>OY720161.1:3561309-4152151 GCA_963082805.1 Hemicrepidius hirtus | reverse complement strand
GTCAAAGAGTTAACTTTGATCTCACATTTCCTTCCTATTACAAATCTTTGTAGCGGAAGACAGGATCGTACTAACCCATGTTTAAGGAAATTTCATGAATTCTAAATATATTTTAAGAATAGACTAGGACAACGTAACATAGCTTGGATTGTAGAAGGGTAATAATCCATTTACGTCACTCATATCAGAATTTGATTGTAATCTCGGAGAGTTTGGGTTACCGCGTGGTTCGACTATACAATGATTTGAAATCTGAATGCATTTGTTAGTTCAGTTTTTTATTTAATTTTAAGAAATGAAAAAAATAAGGTTCTGTAGAGAACATGTCGTGTGTTGGTTCCTTCCCTTTTATTTCTTGGGGCAGAATTCCCATTTGGGACGAGTACTACATTGTTATATTTTTATGACGTAGTGCTGGATGCTTTTAAGTAAAACTTGAAGAAACAAGTTCAAACTTCTTAGCTAAGTAATAAGTTTAGTTTGATCCAAATCTAGGGTGTCTAAATTAACCCTTTTGCATCGTCAGGATGTTGTTAAGCTTGACCTGTTTCTCCAAACTATTAATAGATACAAGAACCCTTTGGCAAAATGTTATCCTATAAAAATATTCATCATAGCAAATTAGACAGCCTGATTTCCTACAAATCTAGCATCTGTTGTCTCGTTTATATCTTCGACACGAGCATCACTAAACTGCTCCTCGGGGCATTAAACCTAACCTACGATTCAAAATACAGCATTTAACTGTCCGTCGGTTACGTAACACGTCTGCCGGATTTGTAAAGCAAATGGTTGCTAGAAGGGGACAAGTTATAGCATTAGTAGAACCAAAATGCGAATATAAATTGAAAAGTATGAGTGCACAATCGCGCACATCAGTCATGTGTTATCAGTGTCAATCAGATCCTCCCACTCGGGTACTGTATTTCCGGTGTGTTAGAAAGAGCTACGACTTATCACGTCTCGTGTATGGGGGGGTCTTTTTAAGGTGATTATACGCACGAATTTTAAATAAAGTCGTGATTAACGGTATGACAGTTTTAAATTCTTAAGCTCTGAAAGAAAATATTTTCGTTTTGGGAAACAACCCCTAACACTAATCACAAACTTGGTACAGGATTAATTTTCCTTGCAATAGACACATTCGAAACGATTTTGAAGCACAATTTAGAAACTATCTAGAGGAGCGTTAATCGAATACTAACTCCTATCGGTAGTTACATCAGAATTTGGATGGGTTGTGGAATGACCAAAATTATAGACCTCTCAATATTCTAAATTCGAACATATTATTTGCGGTTTTTAAGATCCGATATTCCAATTGCCAAATTTTCCTTACAAATACCTTTAAGGGCCTGGAAAAATCCCCGGATTTTCTCTCTTTAATAATGAGTCGTGCGGTGGGAGTGATTGACAAAAAAGTGGAAAAAACTGAAATGTTATAGATTTAGAAATACAAAAATAAATCAACCTAAGGTCCTGATGTGACATCAAAGAGGGTATAATTAGAAAAATATTGATGGCAAGAAATTTAGATGCCGTTAATAAAACAGAAGGTATGTTACCGGTTTTCACCGTTCTAGCTTCGCGTTGTCTGCAAAAAATACTATGCAGTTTTATAATTTAACAGTTATTTTCTTCTTCTGGAGACTAAAATTGGGTGTTCCCTTTTAATTAAATAAAAAGAAATCAACTACTTTAACCAGTTTATTGTTTTGGTTGACTAACCCAATCGTATTTTATTAAATAACAGCAGATTTTTTCCTTTGACATGGAAACTGATGTCATTAACAATGCATTCGGTGCACTCTTGACACTTATCTTACCCAGGGAGTTCTAACTAGTATTAAGGGAACAGTCCTGAAGGTCCCGTGTTTTATTCGGAGACTAGACACTATCAACCGTTTAAAAGTCGGTGAGTTGCTTTAAAAAACCACCCGCATCCGTAAGAAGTGGAGTAAGTAAGCGACGCAAACGTTTAATAGAGGGTACAACCTCCCACATTGCAAAACTAAGTTCCTAAGTCCTCTTCTCCTGGTTTCTGGTGACTTTCAGCCCTTTAGGATTCCTGCCAAGCCGATTCACTTCTTGGAAATTAAGGCGGTCTTCAACTCTGTTGGATTCTAAATATTCTTCTGTCAGCTGCATCCAGAACCCTTGTTGTACATTTTTTCTCTACATCAGACCTCATACAGTTCCTCATCAGGATTTGCCACCTGATCTGTTTCTTCGACCTTTATGCGTTTCGGATTTCGCCTTGTTGCATAGTTCTTCGCGAGACTGTAGGAATTTCTTTCCATCCCTTCATGGTGACCTCCAACCCCTTCGGGTTCCCAAGTTTTCTCTCTTTCCTCCCAAGCTTGCCCCCCGATGCTTCTCTTGGTTCTTTCTTTTGGTTTTCAGTCCTTTATGTTCTTTGAAAAAATAACTGTTCAGAGAGTTCTTTCACTCTTATCCTAACTACCCCCTAAGACACGATAATGATTCAGAGTTTGTACTGTCACGTACCAAGTACTGATAATATTAAAATTAAATTGGTTAAAGTGGCAAAAATGTGGCTTTCTACATATAGAAGAGGGAGTGGAACAGAGACACAGTGAGGTATGGAAGCCACTGAAAAATTAAGAAAATGATCTAGAAGGTTACGGATGGCACAAAAGACGTTGATGTGATAGGATTAATATTTTACTCAGTTTAAAGTCGCTACTGCATGTTTATTGGCACGTGCCATTACCATTAGCACGTCTTCTTTTTGCAAGAACCTGACAACCTCTTAATTCGGTATAACAACTTTATGTCATTAAATAATAAATAACTCACACCTTTTTTAATCATCTTATGTGGCCCAAGAGTTGTTTACCACATTAGATGACCAAGACAAATTCTCCGAACTCATTTCTGCAGGTATTTCTCCAAACCGCAAGGATTTTATTACCCCACTCACACACCTTCCTCTTCATTAATATCATTACATAATCCAGGAGTTTAAAAATCTATAAGTCCGTCCCTGTCATTCGTTAGAAAACGTGGGTGAATTAATTACAGGATTCAAAAATACCTACCCCATCATCGTAAAGTTGAAAATAACGTCGCGGTTGTGTACTTGTGTTGCATAATTTAAACTTTAGGGTTGCATGAATTTTGCGTATATAACAGGCTTACGTGAAAGCAATTTTGAAGATACTATCTAACATGTCGTCCTCGAATTCAGGCAAGATAATTATATAGCTTCGAATAAAAGGTAAGTATATAATCTGTTTAGTCGAATAGAACGAAGAAGTCTGCCAGAATAGTCCAGATGGTGAATCTTTCTTTATTTTGTTACGTGGTAAATGTTCTTGTTATAGAGTCTTGTTACGTCTACTTTAATTACAATTTGTTCGTTTGAGAGACGCAGCAAGCTTGTTACAAGAGATTTGTAACATAAACTTTTTTTTACATTTATTACGAACACCTTTTGATATCGCTTTAGTTTCCATGTAAAGTTTCCTCTTAATTCTATAACGCTTTGCTTTACTTCGTCTCGTAACGCCCAGTTTCACGTTTAATTATTTAATGTGAGATCGGGTTAATTACAAGACAAATAACTAACAACACACCGTAAACTACATGGGTATCTTATTCACAATCTGAAGTTTAGTAGAAGGCGTTAAATAGGGTGGGTGTCGAGTATCTGGATAGTCTCCGATATTCAGTGCTTATTGGATTATTATTTTTTTATTTGAATAATTTTTCAATTGATCCTTTGAGCCGGAGGTAACAGAGGAGATGACGTGCTTTGCGCCTGATCAGTACGCTTGGCAGAGCAGATGACGTGATCTGCGCATGATCAGTACGCTTGGCAACAGTTTTGTTTGGGTCTTGAGCTTTCCCATTTTTCCTCATTTCATGGTTCAGTATTGACTTTAAATAATCTCTCACCCGGTATATAATTTAATTGTTCTGAATATACTATTATTAAGGTTTTCCTAGTTGAATAAATTTTCATTCTAAAGTCTTACTTTGCGATGTAAATATTCTAATAACGAGTACAGAAGCGCGTAAACCAAGAAGAAGTGGGAGTAATAGACTTGAATAACTTACGAAGAAGTAAAACTGGGAAAACTCTGGAAACATTCAAATTATTAGGTAGTTTAAAGCTGATTGGCTGCTCATTTATATTGCATAACGATTTGTACTGTAATTTCCTTCAAAGCACAGGCTTTAAAAGTGCAAAAATCATGATGCAGACACGCAATACTTTCAGAATAATTCTCTCTAAATGTCAGCAAAGAAGCTTGAGTTGTAAATAATTAAAACATAAAATCAATAACCAACCTTAAGTGTATAAGTAACTCGGTTATATTTATATATTACTTTTCGTTTAATAAAATTGCACCTGGGAAAGTTTACGAGCGATTTCTGATTTTGCAGAATACAAAAAGATAACATGACGGGAAATATAAGTTTTTATCGACGTCTCGTTCAAAGCAAAAGGAATAATAATATAATAATACCTCCTGTTATAAGATATCGGTAATTTACTTGGTTGCTACTGGTTGTTCTTTTGCAATAAATAGCTTTGGTTTATGCTACTCGATTAAAAGTAAATATGATCCCGTATAATGTGTACTTCGGTTAACTTTAACTTATTATCCGTTTCAAAATAATAATTATGAACCCTTCGCGATTACGTTACCTTGATCAGAATTAAGTATGTTGTGTATATTGACTAGTTAAGGTAAGATTGTAGCATTGTTTTATGCTATTTATTTATTTTTTAATGAGTCAGAGAACAGTTAATTTCATCCGGCGCCACATCTGAACAATACGCTTAATTGAAGATTTTAAATTGACGTGATTGCGGTAAATTGAGTAGGACGGGATTCGAACACCGATTCGAAAAATATTATTTCTAATTTTATAGTAATTCCCACGATTCATTAATTATAATTAACACGAACCGAAAGAAAGAGGGAGAGAGGACGAGACTCGTTATGTATCTGAATAAATATTCGATAATTTTTTTAATTATCCGAGGATCATTGGTAATTAAAGTAAATAAAGCTGTAAATTTATTAAAATATACAGGGTGTTTTCTAAGTACGTGTAGAAAATGCAGTAGGTGAATCCTGGGTGAAAATTAAGGCTACTTTCCTGAAGAGTTAGGTAATTTGGTTTTTAATTTTTATCTCAAATTTGGACAAAGATAGAAAAATACAAATAAGTGAACGTGTTCTACTAACAGGAAGGCTATTTATGGATATTTTCTTTATCCACCTGTAGTTTTAGCAGGGGATGAAACTTACAACCCCTGCTCATTTTTTTTTAGAACTTTTTAATGGACCGGAATTATTTATTTAAAAAATACGCATGAGAAAACCTAATTCATTTAGAAAATTATTTGTCTCTTGTACTTTTACCGTGAAACTAATAGTTTTCGAGTAAAAAATTAAAATCAATTGTAATGTGCGCCTCAGTTTTGTGAGAGTTCTAAATTTCTAAAAGAAAAAAGTCTAGGTAGGCGTTTGTGTATCTTTCCATGATCAAGAATGTATGCAAACTTACAATTATTATTATCAAAAACAACAAAACACAAAAAATGAAGTCCGCCTACCTAGACTTTTTTCTTTTAGAAATTTAGCGCAACTTCTCACAAAACTGAGGCGCACATTACAATTGATTTTAATTTTTTACTCGAAAACTATTAGTCTCACGGTAAAAATAAAAGAGACAAAAAATTTTCTAAATGAATTAGGCTTTCTCATGCGTATTTTTAAATAAATAATTTCGGTCCATTAAAAAGTTCTAAAAAAAATGAACAGGGGTTGTAAGTTTCATCCCCTTCTAAAAATACAGGTGGATAAAGAAAATATCCATAAATAGCCTTCCTGTTAGTAGAACACGTCCACTTATTTGTATTTTTCTATCTTTGTCCAAATTTGCGATAAAAAATTAAAAACCAAATTTTTACTTCATTTTTGAAGAGGCGGAACTCTTCAGGGAAGCATATTAGGATACAAGTTTATACGAAAAAGTAGCCTTAATTTTCGCCCAGGAATCACGTTCTGCATTTTCTACACGTACTTAGGAAACACCCTGTATATCGAATACCTATCACCCTATCAAAATAAATTGCATCAAGTAGTACGAGCTTTGAATATCCAACCTTCGCCACCAATTTTGTTGACTTATCCGCGACTTCATTTATACTCATTTAGATTTCAGCTAATGCGTTAGGGTGAGATAACTGATATCACGGATGTTATATTGAAACAAGAACAGTTGTAAAAAAATTATTAAATAAAGGGAGTATAAAATTACCCAAGGTGGATGACTCAAAGAAATCGCAATATCCTCCAATACACGCATCCTAATCATTTTTTCTATAATAAATTTTTTTTAAGGCTGTAATGCTTCTGTCTTCGTCTTTCGTATTTTCGTCAGGATTTTCTTTTTCTTTACTGCTTTAATGTTACTTTCGGTTTCAGGAATTTTCTTGGCATATCCGGTAATATAAAGTCATGATGAATATTAAACGAGAAATTATCGATTTGTTGCACCAATTTTTCTTTGATCCTAAATAAATCTCTTCCGCTTTTCAATTTCCTGCACACAATGTGCTTAGACTGCAGTAAGATTAATAATTTATGTATTGCTTTTCAAAGTTTCATTGCGTTTTCCAGTAGACCAAAGAAAGATTTGATTATAAATTCATGAATCCGCTTTGGTTGGAAGATTGCTTTGATACAATTAGCGACATCTGTCGCATTCGCTTGCAAATATTATTCGTAATTTAACCCTGTATATTGCTCATTGATATGTCTATATGTACAAGCTGCTTCAAATTTAATCCCCTCGTTTAATAAAATAAAAGTTTGTTAATTTCCAAAATATTATGCTTTACATTACCTCATAAAATTTTAAATGTGGGAAAATCAGGAAAGCTGTTTTCATTTAAATTGTGGAAACATTTCGAGCTTTAATTTCCATTCTCATTAGTTTCATTTTTTTTAAGAGGAAGGGATGATGGGGAAAATGGTAAGTTGTTTAAGAATTTTATAAGATTCTCTCACCCCTTCTAACTTGGCGAAGGGGTGAGTATGGTGCCTTTGTCTTTTTTACGTTTTCCTACTCATACAGAGGTCGGTACTTAAGTTTTCCATCCATGACTTTCCGTGCTGTAATCAACTGCCCCAACCACTCGTCCACACGACATCTTCTTCATCTGATTATGTTGTTCTTCTGTTAGTACCTACAAAACCTTCGCCCATTTCTATTTTTGAAACTAAACCAAAACGAAATTGTTTGTATTGCTACATATAATATGAGACTAAAGTTTTACAAAGTACGTGGGCTGAATGTAATAACCAACGTGGGTTGAAGTTGGTATTCCATGCTAGGTTTGGTCCAACCTTCTTTTAAACAATCGCCACCTTTTTGCTGCTGTGTTAGAGATTGTTTTGCATATTGCTTTCACTGAACCTCAATGCATTCTTCTTTTTCACGACAAAAATGTTTTCCACAATCGTATGAGAAAAAAATCATATCTGAACCTACTCCAACCCTCTTTTTATTCTGTTATCATTTTATGTACCTATAGGATTTAAGCCTGGAGTTATGGTGGCCATATCCGTCGACTCGATATTGCTCCTCAACTAAAATCAAACAACTTTAGGGCATTGTCAGAATTCTTTATTGTCGAATCCTATTGTCTTGAGATCCCATAACAAATTGTCGAGTATATCTACACCTACTTAGCAACACGACCAGTTTTTATCAACTACCTTGTTTTTCCCTAATACAGTATTTTTCCTAACTTATAGGTTAGCTATTATGCAGTTAGTCTACAATTTTTCCAACCTCGAATACTATTCAATCATTGTTGATTGATTGTATTGTTCTCTGGCAGCGGTTTCACGACTAGAAACATGGGATTGTAGTATATATTTATAGACTGCCAACTTAATGTTTCTTCGCAAATTAATATTCTGTTGAACATTTGGCCAACCTTGTGCCTTTTCCAATAACTAAGACCCCGTGGTTAAACTCAAATGCATATAAATTTATATTTTTTATTGGAAAGTCCTTTAATAAATATCAGGCAGCTAATTTACACATCCACACCCATAATATAATCAATTATAAGTATAAAAATATATCGCAAGAATTAAAAATGGTTTCTAAGAAGGAATCCGATTTAATAACTACGCAGTTTGCAACTGGGAATAAACCAAACCACTTAACCACAATATAAGTGTTTATAATTGAAATTTATTCTTTTCTAAAACCTATTTCTTACTTTGTTATCTTAATGTTTTCAGAATTTGAAATTTTACATATTTTATTGTGACTTTATGTTTTAGTTTTCTAGAGAAAAATAAATGCAAACTTTAAAGGTTGTGAAAAGCAACAAAAATGTCTTTTTAAAACTTGAAGTTTAAATTGTAATTTATAAGACACTTGAAGTTAATTAACAAGGGCTTATCAAAGGTGTATCACTAAGGACTAAAGAATTCAATGAATGTCTTTAGATATAATAGGTAGATAGATCCCATTCATTCTTAATTTATTAACAATAAAGATTAGAAGAAAGTCGGTAATTTAAGACGATTTGTTTTTTAAGAACCAATAAATATCAAAAGTAGGTAAAACCGTTATCTTAAACGTTATATTTTGCTCATTCGCAAAATGGCTAAAACTTGTTAAAATGTTAGTTTTAATAGGAGTTTCACTGATTTGGAATGCTAGCAATTTCTTCCTGATTTGTAGTATAAGTACCTATATTCAGAATTTTCTAAAAATAATCGTGTAAAGATAAGAAATACCTTTCTATTCGTACCAGAAGTATCCGTTTAACTCAAGATGGCTTAGAATTTAGACAGTTTGTTGAGTATAATTAATCAAATTGGAAACTTAACCCAAGTGCTACCTATTGTTTGAATTATTAATCATATTAGACAGTTGAGATGTACTTCCTCGTACTTCTACACGATCTTAAGTTTTAATAGTCCATAGAAAAAATTGTGTGGCCAGTGTTTCAAAAATTTCAAAATTTTTGGAAGAGCGCCGTTGCCACCGTTTATGGATTTACTAAATAAATTTTTCTTCATGTTTAGTACCGCCAAAGGGCTTTTAAAGAAGTTGTTGCCGAACCTGATCAGATAACTGGTTTTAGAGTTGTGGGGCGTTAAAGACAAAATTTTGAAAAATTCATAGCGGTCGCCATTTTGAGTTAGAGAGTCCGGTAAAAAACTGTTTTCCTTGAATTATGGTCTTCTTCCATATCCGCTACTCAGATTTCTACTTCTGAAAAAATGCTAGCAAAAAAAATGTCTAATTTCCGCTTCCCGTTTCGGATTTTTTTGAAAAGCTTATTTTGTCGATGAATTTTCGATATACCCCTTCATTTCAAATTTCATCAAAATCGGTTCACTAGTTTTTGCGTTACAGGCGTTACATACCGAGTTACATACACACACACACATACAGACAGACATTTTTTCTAAACCACTTTTTTGGGTTTCTGGGAGTTCAAAACACGTTTCCGCGAAAATCTCAATTTAACATACATAAACATATTTTTTGTGTTCAGCCAACAAATTCCTATTTGTTGAGGCTATACCAACATAAATTATTTAAGAGAACAAGATTTTGTTAAATTACTATTAAGGGCTTCAGGATTCGGGTATTAAAATAAATCCTCCAATTAATACTAAGCCACTGAAATGTTTTCAGTATCAAAGATAATATATTTGGTAATTTTTGCAGTCCCCTTTAGAGGCTAGAAATGAAATGCAAACACAATATTCGAAAAGTGGCGAAATAATCGTTTTGTACATTAATATTTTTAAAAATATTCCCCTAAAACGATTTGCTTCGAAAATTTTTTGTTGGAATCATTCAATGTCTACAGGCGGTAGGTACCCTATCCTTTGTACCTAATATACTTAACCAACCTTGTTACAAAAAATATTATAAGAACACAGACACAGTTTTGCAAATACACAAAAAGAATTAATCCAAAACCATAAAGCAAGAAAACAATTTACCTTTCCTGCTGTCATCTGCTAACGTCCTTCATGAAGCTGATGATGAAGAAACACTTACACTACACAAATATGTTTGTAAACACGATATAAAACACCAATACAGCTAGTACTATAACAAAATGGTCACTATCACATCACTATAAAACACTAGTAATCTTTAAATTAAAAGAAATTATGTGAAACGTCTTCCCGAACTATTACAAACCCCGAACCCGCACCGCACAATTCAGACTGGTTGAGTCAGGCATATTCCTACTTCATCAAATAATAGCGCCCTTCCTTTTCTATTAGTAACAAGAAAATGATCAACATTAATAAAAACCAGATGTTAAAAATACGTCTGTCTCTGTTATATGTGATAAGAAAATAGTTCCATTCAAAACAATTCTATGAGCTTGCACCTGGTGTGACGTCGCGCATGGTTCTTATCTTTGTTGCAGTTAGTACTAAATATAATAATATGTGAGGCTATTTTATAAAAGAAACGTTTTATCGTATAAATAATTAAAATTTTGAAAATCCTATTTAAAATTTCTTTAGATAAACACTTATTTCTAAAATATCTCCCCTAATTTTTGTTTTATAGTTGCTTATGGACTAAAGGATGTTTCTTTTAATGACAATTCAATTCATATTCTGTCAGCCAATGAGAAGCGTCCTTTTTTAAAAATTGAACTAATCAGAAGGCTATTTTACTGACAATATTTTTAAGACAACTAAAAATCAGTAGAGCGTTCCAGCGACAATATTTATGTCAGATAAACGTCAAACAAACGTCAATAAAATTATCATTATTTTAAAAATTCTTGTTTCACTGAATTTTCATTCGAATGCAACTCTTACCCCGAGTTTTTCTTCAATATTTGTCATTCATTCATTACTCGTTGCTGCTGTTTTTGGAAAATAATTACTCGCGTAATACTATCGCTCAACTTGATCAAGTGACTGTGATTCCATGCAAGTTAATTGGAACCACATCAGCCAACTTGACCAAGTTCAAACCGGGATTATATATTCATAAAATACATGAAACGATTACGATTTAATCTCAAAACACCTAACAAACAATACATTTTCAACAACAAAATTTAAATGTTAATTTTTCCGATTAAACGTAACGATTTGTATCAGAAAGTCAAAGAAATTACACCGCAAGTGCTTCTACAGACAAAACTGTCAACTAATCATTGTCAAGTGTCAAGATATGCACACGAGTAATCTAAATCTAACCGGAAATGGCCCGCCTTGACGGTGGCTAACGGAAGTCATGACCAACTTAGTTCCCACTCGCTGTCAACTTGACGGGATGAGTGTATTACTCGCACACAAATTCCTCTGATAAACTACATGAAACTGCAATTAAACACCTTTAATCTAACCACAAAAATATTAGGAAAATGTAATGGATTGACTTTACAAAAGATTAAAATATGAAGTGAATTGAGATGTTAATGCTGAAAGGGTTTATCCATTGTAATAGAAAAATTAAAAGGATTTGGAAACGTTATCCTGAAAAAATTATTTTTACTTTCCCATACCACCACTGCTGGGGCTATGGGAAGTATTGATATTATGAAAGTTTTCGAAATTTTTGAAAAATTATTACAAAAAAACTACCCTCTACGAGGTTTTGAAAATCGGAAATAAATGGTCCTATAGCTCCTTTATTAATCAAAATTTGAAAAAAGTTTAAATATAAAACTTATTCAGTATATAGCTCTGCATTCTCCTAAATTTATATCACATATACAGGGTGTTTGGTTTTCACAGTACTATAAGCAACTTTGTTATTTTAAATGAAACACCCTGTATATTATTATATAATTGAATGCAAAATTGAATTGTCTATCACATAGTATAAGGTAGTCATATAGCTAAAATGTACGGTTGATGAGAAAATCGCGAACTTCCGCTGCGTTAGTACATTAGATGCCTGTCTCTCTTCTGTACGTATCGAACCCGTATAGTCTGGTGTTTCTCGCTACGCATTTAAGTTATTTCCAATGCTGCCTCGCAAACTACTGTTGAATACCAAAAACGAAATGTTTATTTTTAGTATGCAGGGAAAATCCAGGGCAGGGTGCGCAACTCCAGATTTTCTTCTCTAAACATTAAACAAGTTTTAATTCAATTGTTGGGGGAGCTTTTATGTCTTTAAACAAAAAATAATTCAGACCGAATTTCTTAGGGAAGTTTGTCAATTTTAAAAAATAGAAAATAACAAATAATTTAAAGCTGACGGACTATTTTTTTTTGGAAATCCTCCTTTTTGACCTTCAAACTCAAATGAAAAATAATTATTTCTGCAAGGATTTTAGGAAACCTGTCGTGTCATAGAACCTATAAATTTTTACCAAATAAACCATTTCGTGCTAGATAACAACCTTGGACTTGCAATACAACACCATAAAACAGATTTATATTCCTGATTTGTTATGATGATGAATAATCCTTTGATTTATATTTAAGTTCAGTTGCATTCAAATAGCCCAACCTCCACAGTGACTCATTAAAAAAGCAGGTTTCCTGATCCATACGAAATCCGTTTATGTAATGGATGCAGTTATGAATATTCAAAAGGAGATGCAAGTGATTTCGCAACACCACAAAAAATTATGAACTTTAATAATGCATAGACTTTCACAGGAGTGCATATCAAGTTATCAAGGTTCAAAACTTATGACTAAATGCCAAGCGATTAATTTTGAAGACGATAACTCATTTTTTTGTGTAATTACAATTTTTAAAATATTTATGATAGTCCTTGCAGTTCAGAATAAATTTTGCTACAATTACTTCACAAATCCTTTTTAAGGAGTCTTCGGTTTCGAAACCCTCGTTGTCTTCATTTCCTTAAAAAATCGAAAATTTCTTTGAAGGACCTCGTATACATCTATACAGTTGGCTAAAGTAATTCTCTCCAATAAAACCCTTAATTGTATTTTTCTTTTCTTTGCAGAGTCTCTCTTTTCTTCGGCTGGTTATACATTCGGAGCTCCAACACCACCCCCTGGGTCACCATATTCTCCAGTAGCTGCAACTCAACTTGAACTCCTAACAAAGGGTTTCAATTCCAATATAATAATCCATCAGCCTGATTATCCCCTCTCCCCAAAGAAACCCCAAATTCAAGATAAACGTTGCGAGGAGAAATGCTACCAAGTTAAATCAGAGAAGCCCTGCAATTGCCATCAGGGGTCCCCAATTAAATCGAAATTCTCTGAAATTACTTCAGGGTGTAGTCGAACAAACCCCATCGATTGGAGTCCAGTGAATGTTAAGAAGGAACCTGGAGCAACCCCTTGCCAAGTGGCTGAGATATCCACGAGCGTGTCCCCAATTGTTAAAATCGAAGTTACGTCACCAACTCAAAAGAATTCTGATATTTCTCTTGGTGCGATGCCGTCCGTTGTTACAACCAATGGTAAGTTTGCTTGAAATAAGGAAGTGCTTGTAGCGTGACCCTATTTTCCAACTAACATGATGTTGTAAAAAATCAATCCTTTTTTTTACAATAACTTGTTTTATGATGGGTTTCAAGTAATAAAACGTTCTCATCGTAGAAATAAAGATGTTTATCTTTCCGGTGTAATAATACATTCATATCCACGTTTTCTTTTATGTGGTACATGAGATTAAGTAGGTGTTAAACTATTATTGTTGTCTTCAGGAAACATTCCGGTTGGAATCGCAGTGGCAAGGCAAAGGGTTCAACACCACGATATCGTGTCATCACCATCTTTACCACCTGCTGGGCTCCTTACGACTGTAAATACTACCACCCACATCAAGGAGTTCTCCAGACTATCAGACCTTGGTAAGTGTACCATTTTTATTCAGTTTATTCAGCTTTTAGTCTTTATATTCACGTTTCCGAAGGAAAAATGTTTACAGTTCTTGTGGATAAGGGTGTTCTCTTGGAAAAGTGTTGGTCTTTAATAATAATTTAATAATTTTAATTTCCTTGGAAAAAATAAACATTAAAAATTTTCATCTTGTTTAAACAATTCTTCAGCCATCTTCCGATATCTCAAGAGTTCAGACAACCTTACAACGAACGTCACTCCAAATTATCCAATCTGATTTTCCTGCTGGGACCAAAAACTAGTTTCTCATCCATAGTAGCGTAAAATTTCAAGAGTGTCCCTTAATCTCCTTATGCACATTCCTGTTTTGCTGATAACATCCATGTGAAAGCCCTCAAGTGTTGATGTCAAATCTTGTGTGTGTCAGATTCGACGCCAGGCATGGCTGCGGGCACGACGGGAGGCGTAGCAGGAGGCGGAGCGGTGTTGCACTGCACGGAAGACCGCACAGCAGGATTAGCAGGATGGTCTGTAGGAGGATCGCACAATTCCACCATAGCTACACCTACATTGTGGCAGTATCCTGGTAAGCACACTTGACCGCCGACTTTTTTTTTTAAACTTATTGTCCCATTTTTAGACCGGTTTTTTATCTTGACTTTACGTTTGAGTTTTTCGCGGCTTTAACCTGTTACAACGTTTGCGAAACACAGTAGGAGACCTTCGAAGTGATATGTTAATTTTTTTTTAATTTAAATTAGATTAGATTTTTTTTAAGCGAGGACAGGATAATGCTACCTGCGATTTTTTACCAAGGGGGTCAGTAACTTTTTAAAACATTGATTTATAACTAGGATACCCAAACATTATTTTTCACTAGGAAAGAAAGTAAATGTTTACTGCAGACCTAATTTATAGTCATTTTTTAATGTAAAAATTAGCTTGTTCGTGCAACGAACATTTCTAAAACTCTGTAAACTTTCCAAAACTAACAACTCTTGGCCCATTTAACATCCCTTGAAATACTCAAATCCGTTTGATTTTAAACATTTTTCACTGACTAGTACGTGTAGCTCTCTTGAATTAAAAAAAAATGATTACTGGGCAAAGAATGAAATGGTGGAGGAATGGAGTTTTTGAAATCAATTTACTACCTACAGGGCGTCAAACGTTCAACCCCTAATTCAAACAGCCCTAGCTGCATTTTATATTTTCCCTATATTTAAAGACAGCAGTTAAAACACGAAATAATGCAACAATAATGAAAAAAAAGTTCACTCTTCTTTTAAATCACAATCAAGGTTTAATACTGAAAATTACTGCACATTTATAAATTTTTCTAAAATTGATAAAAATTAGAAACATTCGAGAAAATACATTGAGCACATTGTTTGCTCCTAGCAGTTACGTACTTAAAGGTTAAAGGATCAAAAATTGACCAATCCTCATGCAAAGAAACTCATATTTTTTAACAGTTAGATCTGTATCCTTAAAAAAAATTATTTCAAACATTTCTTGTCTGTTTTGTTTGATTTCGAGCTTCTTTACATATGGATGATCAAGTTTTGACTATGTATAGCTTATACGTAACGACCATGCGCAAACAAATTATGTCAGAAAACTCTTCACTCCAGAATCATATCCCAAATTTAATTCCCATTAACTAAAATCAGTCTTTCGTTGTTTAAAAAAATTGAAAAGGGGTAAATGTTTGATTAAAGACCGGTTTATCAACCCGTACTTAACTCCTTGTTAGCTAACCAATAGATAACGACCAATTGCCATGGATACAAATTGTTATCCAAGAATCGCATCCATGCGACAGTTAATCGTTGGTTAGTTAACCAGGAGTTAACTACGGATTGATAAACCGGCCCAATTAGTCGTCCTATTTTGTTCTCAAAATTATGGGATAGCGTTTTGTACAGAACTTTTCGAGACACCCTGTAGGCATGTAGTAATGTCGAGGGTAGAGGGTTAATGAGGGGTTAAATTCTTATTCTTAAAGGTGGTGTATACGGGACTGCCATGTCCCTCTACGTCTGTGAAATATTGAAAGTTAAGTAACCGAATTTTAAAACTCTACTTGTAGGACCACTATGCCCCCCCCCCGCACCTAGATCTTAGAAATATTTAAACAACGCGTGTCTTTTAATTTTTATCATGGGTATACACAAGAAATATTCCATTTCCATTCTTTTCTTATAGGTATACCTATCATATTTTATGCTCCCTCTATCTATCATCTCGCGTTTCCGAATCGAGACGTATATGTAGTACATATATCTGTACCATAAAGTCAAGGGAGAGGTGTCGGCGCCGCCCCGCAGAAATTTCAGCAAGCATTTTATCCTCATACAGCACAATAAAAATATTTAAACTTAAACACAATTCCAGAAGCTTCCCAGAAGAAACTGAAAGTACTATTTCCAGGGTCGTTATCTTAAATTGGAAACTTGTTGATTCTCTTAAGCTTAAGCCGTTTTTTTTGACCAACTGATTCTTTAAATTGCTCTCTACTGACCGCAAAGAGAATATAGAACAATAGTCCTAAGTACCTCTACCCGATACTTTCGTTTTATATAACTCCAGGGTTTTCTATTTATATTTTCTATCTTCGAAATCTTTATTCGAAATTGATCTTCCCTCGTAATTTTGAGCAGATTATAATCCACGAGAAATTTACAAGCAGAATTAGAATGATGCATGATTAGAATACCAATAACTGAAGCAGTTTCCTTCTCATTACCCACGTATAGGAAAAGTCCATCGTTGTACGTGCATAGATAGGTGTAGGCGTGCAGGAGTTATGAATCTCCTTTGAATTCAGTGTATAGCTTATATGCTAATATTAGAGATGCTTCACGTGAAAGCAGACAACTTTATGTTTGGATAGGGTAAGCTCCGTTAGTTTGGATAGGTGGTGGTTAACGATCTACCGCTAATGACGAGTACTAATGATGCAGGGTGCCGACAGTTTAGTAGAAGTTTCATGGCGACGGATTTGTGTGTACAGTTTGGCCCAAAAATAAAAAAAAGTTTTATGGAACTATTAGTCACCGAAATGATTGAGGGTTAATCATTTTTTTTGAACCATGATAGAAATGAAGATTTAACAGATACTGCGGTGTATGACAAGGGAATGCTTTCCAACATACGAGGTTTGATCAAAAAATTCCCAAACCTACCCAACATTTTTGGCTGATCAGAATCGAATACGCTTGTCCTTGTTTGCAGCAAACTAATAGGGTCCAGTTTTTTTAAAGCGTTTTGTGTACCTATGGAAAATTAAGAACAACAATAATTGTTAAATAATCTACCTATATTCAACATTGTCCATAGTAGATGATATCAGTTTGCAAACGTCAATACTTGCAGTAACATTGATTGCATAAAGTCTGGACTTATTAAAATTTTAATTTAAAAACTTTTATTGCGATAAAATCAGTAACGAAAAGAATAATTAATTGTTCATAATGGAACTTCTTACAGCTGTAAACCGAATCGGGTACAAAAAGAAATAAATACGTGGTCGTTAGCGAATCGAACCCTATTCGTGTCTGGTTCTTCATCTTTGATAACTACTCGGTTGATCATTGCACGGATTAAACTTTTTAATGATGCAATAATCAAAATTACTTTGGTTAAACGAAATTTTACCTGAAAATACGTAGAGCTTTATCAGTTTACGATTAAACAGTTCTATAAATATTATTTATTACCTAAACAAACTAACAGTAAAGATAAAGATTAGGATTTTCTGTTGATTGATCTGCTTTATGGTATCGAATCGTGTTTACTTATCGGGATATTTTTAAACACAACACATTATATCTAAAGATAGTCGAAAAAGCTCTTGTTCATTGTTCGAATGCTAAAAGCTTTAAACGTTAACACCATTTATAATTTCTGTACAATTGAGTTGTTATGTTTGTATGATAAATAATAATGACTTTTGTTCATTTATTAAACCTCGCCTTTTTTTCCTGTAAATTTCGCGTGGAAACAAAGCCTTGTAATATAATTTGCTTGTTTTTAACTCCATTAAAATGAAAATTATAATGTAAAACTGACGCATGCAGATGTTCCAGGTGCTAACTTAAACCATGCAAATATTGCAGATCATTCTGTGTAAGAATTAAGGAGGTGGCTTAAATGTTTAATTGACACCGACAGTTTTTGAACAGCTGCGTCATCTCACAACTTCGAATAAAGTCAGTTAGGCATTTTAAGTAAAACCGTTATGTACGGAATAAATTTTTTTTTTTAGTCAAGAAGGAGCATATTTATTTTTATTATACCTACGATATGGAACGCAAAGTTAAAAATTTATTTATGTTCCTATATGAAATAAAAAAAAATTAGTTGTGTTAGGAACCAACTGTAATATATGAAAAATTAATCAAAAGATATATAAGAGGACGATGAAGTTTAATGCACAAGTGCAGTAACGATAATCTAGGCGGCACGGCGCGTCTATGAACTGCTCGCATATCTAATGGGTAGGTACTTCTGAAAACTGACACGTTTTCAGGGATGCTCAACTCATTAGGTAATATTCTGCCAAGCAAATTGTAGCGGTTATAATCAGATTTTGCTACTACCCCTGGAAGGTATTTCCCCCAATTTCCTTCTAGGAAAAAAAAAAGGAATACAATATTTCAGTAGCTCTTAAATTATTCTTCTATATCTGTAGGTCTCCTATCCGTTCCAAAGCTTCACTCAATCAAATCAAGACATGAAAATAATTTTTCAGGAAATCCTGCATTATGTATCGAGTCTGAAAATCTCTTATAATCGACGCCAGAAAATCTTTTTTCGAAGTAGAAATATTCAAATGGTAAATAAATGATTTCATAGTTGGTC
The DNA here is from genome assembly GCA_963082805.1 of Hemicrepidius hirtus. Taxonomy (NCBI): domain Eukaryota; kingdom Metazoa; phylum Arthropoda; class Insecta; order Coleoptera; family Elateridae; genus Hemicrepidius; species Hemicrepidius hirtus. The sequence continues at coordinate 4,133,448 of OY720161.1, read as the reverse complement.
CGGCGAGTTGTTTCGAGTGGAACCTCTTGGTTGGCCTCGGGCGCAGACCGGACTGCCCTCGCTTTATGATCCAACACGGTTAGTTACGCAACATTCATGTGTGGAGTCAGTAACCTTGGGACATCGTAAATGGGCTGTAATTTGTTTTGCTAATCTGAAAGCTGTTAAGTTTGCATGTGGACTGGATTCGTTTGCGATAATGCTAATCCTTTTAGTTGGACTGTTTTTTTTATTTTTTTCATAAAAAACTGTTTGACATGGGCAACGAAGAATTTTTGAAATCCTATTGTATTTTAAAATTTATAGGTTTTATAAATTTGAAGGAGGATTTTTATAAATAATATCTGGAGGAAGGAGAAAATTATTATTTTCCAATAGTTCGATAACATACGATTTTTTGTCGAATAGCAAGAAAAAAAATTAAACTATCTACCTACCCTAAACGCCCGCGTAATATTGCTCTTACTCTTTTCTATCACTTACGAGCTTGTAATTTAAAAAAAAACTAGAGAAGACATGATGGGCTCGTTTCAACCCTCCGCATCGTATGAGGTGTTGGATAATCCAACAGATTTTCTTACACTTCTTCTTTTACACGAAATTTATAGACGAAAAACGTAATTTTGTTAATGCTAACTAGAAATGTTAGTCCACTACAGGAAAATGTTTAATAAAATAGTATGGTCCGGCACGGTCGGGTTCTAACCACTCCGGCACGGTTAGGTTCGTACAACCCGTATTCAATTTCTTTCATGCCAATTAATTTGTAATGTAAATCATGATTAATTATCTTTATTATAGTCAGAGACAAATCCAATAATATGTATATACTATATTTTAATTCTTATATTGACTCAAGGGTTGTGCTTCGACACGGTCAGGTTTCATGTTACTTCACGTTCAGATTGACTTCGACACGGCCTAGTAAAATATGTAAACATAAATAAAATATGATAATTGTTTATAAATGGTTTGTCAATAATTTGATTAGTTCTGAAGTAGAAATTGTATCTATGGGTTCGTGTAAAAGAAAAAATTAGGCACGGCTTGGGTTTGAAAAATAATCATCACGGCACGATCGTGGTTAGCTTATCTTCTATACAGTACTTTCTGCAGAAAATTGAATAGAGGGATAAGTACGATCAGGAGCGTGCCTGTTCACATAAGCTACATAGTTAGTAGGTATAGTATAAATTATATCCTTCATTTATGAAAATTGCCATACAGGACAATCTCTAAGCACGTTTATCTATTCACGGAATATACATACAAGTAGGGATATTATCTGATTAGAGCGTTTTCGTACCTTATCTAATCCGTATTGCATCGATAATAATTAATGAAATAAAATAGTACGTGCGCGTATTCTATGAAACACGCAAGACTTAACATATTACCATAAAATATATACATACCATAATTTGTTTGTACAATCTGCACACACATTGCATAATATTTAGCACAAAATCATGACCATGAGACCGGAGCAATAGGAAATGAGTAATAAAATTTGTTCTACGCCACTGTTCTTTATTTATAACAGAAAAAGCGTTGTATTGTTATTTATTATGTAAATAAAATTGTAATTAATTACACGTTACCATGCATTCTATGAAATTCCAATTTTTAAATTTGAAAGTCTGATATGCAATTTATGATGCACTTTTTATGATGGGCAGGTGCTCGGTGGAGTATAAAAATTTAACACGCTAGATCGATCACTTCGTAACTTTCTCCCGTATTTTATCCAGAAAAGTTCCGTACAAGGAGGGAGCTTAGATCAGAAATTGTAAAAAAGATACTACAGAAAAATAATGTCCTTTAAAGTTTTAAGTGTTGGGTCGCACCCATTAAAGAACAAAAGCAGTTTGAAAGAATTTTATGGCACGACAAAACCCAATAAGAATTATAGTTTTTTGTTATCATTTGAAAGGAGGAAATACGGAAATCCTTGAAATGCATCATCCTAGATTCTTTTAGTGTTTCCTTTTTAATTAAGAAGAGGGTGGATTAATTCGTCTTCTACGCTTACGGTTTTGCCCACTTTTCTTCTTTCCTGTAATTTCTAAAAAACAACTTGGGGGATAATTCAATACTAAACTCCCTAACAAATTCAGTGGCCCACACAATCACCAGACTTTGTCCGTTTATACGTGTTGGTCAGGGGTTTCGATCAGGTAGGGATTTTTAACGTGGAATGACATCGAACTCGAATAGTCCTGAAGATGGTTTATCGTTGACAGCTCGTTCAACTCTGTAGTAAAGCCCTTGGTCCGAATAGGTACGTACCGTAGAATTTTTTCACGTTATTTTTAACATTAAATATTTATTTGGAAGTTTATTTCGTTGAGATGAACGATGACGGCTGTCTCTAAAACAAAAACTACGAAATTTTCCTAAAATGAACACAGGGAACAAAAAATGAATCAAAAATATAAACTTGTAAACTCCCAAAGCGGCATCATATAATAAACCCTTTGTTTTAGATTATGAAAGTTAAAATCATTCTAAAGTTGTTAGGTAGTGTGCTTTGAGTTTGTTCATTCGACTGTAGCTCCATGTCAATGATAAAACGTGGTTGGAAAATACCTTGACCACCCCTAAATTAAATTCCCTGGTTTATAATTTTCTCTAATTAATATTTTCCCTTGAACGTGTATAAAATTATGAAAGTGCATTCGGTGGGTAAATGCAACAAATCGGGGTCGGTCACCGAGGCCCCGTTTGCCGTCAAACTTCCTCTGGGAGCTCCGAGCTTGTTTAATGTAGGCCTCTTTGAAAGACCAGACTTTGAAATCGTTGCTTTGCTTACACTGTCACTAATCTTGACACAATAGTCTTTTTCGCAATGTACATTTAAATTTTTAAAATGCTAAGGTTGATGTCCCTCTTTATTTATTTGCTAGCGAGTTGAATGAAATACGTATGCAAATATTGCATTCAAAGTAGGGAAGACACGACGACGACGACGGTCATTCTTTTTGAACTACAAGGTCTGTCTTTCAGAAACGAGTCTTGTCTTTCTTTGTAATTTATTGGGGATACATTATTAACTAATGGAGATATTTTTGCTAGCTTTGTTGTCTCGTGTTTTTGATTTAATCAATTTTTTAATTGACAGCAATCCTGTGAAGATAAGAAATTGAATGCGCGATACAAAACAAAAAACCTTTCTACGTTCGAAAGGGGGGGAATTTATAGGAAACACCCTGTATGTTAATTTTTCCTTTAATTCCGCAATTAAAAGAAACTATTAGAGAAGAAAACTCTAACATTTATTGTAGTAAATAAAAAATTGGGCTCGCAATTTGAAATTCTTCTGCGTGGGTTCTGGGTTCGATTCATTTTCAGTTAATTTTTCAGGGTATCTATGAACATTTTTTTTCACTCTCTTTGGATTTTGTACATGGTCTGTCAATAATTATTTTCTTGGGAAAAATCCGTAAACGATGTCTCAAAATATATTTTCGACACAAATTACAATTTCATTTTCGGGTGCTCATCCATTCGGGGTGAACGGGTTCAGTTCAAACTTTTCAGGGTACCTGTAAGGGTTTTTATATTATACAGGGCATACTTTCGTAAACTTAGCTTTTATCTTAAGAATTTTCTTTATAAAAATTGGAAATACTCATCAGTAAGCATTTTTAAAGTGTATAGGGAAAATAAATCAAAAGCAAAATTATTTATCTTCCATACTACGCGATTCCTTTTCCTTCCCCTTTCTACGGTATCTGTAAGCATTTTTATAAATATAAAATATACAATAAGGTATCTTTATTATCTTTAGATTCCGTAAACAGTCATTCAAATAACTATTTTCTGGACACAAATTGGAAATCTACTTTGAAGTACCCCTCCATTATAGGTGAGTGTGTTGGGTTCCTTGTGGTTGCACTTTTCAGGGTATATGTAAGAATTTTTATCATAGGACATGTAAGGTTACAATTTAGAAACATTCCTCCGCATTTAAGTGGTTTCATCACCTTCTTGGCATTCTTACAAAGATTTTTTTTAATATGGGATAGGATTTCCTAAACCACCAATAAAAAGTGTATAGAAGAGAAAAGTTCAAACAAACTTTTATTGTGGCTCTCTACTTTGAAAAACTTCTTTAGCAAAACTTATTATTACTTTTTTAATTTGTTTCAAGACATATTTTCTAAAAATGCAATTAGTTTCCCATAACTTTATACTTGAAATTATTATCTAGTTAATTTAAAGTAAAAATGTTAAAATAAAATATTTGACAGTCTCGAATAAAATATTCATTTCCCCATAAACATTCTCCAGTAATGTTATCATAGTTAAATAAATGTTACGTCGTTAATCATTTGCATTTCCTGTGGGCACTGAAGTTGCCTGTAGAATAACGAATGAGTGCAACGATGCGGCTGCAAAACCGTCATTTACACGCCCGTAACCATTTTTTAACGCAATACCTTCACTCATTAGTTGAATAAAAATAAAGTAATGTGTTTTACAGGTAGAATATTTCAATGTAATGAGTTTTGGTATTTGTTATCATCTCACATTTTGAAAAATAGAGACTTACACAAGTTTGAAAATAGTTTGTAAAGTTTCGTACCAATTACTTGCTTTCGTATCTAAATTTTTGTCAATCTTCTGTCTCATCACGAAAGTATCTCATCTAGATATCTCTCGGTTGATCTCGAGATTTCTCGATTGATCTCGTCCCATCTCGGCCTATCTTGATTTATCTCACCCCATCTCGAAATCTTTGTTCTCATCTCGATCACTTGTCCCACATCGACATGTTCCGTTTACTCTCGGAATCATTCGACTTATCTTGATGTTCTTTTTTTCTCGTTCTGATGTTTCTTGTCGTAGATTTCTCTCTTTTTTCCTCAACATTTCACATCGTTTTGTACCCATTCCTGCGCGATGTTTCGTACAAAATGTTTATGGAATGACCCCTTCTCCGAGAAACATTTCTCCCACCTTCGTCCACCCTTATCTTCCATCTGGGTGATTATCAGATTTAAAAAGGATCTTTCTCAGGTTTCCCAAGATGCAGCACTTTTATCTCTTGCTTGATAGAATGGAATTAGTTAGGATAGGAAATGTAAAGCTAATTTGATACATTATCTTGTGTTTTGCATAAGTGACCCCTTTGGAATCCCAAAAAGTCCTTACTGTTTTAAATCTTTTATATTATTATTAAAAATATAACTTTTTGCCATTCTTCGTTAAATATAAGAATCGGATGTTCTAGAAATTAAGCAAATAATCTATCTTCTATTTTGTTTATATTTTTGTCACGTCTCCTAATTATAATAACTTAACACACTTAACATGATTTAATTATTTTTTTATTTAACAGCCTTGCCTATGGAGTCTATGGTACCATTACCAGTACCACCCGTGGGTGTCCAGTTAGTTCGAGATCCAACGTCCGGCCATTTATTGCTCCTTCCAACCACAGGATTAGGTAAATATAAAATTCTAATCTAGTTTGAATTGTCTGTAAGCTATTTAGCCATGCACAGTTTCCGTAATTGCTTGTCAAGGTTCTTTTACGTTTAATTAATACCCCAATGATAAATGTAGCAATTGAAATATTATATATATTTTTATTTTACCCCCATAATCATTCATTTGCATTTATTTCTGCATGTCCTTTTAGCGTGTGGAGATTGTGAAAATTATTAAATAGGTACATCGTACATAATTCTAATCTTCTTAATGAGTACCTACCCGATGAAGGTATCGACTAAAGTTTTTACTTTTCAAAGACCTGATGTTCTTGGTAAACCAATCAAATTAGTACCTACATACAAACAGGAAATTTATTTCAAATTTAATTGACAAATATTACAGGATCAAAAATTTAATCCACCAATAAATGGAGCTGTTTGACATAAGATATCCTTGAGAAACTACTTGTTGCAGGTGGAAACGTTTTGTTTTGCTAAACTAGTCTAAACATATTAATAACATTTCGCTTAATAGAGATAGATATCAGATATCAGGTTCGAATTTATTTAGAGAAAAATTTTCTTGGCTTTGTTCTCAAGGAATTAAATTGTATTTGTTTTAAATTGTTTTAAAAAAAAGCCACGTATTGTTTTAGTAATAAAAATATGAATCATTTTGTGTAGTCACCCTGTATATTTCACAATATTCCATCAGCCAACAAGTAACAACACTGACCTTGCGATAAATTCCGCAATAAGTTTCTGCCTCATATCATTGGCGGTTGCAGCACAAATTAAAGCGGGATCAGAAAATAAACGCGAATGAGTAACCTAACAACCATCTTAGTCACATAAGAACCAAAGACTTATGACATCATAACATTAACAAAGTTTTCCTAGAATAAAGAAACAAATGTATTGCACAGGCCAGTAAATATCAGAGCTTGCAAGCTTTCGGTGTTTGCGCTCAGAAAAATTATTTAAAAGCTTCTAGTATGAAACATTGGCTAACATTGTTCGTGCAATAAATTTTTCGGCTTCGGTTCTACCAAACAAGAAAAGAACCGTGCAAGTTTTCAAACTCGATACAATATTTCAAAGAACTGAATTATTTGACGGGCCCTAAATTTTAGTGCAGAGGCTGATCAGCGCTGGAAATATTTAAACTGGTATTTTTTTTTTAAACTTCATTGTTCACGTTCAAAATTACGTTCCGTAGGGACCATTTTTTGGTTTGGAAGATACGAAACGTAATTTACAAATTTTGAGTAAAGTTTCAGACTTTTTGGCTCGTTCAGACAGAAAGCTAAAACGAATTCACATTTTTCTCAAAAAAAAATAATACGAAATCGAAATTCGGAAACCAAACAGGATTTTAAATCAATTACAGATTATTTTCGCAAGCAAATCAAAAACATTTGATCAACCAACAACAAAATAAACAAAGTACAATCAGAATTTGAATTTCAATTCAAAAAATTAAATCAAGCAACCCATGATATCACACTTTCGTTCATAACTCCGTTTCTAGTGATGCTGGAAACTTCCGGTTTTTTGTATTCCCTTTGTTTTTCTACCCTCTTCATGGTTTTCCTTTTAAAATTTTCGAGAAAATTGCAAAAAATCGCGAGTTTCCACAAAAGTTTTCAACGCCTGCAACTTATCACGAAAATTTAGACGAATTTTCTGTTCTTTCGATCTACATACATTTCGCGTTTCTTTTGAGAAAAAGTAACGACTTGTAGTGAATCACCCTGTATACACACATCATGCATAAATGTATTGCGTGATCGTATCTTCTAGAAATGGTATCAAAACATTTATTATTCTAATTGGTCGATAAATAAATATTTTCGTGGAAGCAGCTTTTACGTCACTTAAGTGTTTGCGTGTATCTATAAAAATATAATGCAATATTATACAGGGTGTTCCACGAGCAGTAAGACTTAAATAAAGTGTCTGTATCAGCAAGATCTTGTAGGGGGCGGAAGAACCCTGTTTTAAAAACCCACAATAATGTAACAAGTATGTCATACCAGATTTCAATGCAGGTTATTGCGTACCACTATTAAAATTAAAGGAAACCCTGCAAGAAATTGATTTATATGAAATTATTTTTAAATAATACAAAAGGATGTAATTAATTTGCTATTTGTATGTAAATTAGCCAGCTGGGCGGTTAATGCTAACGATAATAAATTATTTTTAGTTACTACACAACTAATTATGATTGCCCTCTCCATTTCCCCTTTAAAAAATTGTTTCAACGATAATTTTATTCTTACAACCCTAGCATGACTACGACATTCGGACTGATAGTAAAAACAAAGTTGTGAAGTTGTAAGCCAGACAAGTTGAAGTCAACAAGTTCCATCAAAGCTCAAACTTTTAACATTTAACTAACAAAACTGTTTGATAACATTCAGAACCCTTAAGGGAAAGTATGATATCATTACCCCTTACTACAAGATTGAAATCAGATTTAATTTTAAAGTTTTAGGCTGGTCACTGGTTTGCGCTTTGTTCCACTAAACCTTTACCCGTTACTACTTTTACGTTAAAGAATAATCTACAAAATAAATATTTTGTCTTTCAGAACAAGTTCAACAAGCCGTGGTGTGGCCGAGCTATCATCAACCGTCATCAGTGTTACTACCCCCTCTCCCTCCACCACCTCTTCAGCTTCTAAGTTCAGCGTCTTCCGATTACTTGTCAACAAGTACAACTCTCCACCAACACACTCAAACCCATAGTACAAGGCTACTAGCAGTAACAACGACGGATACTAAAAGGAAAATTCCTTTACCAATTCCTGCTACCACTCTTATCAAAATAGAGACTGATGCCACAACTTTGGACCAAACCAAAACCTTGCAGGCTGTCAGTGCTATAAGTAGTAACACGGGGACGGTTTATACTGATCAGAACATGGCCCCTTTAGTAACAACTCACGTGATCTACCAACATCCTACAAATTTAATCCTTTCGCAGACACCGACAACGGAAATGTCATGTAGATCGCAGGCAACGTCCCCGGTTGAATGTTTAACACCTCCCCCTGAATCTACTCCACTTCTTGAGGATGAACCTCCAGGTGTGCAGGATGCAAGCAATCAAACCGACACCCCACTATATAGCGAAGACGACACCACGACTAATACAATCTGCGAAGTCATCGCTGAAACCAAAGTTAAAGAATTTAAAGAAGAAAAAGAGGACGAGAAACTTAACTTAATAGTACCTGAACCAATACCGGAACCACCCAAAATTATTGAAATTGTTAATGTGCCACCACCTTCTTTTCAAGAAGAAAATATACAAGAACAAGAAGAACCTATCAAACTAAACCTGCAGGAACCTATGGTTTGCTCAATACCCGATTTAAGCGGCCTAGAATTGCTTTCTAATAGCATCGTTGAATTTGAAAACTGCAGGAATAACATATCCGTGAAACAAGAAAAGGAGGACCAGAAATGTGAAACTCGTGAACAGGGAGATGCCATTTTGCAAAGGATACGACACATGTCTTTAAAAGATAAGGAGCCTGAATCTGTGATTAACAATACCGTAGATGATAAGTTAGGAGGTTTAGATTTGCTATGTGCATTAGCGGAACAGAGGTTTATGGAAGAAGTCGAGGTAAAAGATAATCTACCAATACCACCTCTTCACATACGCCCTAAGGAGAAGACAAAAGACTGGGAACGGGAAGAACGTAAAAAAGAAAAACGAAAAGCCAAAAAATACCTTGAAGAAATCAAACATAAAAAAATCAAAACAGAAGATGATTACAAAAAACGCCATGACGAAGAACGCAAACATAAACGAGAAATTGAACTTACAAAGCAATCGGTTCTGGAAAGAATCGCAAGTGAACGAGGTCTATTGGATTGTAACTTTAAAAACATATTCAGTGATAAACTCAGTGAAAAGTGCTCGTGCAAAGAAACCGATCACAGAACTTATAAATCGCGTAAATCTGAAGAAGAAGTCCGAAAGTATATCGCGAGTAAATCCCAATCATCGTACACAAAAGACGATTGGCCTGAAATGAATGCTATGGAGCTTGACATGAGGATGAAACTCGCAGAATTGCAACGTCAGTACAAAGAAAAACAACGAGAACTAAGTAAACTTAAACCGAAGAGAAAGTCCTTGGACGAAAAAGAATCTAGAAAACGAAAGTCCCGGAAGAAGTCAACACATTCTGATAGAAGTTGCACAACACCTCCACCATTGCTGGACAAGATGGACGTACCTGTGACACCCAACAAAAACGTTGAATTATTAAAACCGCCTACTTTATGCGCGATTAGCACTCAGGAAACCCTTCGAGAACACTTAAAGCTACCGAAACTTACCCCCATTAAACAACCAGTTGTACAAAAACCAGATCACAAGAATAGACAGTACTCGCCCGGACCAGACTTAAGCGATTCAACACCGGAGAAAACCTCATCGTCTAAGAAACGAAAAGTTGGAAGACCGAAAAAACTCTTATCTTCATGTGGTCAACGTCAAACTACAGAAACAATTGTAGCTAAGAAACCAAAAGCTGGTACTTTTGTTGGTTACCTCTTAGCAGCTAAACAAAAATTACAAATGCAAACCAAAGGTGGTCTTGTATATTCTAATAGCCCTCCAAGATACGTTGAAGAAACAACCAAAAAAACAAAATCTCATAAAACTAAGAACAATAATAACAACAGTATAATAATGCATTCGCCTATCAACACAGTTGCAAAGAAATATTCTGAAAAGTCAAGCAAAATTCGACCTAAATTAAAAGCAGAGCCTACAGTAAAAACATACACCGAAGAAGAAGAACCAAACAACGATTGGGAACAACAATCAAACGAGGAAGAAGAAGAAGAGGAGGAAGTTGATATAGAAACAATTGAAATTAAAACCAAAGAGGAACCATTACAAGAACCTCCTAAACCAGAAAAGATCGTTGAAGAAACCCCTAAAATAATCGAAGAACCTGAAGAACCAACAATTGCAGTAGTGGAGGAGGAAGAGGAAGAAGAAACTAAAGAAATTGAAGAAGAAGAACCACCAAAGAAAATTGATAATAGATGCATTTTAACCGCAGAACATTTGGAAAAAGATAAGATGAGGGTGTTAACAGCAATGGGAGGTCTTTTTTATGCTGGACATCTTAATGCAGTGGAGCCACCTGACGTTTATTCGATAACATTAGATGGGGAACGTGGAAATCGCCCCCATATCATGTCTAGGGAAGAAATTCTACGAGATGCGGTAAGAAATTGTTTAATAAATTAAGTTGGCGGTTGTTCAAGGGGGGGTCGGGCATTAGAGAAAGTTAGAGATTTTTTTATATGTGGGTAGGCCAAAACTTGATTAGTCAGAAGGTTTATTTTTTTTTTGGAAATGTTTGGGTTAGTCGCGTCATCGGTCATTACGAGGTCCAGTAGGTCCTGAATATTCCTTGTACAGGCTGAAACGGTATCTGTATGCATTTTATACGCCTTTAATGTTGAATTCCAGTGTTGCAAATGAAATAATCTGCAGAAGTTATGTTCTTTAAAATTCAGAAGCTTTAAAAATTCTACAAAGCTCTACAATGTCGTCTAAAGAAGCTTTTGTAAATTCATTCCAATTCTTCGTAATTTATTCTCGGTTTATTTAAGTACTTTCCAATTTTTTTATTTAGTGCTACCATATTTGTAATCTATGGCAATTAAGACCTAATGCGCATTTGGTTGTACCATTTGTCCAGCCTGTAAATAATTATTCTGAAAACAGGATGTTTATGCAAATCATAGCTTTGTGATTAGTAGATACAGTTTTACGAAAGGCTAATGTATGTAAAATAGTTTTTATTTGTTTGTGCGCATTTGTTACAGTTATTCCTATATGAAAATAAGAACAAAGTAAAATGGCAGTCACGCTTCGTAAATCACGTTTATCTTCAATGAATATTTAAATCTTAATAGTTTCTGATATGAGACTTTTTTTTAAAGATTGATTTATTTCAAGCAGAAATTTGTCTTTATATTTTTAGGAGATAAGAAACGAAACGGAAAAATATTTTGTTGGTCAAATATCTATGGATCTAATAAATCCACGTGGATTCTGAAGGAAGTAATATCATGAAATATAATTTATGACAACACGAGCTAAGATACTTTCACCCTATTCTGAAATAATTTTTTGATTATGAGTGACGTGTTTCATAAGAAATTTAATATTCATTATCATTTGAAACAAGAATTTTGCGGATATAAAATATAGTAACATCGCAAGCAGACCTAGATTTTTATTTTTCTTGTCTAATACCAAATTTTTTTCTGGTTCCTCTGGAATTTAATCTCATTTCTCCTGTCTCTACTTTTAATTTTTTATTTTTAAAAATATCTCATCAACTAGAACTATTGTCTACAATTTTTTGTTTTGTGATTTTTAAGATTGCCAGGAAGTCTTTTTTTCACATATCACCGCCGCAACATTCTTTGGGATGACCTGAATTTTCCTTTCCTTAATTTTTGACAACTCCTATTTGCGTTAATCGAGGCGATAATAATTACCGACATTTAAGCCCACTTTTGCAATTATTTAACCTAGAATGCTTTACATTTACCTTTTTATTGTCCAATTAATTTTTAATCACGTATGCATGTCTAGATCTAGGGTTGAGATAAGCAAATTAATCGGAAATTAACTTATCAATGAAAAACTAGCCTCAACATCGATCAAATTATGCCCGCAGCTAATTATTAATTGATTTTGTGAATTAACAATGCATACGTCTTAAACCATATAACAAAACATTGTAGGTTTTTATTATTGCAAGTCCATAGATAGATAATAGAGGGATAAATCGTAAGAGATCGAAAAAAACTTAAATAATAATAAACGTTAGATCCACAAAACGATAAGGTACCGGTTTGTACCAAAACCTGTGTGGAAACTCGAGTAATACGATATCGCAGACGGCTGTAATCCAATGCGGTGTAAACGAGGCCAACAATTAGAATTAATTAAACGGTCACCATAATTATTTAACAGGGAATTTAAATTAACCGGCGAAAGGACATTAAGGAGGGTTAATTACAAAAAAATCACGATAGGTATTTTGTAATTCTTGATTAATCTTATCCCTGTATTAAGAAGTTAATTGAAGCCCTTAAGCCGACCCTGCCGTCTATTGTAAAGCAAATAATAATTGGAAATATTTTTTAAAAAATTCATTAAAAAGGTCAAATTAATTAAAAATACAAAAATGTATCCATTTATGGCAAGAAGACATGAAAAATTACTTAGTAGGTAAATTATACTGAATTGACCTTTCAAGATATATTTCTCAGGACAATTACAATAAATTAACAACTATTCCAAAGATAAGGCAAAGAAAATCTTTTATAAAAACAACTACAATTCCGAACTATAAATTATAATTGATTAGGGTCGCGATATACGGGCGGGAGAAGGGCGTTATGGCCTTAGAGACAAGTTATTATTTTTTAATCTTTCGGAAATCATTTCTAAAGTTTTAACTTTTTTTACCCTTAATATTTGAAACACCCCATTGGATTTAAACCCATTTTTTTTCAGATTGTAGAAGTATCCCCTGCTAGCACAGAAGAATTAACAGCTGGAACCAGGTTGTGTGCTTACTGGAGCCAACAATATCGATGCCTATATCCTGGAAGTGTAGCTGAACCTGGAACTCCAGATCCAGCGTTAGATGCCAAATTTGTCGCCGTGGAATTCGACGACGGCGATAGTGGACGAATCGCTATTGAAGACATTCGACTTCTTCCACCTGATTACCCTATAATAGGTAAATATTACGAATTTCCAACCCTCTTCCATTAGCGTTTATGAAAAATACACTGAAAATTTTATATAAATCATTCTTTCAGAATACGACCCTAATCCCTTGTTGAGCCTCAGCAAACGTAGACGACGTATTTCAGTAGCGAGTGGTTCAACAGGTGAGCGTCGTCTAAGCCAGTGTCTCTCTTCAGTTTCATCACCGCCACCTGTGGTGGTACAAGAACCGCCAAAAGCAAAACCAAAAGAAGTTGAGAAAGAAATGAAAGAAGTGAAGAAGGCAGACACAACAACAGAAGAACACCGCGAAAGAAAACGACTTAAAAAGAAGAAACGCGAAAAATTGAAGCAAAAACTCGCCCATGATGATAAAAAGAAGAAGAAGAAACATAAGTGTTGCGATGAACATTGTAAGCACAAGAAACATCACAAGAAACATAGGAAACGCAGGAAGCATCATCATAGTAAAGAGAATGTTGAAGAAAAAAAGGAAGAACAAAATGAAGAGGTTGCTGAAGAACAAGAAGATGAGGAACAGACAGAAAATTTTCCTGAATACCAGATTATTATTAATCCTGAAGATGAAGTTACCATGGATGATATTTTGCAGGCTAAACCTAAAATAGTAAGTACTGACTCGGAATGACTTGGAAAAGTTGTAAAAAAATTATTAAATTTTAGAAATCAACCAAAATAAGAGACAGGCAAGAATCATGCGAAAGCAGAAGCAAAATGACTGCCTTTTTACCTGCAAGGCAATTATGGAGTTGGTCAGGTAAAGGTTACAGGAGGCCAAGAGCTAAAGGAAGGTCCAGAAAGCAATTCTTCAAAGCAATACAAAGGGGAAAGGAAACTATTACGGTAAAGATATAAAGAAAATTAAAACTGTTTTGTTATTTAAAACAATTTTTGATCTAGGTGGGCGATTCTGCAGTTTTTCTATCCACTGGTAGACCAGACAGACCTTACATTGGTAGGATAGAAGCAATGTGGGAGTCCTGTGGAACTATGGTGGTAAGAGTCAAATGGTTTTATCATCCTGAAGAAACTATTGGGTGCCCTCTAAATTTGAAATACCCTGTAAGTATTTATTTTTAATGGTTTTGTCCATTGTCGATCGGGACGACATTCGAGGGAAGGAAGCGCGGGGAGATTTCGCATCTTTAGGCTGCTAGCCCCGGTTTCGGTCGCGACTCTCTTCGGGCGACGGCAAGTTTTCGCGGTTCTATCGGTTATGCGCAGAGGAGTTCGAGATTCGAACTTATATCAGGTTCTGCGCATTTCCAGAATTGCGGGGGCCAGGGGGAACAAGAACTAATTTCAAAATGGGGGAAAATCGACCTAGGCCGTCAGATTAAACTCGGAGAGTCGCGTCTGACCGTTTGAACGGGACGCATCACGCGGCACAGGGTAAGCCTCTCTAACGTGCCGCTTAAGGGTGGAGCGGCAAACGACCTGCCACGCGGCGCGATGTGATTGGTTAGATAGGGCCTACTCAGTGCCGCGTGACGCACCAATTGCGGATCACATTAACGCGCTAGCATAATTCTGTAGTTAAATTTTAAATATGTGTTTATTATTTCAGGGTGCTTTATTTGAATCTCCACATGTGGATGAAAACGATGTACAGACAATCTCACATAAATGTGAAGTTTTACCTCTGGAAGAATACAGAGAAAAATTAGGAGATGACCCAAAACGCTATGCAGCAATATATGACAACAATGATATCTATTATTTAGCGGGATATTATGATCCGAGTGTAACAACACTGAAAATTCAACCAGACATACCCTTCAATGCAGACTGACAAGAAAATCCTTTCAGAGAAGCAATAATTTCATTTTTAAAAGAAAAATATGGTTAGTGTGTAAGAGTTAAGAAGTTATTGCAGTAAGAACGGTCCTAATAGTAATACAAGGACTGGGATGACAAGTACAGTGATGGTTGGTGCTATTTTATGAAGATTTACAAATCTATTTTGGACTAAGTATTATTATTTATATTATAGTATTGCTGTTTTTCGATTAAACTGTTTCTCTTTAGCACAAGTGTGTGCAGTTTTTAAGTTTCTACTACAGTTTGTAGTTTCATTTTTATTACTTCTAGCTGTTTCCTTTTTTTTTTTTTTGATATTTATGTACATAAAGAAACTTATTACACCACAAAGTAGAATTAAATTAGACCTTGGACCCATTATGGAAATCTTTTGGTCTAAATGTTTGGTCTATGGTAATATATACGTTTTGTTAGTTACATACCATAAAAGTGTGGTCCAATAGAAGAGTCATTTAGGGGCATAAATAATATAATTAGGTGTCCATTTTGATATTATTAATGTCAATCAATAAAATGTAACATTTGGACTGAAATGGGTGCCTATCTTTAATATAAGACATTGATGACCTAAAATGACTTCTATTGAATCTTTTGTAACAAGTAGCAAAAAAATATATTTTTGGCAAAAGCTTTGGTGTTATGGCATTTCAACCAGATACAAAATACACTTATTTTCTATGAACTATGCAATGTACACCGAAGCTTTCGTCATGGGTTTAATAAAAAGAAAATGTGTGCAATGTACTATTTCTATTACAACTGTACTTAGTACTTCCACTTAAAAAAAATTGTACTACTCCATGCAAGAGTAAATCTCGGCCTTCATAATTTATATTGTATACAAAATTAAGTATTAAGTAGATAGTCAACATGTGCTTGTTAGACAGCTTCTCTCCACAAAAACAGCTAAAGATGGTTTTTACAAAAGTCTAAAAGTTATAAATACAAAATTGTAGAAAATAATCTTGTTGGGCAAATCTCGTCATGGGACAATCAAATAATTACAACAAAAAACTCTCCTAGATGCCCTAAACTATTTTGATATCTTGAAGTTTCATATCAGAAGGTGGATCCATAATTGACGCACCGCGACGGATCCACAACTGACGCGGCAAGCGGTAAGTCGCATCTAACCAATGACAGACTAGTATTACTACTCTGTGATTGGTCAATTGCGGGTCCACCTGGACGCGGCACCCGGTAAGTCGCGTCTAACTAGTCTGTGATTGGTTAGATCCGGCTTACTGCGTGCCGCATGCCGCGCCAATTGCGGATTCAACTAAATGCGGCTCATTAATAAATTTGCCCTTTTCTCTTTAAATTGTTTTTTTCTCAGCCTAGTACAACCCTAGAAACCCACGTTGATAATGTTAGTAAAGTAAGGAAGGAAGTTTCCTCTAATTTTTCCTATATTCTATGAATATTTTCTTCATTTTCAGCGATTTGAAATTTATATTGTCCTTGCAAGTAGTTTGGTTAATATTATAAAAAAAACAATAGGTACTACAACTACTGTTAGCATTGCTAACTTATTCAGGGAAAAGACAATCACAAATTGTTGTGTATACAATTCTATATTATTCTGAAGCACATACTGTACAT
Source organism: Hemicrepidius hirtus (assembly GCA_963082805.1). Classification (NCBI taxonomy): domain Eukaryota; kingdom Metazoa; phylum Arthropoda; class Insecta; order Coleoptera; family Elateridae; genus Hemicrepidius; species Hemicrepidius hirtus. The sequence goes on along the minus strand of OY720161.1, from coordinate 4,116,769 downwards.
GTTGTAATTATTTCAGAAGTTCCCTGTTCTTCATTTCTGGAGAGTGTTGTTGTAATTTTTTATTTGTCCCTTAGATGGTGTATGGAAGACATTATTACATACAAATGTATATTTCTCAGGCAAATCATAATTCTTTAGCTGTTAAAAATACGCTTATAAACTTTAGAGTAGGTGCTCGCAGTATACAAAGTAATAAAAACCTATTTTTATTATTACTTACTAAGTGTTTTTCAATCTAATTGTTGTATTATAGGTACGAAATGTGTTGTTGCAAACAGAGAAAACTGTATTTCCATTCTTTACACACTTGCGTACACAATAGTTTATGCCTAAACAACTTGAGAGTTTTAGTCAATAAGAATATTCCATTTTATAATTTTGTTTTGTTGTAAACTTCTTTAAGATGCAATATATGAGGTGTCTCATGGTGTTTACCTTCGTGGGGCACCTCATCAACTCATACCCAGTGTCTATTATGTATCATAACTTCGAAATATTCGAAAAAATCTTAACAGTTAAGCATTTAAATGTGTAGATGTCCTATGGTACCTCACAAAAATAATATTTTATTATAAAATGTGTGTACAGAAAGTGTAAAGACAGAAAAAACATATTTTTGCATCTAAGAATAAGACAATACGGTGCTAGTTATTAAGAAAGGCAAGTGACATCATGCTTTGTAAACCAATGCAGGGTCTGAAGTGACGTTTCTTTTTGAAAAACGTTTGTAAATACACCTATGCTTGTACATATTGCTTGTACTCTCTCCAATATACATACTTTAAAACCCAATGTACTTTGTTTTTATTAAATGTTAAACCCAGATAAAGTCGATGTGTTGGATAGTACGCGCACCGAAAGAAAAGCTGGGTCACATGAGATCGAGCGGGACCAAGAGAAAACCATAGCCAAGAATTTGTTTTTATTTCAATAAAATGTACGAAAACATTGAGATGTCTATGAAACGTTAGTACAATCACTCAAAGTAGTTGTCCCTGTGACGCCGTGACTTTATCTTCGTAGTTAATTTGAGAAACTGTATTAGTAAAGCGATAGTAGACTTGTAGAACGGTCACGCAGACGCGTTAGGTCCTCCGAGGCGGACTTCGCCTTCTTCGTTTTGGGGCCTTTCGGCTTCTTGGTGAACTTTGGTAGTTTTCTCGCTTTCGACGGAGTCTTGAGCTTCGGGGCGGTTACCCTTCGAAGTGACTTTGTTCTCGCCTGCGCTCGCTATCGCGGGTATTTTTTCTTTCTTGACCGCCGCACCGGAGGAACCGTGAGGACGTCCCCGTTTTTACGCCCTTTCTGGATTTGGAGGACATAGACTTACAGGCAAACGGAGAAGCGGCAAATTTCTTTCCGGGTTGCTGATTGTCAGAACAGCCGCCGCCGCCATCAGCCACCTTAAAAACGTCGACTGCACGGAGCATTCTGGCTTTTGGCCTCGACAAAGGGTCCGAACATACCCGCCGCTTTCAGGTACTTCTTTAGGAAGGGCGAGAGGTTCTCGGCGTCTTTGGCCGAGACGTATTGTCAAAGGCTTGCGGGGACGATTGGTTCTTTCAGGCTCTTGATCGTTGTTTACCATCTTGTAGGTTCGGAGGTTGGAAGGGTTGGCGTGAAGGTTTTTGAAAGAATATTTGACTTTTAACATATGTTGGGACCGTATGTCGAGGCCTTTGTTCCCCAATTGAAGACTACTACGTTGGCTGTTGTAAAGGAATTTTTTTAGAATAGGTTCTAGATCGTATACCAACTCGCGAGACTGGGTAAGATAGCGTCGGCAGGGACGTGGTAGACCTAGGGGTAGTTCTACTATTATTAAATTAAAAGGATTTAACGATTGCCAAGTTTTGAATACGCAACGATTGCTGAAAATTAGCTGGCAGAGGTATATAGGATTACCTACTAATTATTATTCTAGAAATGAAAAGCGTAATAAAAGAGAATAACGAGATATGGTGAATCCGAATGAGGAAGGTCTTGTGACGTTAGTGCGCCAACTAATTTTGAAACCTGTTTTTTTCTTTGGTAATGTTTGTTATTATTTCATCATTTACATTGTTACACAACAAATTTTTGTAAACAAAGAAAAATGTTTGTTTTAATTATACTGCAGAAAGGTTTCCGCTGTGACTGTGTGTGTCACTTGAAATTGGTGTTAATAATCCTCAGGCAATGGAAATATTAATTTGAAAAATCAATTTTTATACGCACGCAAACCATACAATTTTTTATTAAACAGTTTTTCCACCACACACAGTCTCTGTTTTAACTGTAACAGAAATCATGAGTAAAATAGAAAAACTTATGCAAAAGAAAAATTCTGAATTTATTTTCTGTAACAATTGCTTGATTAATTATGATAAATATTCCCTCATTAGTTAACATGACATATTCTTTAGTAAAAGTAAAAGTTCATGTAAACGCACTCAAAAATACTTTTAGGGTCATGTCTGCTGCCTGCGTTTCGTATATTCCCAATCATCCCTATTTTTCACGTCGTCACAGCTCACTGAGTAGAACGGATAGAAAGCTGTCGATACCTCGTGATCTAAGGTAGCTCTGAAATCTCGGTGTATCCGGGAATTATTGTTATGATTGATTCTGACAGCTGGTTCACCCCTGATGAATTATAGTCTACTTCGATGAGTATCTACAACTTATTTTTAAATATTTCCAGAGCAAGGTTTTTAGTTTGTCTAGTAAAACGAAATTGACATTTAAATTATCCTAATATTTACCCAATATTTAAAGTTTACGCTTAATTTGAAATCTAAAAGCTTTTAACTCGATGAACTTGGATGCAGAATTTATTTTAAACTTTAATTAATGTCAATATAAAATTCAAATCAAAAGTTATAGAATTAAATAAGAGGGTAGGTATTACAAAAATTACCTCACACTCACAACTAAAATTTTTAGGGGGTTTCAAGGGGGTATTTAAGAATAAAAAGTTGGTATATCAAGAGGCTTTTGGACAAAAACTGTATCGGTTAGAAGGATAGGGCAATATTTTGTCTGTGAAAGATCTCCGACAAATTGATAAATGAAAGAACTTAAAAGATGTCTGGATAGGTGTCAAGAGTAAAGATACTTAAAAGAGGATCTTCCTTTATTGGAAAAAATGTTTTTTTTGTGGCAAGGTTACGGAGGCCCAGACGGATTTCTAACGAACGAGTTCAGGGTGAAATGATAGGACGCGATATTTCTGAAAAATATTACTTCGAGAGAAAACGACGAACAAATTGGTGGCTTCTTGTTCAAAAGTTTAAACAAGCAGATCACACCTTTTTTTTCCAAGGTGTCCGTAAATAATAAACAAAGAGCTGTAAAAATATATTGTCTCCAGGCTTCGTAACAACCCCCCCCCCGTTGATGTATTATGCAGTAGAAGAAGAAGACGACGCTTTTCGACCCCCCCCCCTTACAACAAAAAATCGAGACCGTTTTCAAACAGTCTCTTCAATACTTCCTTGGTTATTTTTTTTTGAAATTCTTCATTATTTTTCACCCTTAATTGATTATATCTTCAACAGAACCCTCTCCGGTACCCTAAATAAATAACCCCGTATCTCCTGATTTCCAACTTCCCAACCCGAATCAATCACGTGGGCTCCTCCATAGCCGTCCATATTTTTTTCACCAATCCCTTATTGACTCTCCATGCAAACCCCATTGGAAACACCATCACTTCCGACCGCCTTTATTCATCTCAAACTTCCCCAGCATCCCCTCCAAACCATATAAAACTTTAATTGCCCACAATTTCCTTCACATAATTCTGTGGTTATAAACGACGAAATGCTCCCCCACCCCACCGATGTTTAGTTTTCCTCAAATGTTTGCTTGGACAACGTTTTATAATCCATGACATTTTTATTGTAAATTAGAGCTTCTTCAATTCTGAAATTATTTTTGTCAAACGTGTACTTCAAAAATGAGATTTCTAAAATTTATTTTATTATCAAAGAACTTTTAAATTCCACCATTTCGTGAAAACCAGTAAACCATGCATAAAGCTGGAAGCTTCGACTTGATCATCCTTTTCAAAGCTCAAAAGTACGTAAACAGAACTTTTCGATTTGCCGAATTAGTAGAGTCATAAATTTTATTTGGTTCACTCTGAAACTTTACGTATATAGCCCGAACATGCTTGGGGTCTAAATTGTCCAATTTATATGAAGAACTCGCAGCAGCTAAAGTGCAGCAGCATCACCACCAGTATGGAACTACAATTGGATGTCGAAAATCAAATTTCGAATCGATTTGCATTTATATAAGTGAACAAGTACCGTGGAATTACTCCGAATTGCGTTGTTACTACTACATCAGCAGCTCGGAAATGCTTTTCCATGTTCAACGAAGGCAATGAAATTGTAACATTCGATGCTCTATTTTTATTCCCCAACTATTATGAAAATGTTAATTTTAATCTTGAAGACATATTCAGCATGAAAGGGTTTTCCCAATAACGCAAATTTTTACTAGACAACGAACGCTTCATATTTATGAGAACAAAAGTAAATTGACAATGCTTTTATTTACCCGAAAGCCAATAAAAGTTGTTATAGCTTTCGTATTGCTACTGAAGTAGATTATGCCTCGTTTCCTTTTAGATAAAAATAAAAAAAATCGGGCTCCACTTGATTGATCTGAATTTAGATTTGAATTGCGGTTTTGTGATACTACAGTATCGTAGTTATTTCAAATAACATAAGCTCGCTCAATATTTTAGGATTAAACTGAAAACAATCAGAACATTATTCTGTGTAATGGGAACAAACGAGATTTATTATTTGTTGAATGATTTTCTGTTTTTATAATCTACCAATGGAAGGGATTTCGAACATTCGATAAATACTTGAAACCATCACCACTGAGAAAAATGGTACGGTCTAGGGGCCTCTAGGGGATTCATATATTTTCCACTTCTACTGTGTTATTTATTTTTTTTCAGCATCTTCAAAATTTTACATGAAACTTGGAAATAGATGTTTATTCTGGTGGATTGTTTGAACAGGTTGTTATTGCCATTAAATAGTCATATAGAAATCAGTTTGAGGAAGAAGGCTTTGGTGATTTAAATAATTCCTCTTTAGTTGTCCTAAATATTTGTACGAGTGTCTTCATGCTTTTTTGCCCCACCCTATCCTTCTCCTCTCTTCCTATTTACCCCCACCTCAATTCGCTTTCGTTTAGTTAAAGATTTTTCAGCCTGTACTGAAAAAATTTATAGAATTTTAATGGTGATTGTAGTAGTTTTCAACACGCTGAACATTTCTTCTCATTTAACCGAATCTCTATCTCTTACCGTTTACGAGAACACCCTGTATTTGCCGCCTTTCATTTTTGCATTGCTCTGCGCTACAGTGTTCTACTTTTTAATGGAATTGGAAGAGGTTTAAAATATAAAAATGCGTAGACTATAGAAAAGGTTGGGCAAAGTGCTTTTAAGTATTTCCATATAAAATTTTACAGTAGTATGGTTTTATTCTGTATTTTATATCCGACTTTATTCCATATCTGTAAATAATTTTGAAAACCTCTTTCCGTTTAATTCGAATAAATTTTATTTCTATCAACGAACAGGTTTCCTTCAATCCACAATAATAAATTCAATTTGACTGTAAATTAAAGTGAAAATAACAAAAAACTACGAGATTCAATTTAAGATCGAACATTTTCAGCGATGCTATGTGTACTAGCATTAAGTTTTAAATGGCATTTCTTTCAAGAAAACGCGAAATCATTTCCCAGCAGAAAGCACGTTAAAAGTTTTTCATATTTGTGAACCCAGTCCACAAATGGACAATGCTTTTATTTACCCCGGAATCAATAAAAGTTCAGCGATCGTTTCCGTATTTCTTTTAAACCAGATTTAACCTTTCAAACCCCTATAAACGTAAAACAAATCTTTTCCCTTAAAACTTTAAATTGCGCGAGGGCATTTTATTAAGCAATTTCTAATCGAATTGATAGACGATTTAGAACAAAATTGTTTCTGATTTAAAAAGATTCTTTTTTGTGTGTAAAATAAATCATGACAAAGAGGTAAAAAGTACGTGCACTAAAAGTAGGTTATGCTTGAAATACTTTTAACAATATTATATACCTACGGATCATTGTTTTTATGCAACAACGTAACCAGTCTGTATGAACATGCATACATTTGATTAATGGTTTACATTTTAAAAGCCGCGATTTTTTTTGTTTAAAAATGCACATGCACTGCCGTTGTAGACTGAAGTATGTATACCCATTTTTCCTGATATGCACTACGTTGCGCGTAATAATGCATTTAGAACCATTAGCGTGTGTAGTTATACATTATTGTCATACAAAAGCCTGTGATTAACTCTCGCAATTTCCAAAGCACTCATACACGAATTCCAAAATATGTAATACCAATCTGAAGTGTATGGTAGATGGAACGACATTATTAATTGTTACAGTCTCTATTACAAATTATAAATGCAAGTAAAGAATTTTTTTTTCTGCGAAAAATTTATAGATTTACCAGGACCGGACTAGAATAGTTCGGTTCTTATCCCACGAATATGTATTTAAAAAAGTAGAGGTGCGCACCTCCCCTGGACTTTCCCATACTAAAAATAAACATTTCGTTTTTGGTATTCAACAGTAGTTCGCGAGGGAGCATTGGAAATCAGTTGAATGCGTAGCGAGAAACACCGGACTATACGGGTTCGATACGTACAGAAGAGAGACAGGCATCTAATTTACTAACGCAGCGGAAGTTCGCGATATTCTCATCAACCGTACATTTTAGCTATATGACTACCTTATACTATGTGATAGACAATTCAATTTTGCATTCAATTATATAATAATATACAGGGTGTTTCATTTAAAATAACAAAGTTGCCTATTGTACTGTGGAAACCAAACACCCTGTATACGTGATAAATTTAGAAGAATGCAGAGCTATATACTGAACAACTTTTATATTTAAACTTCTTTCATATTTTGATTAATAAAGGAGCTATAGGGGGATCAATTCCCGATTTTCAAAACCTCGTAGAGGGAGCCACAGTGCAATTCTAGCATTAATCAAAAAAACGAAAATGTACCTAACACCAAGTTGCATAAGTGTACAAAATTTAAAAAATATCGCGTGGCCAGTTTTTTTGTACCTAATAATTTTTTAAAAATTTAAAAAGATTTGGAAGACCGCCCCGTTGCAACCGTACCGAGAATGACAAAATGGAACGTATTTCTGCAGAAAAGGTTCAGCTTTTCTAAATTCCCGTGAAATAACTGGTTCGTCAAAAGACGCCGGCGAGAAAAAAACACCAAGCAGAAGCTAAGGAAAAAAAATTATTGGGTACCTAAAATATCAGGGAGAACGCGAAGGAGGTTCAATTAATTTTAATAATCTCCTTTGTAGTTCTAGACTCATTGTTGAAGGTAAATAAATTTTTACGAGTTTCATTGTGGAAAAAATGGTGCACCAACAATGCTCACTAGAATTGTAAGTAATAAAAGCGGCTTATAAGAAATCGGAGCGTATCCAAAGGATTAATACTTTTGTTTGAAATAATATACTTGTTACATTTAAGACTTTTAACCTCGCCTGCCTTTTGTTTGAAATTTTTTTAACCCTTTTATAATGTTACCGAGGGCACTATTACAAAATAAAATATTAAGTTAATATTTCAAACTTTCTACTTCAAACTAACAAGACAAGAATAACAAGCCTCTATTGCAAAAAAGCTTCTAGAAGGTTTGCTTTTTGCCTACCACCTGAACAGGTTGAAATTAATATTCACCAAAGAAATTATGAAAACAAGATCTTTTGGCGGTGTTCTTACAAATGTTTTTCCAAACCTTGAAAGCGAACGCAATATTTTTCAAAGGTTTTTGTATGACTTACAGAAAGAAAGAGAATTATGGAAATGAGCGTGAAATATTTGTCTGATGTATAAAAATTTCTTTGAATAAATTCGAAAGATTAGATACTTCTTTTAATTAAAATATGGTCACACGCAAATTAGCGCAGTTATATTGAAAGGGATTTAAACGATTCATCAATCAAAATAAAAATAAAAATGTGCGTCTGCTTTCAGAGAAATTCTCGAAGCGCAAATGCATTTAAAAAGTAAAGCTGCTTATGATAAACATTCCCAGAAGAAATACTAGAAATGCTAAATAACTAAATAAGTCTTATTTATCTCTATTGAAGCGGAAAAATACGCGCCGTTTATGCATTTAGATCATTGAATCAGTCGTAAAAATAACGTTTCGTTTGGAAAAGATTGACAACAGTTTTCAGACGCGAAGACGATGAGGAAACGCTTTAACTGTCGTTTCTGGAGCTTATTTATCGTATAAATAAGGAAAGATCAAAGGACGTAATTCCATTTGCGTATTTATTTGAAGCACTTTTAAATATCGCGACCCTTTTAATAAAGCTTCCATAAAACTCCCAAAAATCTCAACTATAATATCTCGTATCCAGAATTTTTTACTGTATATAGAGGCACAGCTTTATAAGCTTTCAAGTACCTAAAGAATAAACTCAAAAGGGAAACGTATATTCGCTATTTTATCGTATCGATCACTGCTGATTGTATTTCAAGAGAAAGTCGGTTATTTAATTATCGATATAATGTAATAACATTTAGTCTACGAACCACCTGCAATAATTAATAACAATGGAAAGCCCTTCCGATAAAACACAAGCGTAAATGTCTGCATCAGATAATATTTAATTATTGTAAGAGTTATACTTATACTTGCTAGAATATTTTATTAAATTACTGCTTTTGTACTCTATTCTAAAATATTTTTCTGTCGTCGAATGGCAAGTTGTTTATTTAAAGAACCTTCTACTAGATTCATAAACATAGGTAATTAATAAATGAAAATTTTTGTTAAAAAAAAAAGGAGAAACACAGAAAGGAAATGGGAAACACAAAAAAGGAAGTTTTTAGATCTTGAATAATTTTCCCTGTTAAGCAAAAGTGAAAATCACCCACAAATATCGCCTTTTACGACAGGTAGGGGATTCCCTGGGCCTATTCTTCATCCGGGACACAAATGGATACCACAGAGAACAATTTTAGGGGTAACCCCGCGTGGGATATCAGATCTCAAACGGATACGACAATTTTGAGGTAAAAAGGAAGAATATAGGCCAGTCGCCTCTTATGGCAGGCAGGGGATTCCCATGGCATATTCTTCATTCGGAAACCCAGACGGATACAACAGAGAACAATATTAAGGGTAACCCAACTTGGGATGACCCATCTCACACGAATGATGAGACAATTTTGAGGTAAACAGAAAGACTAGAATACAGTCGGCCCCAAACAGTCGCCTTTTACGACAGGCAGGGGATTCCCTGGGCCTATTCTTTCTCCGGAACCCAGACGGATACAACAGAGAAAAAGATTAAGATTAAGATTAGTGTAGGATGTCAGATCTTACACGTAAGATGAATCAGGTAAACAGGAAGACTAGAAGACAGTCGCCCCCAAATAGTCGCCTTTTACGACAGGCAGGGGATTCCCTGGGCATATTCTTCATCTGGAACCCAGACGGATATAATCGAGAATATTAACGGTAACCCAGCATGGAATATCCGATCTCAAATGGATATGACAAATTTTAGGTAACGAGGAAGAACATAGGACAGCCACCCCAAATAGTTGTCTCTTAAGACAGGGGCCCGACACACGTATGATAAAACAATTTTGCTTTCCCATATACAAGCATTTAATTTTATTATCCACATATAAAATAAATTTCTTAAACATACATTTAAGTATACCCTTCACGTATGTACCTACTAGAATGATTGACATAATTTCTTAACTTAATTTTATTTATAGTAACCTTCCTTAAATAAATGAACAGGTCAATTCAGGTATGTTTCGGAAGTTTTTTTTTAATGTATATGGCAATTTGTGCAGTTTAATAGCTGTATTGCGTGGCAGATCTTGATTATATTTTCTAATGGAGCTAAGTGAGACTTACACCTTTTTAATTGCCACTTATTTATATAACGGAATTATGGATTTTAATTACACCGTAACAAATGAAAAAAATATCTATAAGTAATTAAAATTATCGGTTTTATTATTTACTAATGGAAACCTACAAGATAAAGCAACTAATATATAATTTTTATTGAGCTGTATTACGTAAAAAGAATACAATAACAACAATGATATTTTACGTAACAAAAATATATAATTTATTTATACACCGACAAGTAATTTTAAAAGATATATTTTATGAAGACTATTTGTAGTAAAGCGTATTCTATGGGATTTAAAAAAATCTATTCGTATTCATACAAGTACGTCAATAATTAATTATACGTGCGTTGGCCGTTTATATAGTAGAGGTTACATAGCGAAGATCTTTTCTGTTACTCAACCACTTTATGATAAAACAATTATTTAGCTTGAACAAAATTTTGTTCCATCAAAATTGTATAAAAAACCTAAATTAAAGCTTAAAGAGCCCACAGCTTTAAGAATATTTATGAAACAGTTCATAAATATCTGAAGCATTAATCACACTTATCAGAATTAAGAAAACATTTTAGAAAAGGACCTGACATTCCATAGGCGTACTAAAAGGGGTTATTAAATCAATGTACACATCTCTATTAATTTTCCATGACCTTGTCACATAAATAGCGTTTTACTTTTTCCCTTCATTATTCAGCCCAATTGGTTAATTGCCCAATAAAAGTTTTCTCGTCACGCCTATGATATTATAGTGTGTTTATTTCTTTAATTATCCTCGTGACATGCAATGGGCTCGTCTAAGGGAAATTAAATTTTAAACTCAGTATCAAAATTGCACATTATTGCAAGGATGTAACAATTAAAAATTTATACTAGATTTTTAAGTTTGATTAATCTGATTAAAGTACGCTACTGTATCCATTAATTAAACCTAAACACTTAAACATTTTTGACCTAATTCGACAAATTCTAACCATGAACTGAAAAATTCTTTTTTAAACAGTAATTTCCATTGCAAATAAGTTTGTATCGAATTTTTTCATTTAAATCAGGGGTTTTCATTCCATCAATATTTCACCAAAACGAATTAGTATACAGTGGTCGCAAAAAAATGTAATAGGTAATTATAGTGAACGAATACGTGACATGCAAGGACGTATCAAATAATAAGGGTCCTAAAATAACTACAATTTATTACAATGCATAATTTTGAAAGTTAGTAAAACTAAAAGTTTTTATTGTCAAAATTAAAATTAGATAATTATGGAATTTCGTACGCCTTAAAAGTTCTAATAATTGCAAGCCTGCCTTTACCGTCCGATGCTTGATGTTAACATTTCCTGGTTCTGACAGAAAAGAAATGAGTAATTATTCAAAAAAGGAGACGTAGCAGCGTTCAAAGGCTTCAAATATGTATAAGAAAATGTAAAAGAATTATATTTACCGTGGGACGATAAATTTCCACTTTATGCTTTAGTAAGTATTTTGATATCTGATTTAGAAAGAAATTTATGTAAATATCTAGAGATTAATATTATTAATGATCAGTCATTAATTTGTCTTTCCCAACACCAAGATATAAAAAATAAATTCAGGATTGTGATTTCCAAATATTTATTGGGAAAGTTTCTCATCAATATGTAATCCAAGTCATGTATCCATTAAAGTTTGAAATAAAACACATCCCTTTCCAGTAATATGTACTTCACTAATAGTTTATCGGAGTTGCGACGGAATTAGTGCGGCTGCTGATGAGTTAACTTCCGATTAAGCAGCTGCTATCTGCTTATTTGGAAAATTTGCAAACCTTCAATCAACGCAAAATGATAACGTATTCATTTTATCATTGTTTTATAACCATAACCAGTAAATTAATTCAGACTTAAATATTTGTTATAAGTGGAACTTATTAGTCAGTTTTTCCTTCTCCAGTGGCGTACCTACAGGTGCGTATATGGATATTTCTGGAAGAAAAAATGGTACGCCACTGTTTTTTTCTTTTTGACACAATTTTCAAATTTCTCAACTAATTTACGGTTGAAACAGTCTCTTGAGATTTTTTCCTACCATTAACCGTTTTCGTGTAAATCACACTTCAAAGATGAAAAATGCGAATAAAAAAATAACTCTGCAAATCCGTTTTTTGAATAATGACCGCCTTTAGCCTCAAAATTTTGTTCGAAGAATAGAAGCTAGTCTTGAAGCTAATGGCGGTCATTTTGAACAATATTTCTAAAATAATAATAATAATTTCGGAATATATGAAAAAAAATTTTCAAAACCCTATATCTCGATAACGACACATTTACGGACCCCATGTTTTAACAGGAACTTTTCCTTTTATTTTCATGAATGGAACATGGCCTTAACACTAATCTGAACTGTTTTTTTTTAAACCGACCTTGAATTTTCAGGGCAATCAGGGAAATATTATAACCAATGGACATGAAAACGTTTCACTCTAATTTCACTACAATTTGCGAAGACTCTAGGCCAGTAGTAAATCAAAAATACATCACGCGAACAAACTTAGGGTCTATAATTTTATTACAATTATTTCGCATGTCGCTTTACGACCCATTTTATGGCAATTTTTGTGTATCAAATGTCATTAAATTGGCTCAATTGAGATCGATACTCCTACGAATATATTACGGTTGTAAAATGTTTTATTTGCGAAAAGACAATTCTGATTTGCCTTTTTCTTGTCCTTAAACATCTAGTTTTGCTTCTTTTTGTCAATTTTACGACCAGGAGCTTCCGCGATTTCCCGCGGGCCATTGTTGTTGTAGTTTAATTTATACCGTTTAGTTTAGTTTTGTTATTCCGCAAGTTAATATTGCCTAGTTGTAGGTAGATGGAAATCATGCAAATGTTTCATAGAACATATTTCCATACAAATTAATATTATCCAGTTTTAATAAATACTAATATAGGGATAGGGACCAGTACAGTTAGTACAATCCATAATGAAAACTTAATAGGAGAGAAATTCAATATTTTGTTAATTAATTCATTGTCAATGTGTATTGGGTAAATATTGGTTTATTAATATTTCCGTTTCAGTAGTGAAGCTCCCAGAATAGACTTCAAATACTTATTAATTTTTCAATACAGGCATAACTTTAACCCACGCAACTATCCAAATGTTAAGGTTATTTCATTCAACTAAATATACATTTAGGCAACCCTACCCTTCATTTATTTAAATTGACCAGCTTAGAAATTATCTGAAATAAATAAGAACCATATAATAATCTGTACTCTGTTAAACAGGACAAGGTACCAAGGTTGCGCTCAACAATTGCTTGGAATAAACTTTTTGGGTATATGTGCATAATTTTGTCTGGATTTCCAGAATCCATACTCGGTTACATTCAAAGGAACGCCCAAACAGTCATTTAAACATACCCTAAACTAATCCACCGACTTTGACCCTAAACAAAGTGGGTACCGACAGGATTTTAGCAACAATAATGATCAACTTGCTACAAGAGGTGTTCCTATCGTCTCGATTCTAAAACTAACCTATCTACCGAATAATGCTTGCCATTTGGGCGAGAGTTGATTATAATTTTAGAAACATCTTAGCTGAAAAATTTGTGGGTTACTGGGTTATGAAATTACTACAAAGAAAACTACTAATTTTCCTAATTACTTCATAGTTATGTTGATTTTCAAAATGCCTCAGGGAATTTTTTGGGAATAAAGCTCGGATAATACAAGGTCAACAATAAATTCTTTTAGAACTTCTAGCATTCTTTCAATAATAAATATGTGAGAAATATTAGTACAAAGTACGTTACTATAACGTCTACTATAATTTTTTTATTGATTAATTCAAGGAAATTCCTCTTCAAAGAAAAGGGAGATACACTCGTACTTCATCGCCTGCTTAAAAATGCAACAATAAATTATAAATAACATCCGGTGTTCGATTAGAGATACGGTATATCCTACATAATTTTTTTTCATTTTAGAACAATGAAGTATTTATGTCACAAATTAAATAAACAAAACAATTTAAACAGATAAAAAGAGATAGCGTTACAAGTATTGTATTACGACTTCCGATAGACAAGATAATTACGTGGGTAAAACTTCCTTTTCATTCATTATTTCGTAACTGATAAGACAATAAATTGTGCTGTATCATTAAAATAAGTGCACAAAACTACTTAAGGTAAATTCTTGATTATTGTTTCTGTGAAGTGCCACTTGTTAATTAGGATTGTTTGGAAAATATTAAAAATTCCCCTTGTCTTGAACTATTAAATAATTAGTAGATATTGGTTACGGAAAAACTCACTTAAAGCGATTACAAATCAATGTCCCAGTAAAGAAGGAAATTTACAAATCATATAAGGTAGCATTTTCCCAGTACATGGCCAACACGATCGCCAGATCTGAATCCTGCTTGATATTTAAATGTATTAGGTTTGGATTTAAATTCCTTACATGGGTTTGTTTTATGTCCTGTGTATGTTAGATGGGGAAAAAAGGGGGGGAAGTATGTGTAATATAATTAAAAAGAAACTTTTTCGTAATTAGAACTAGAAATTTGTTGGTTACGTAAACATTCCCTTGTATAATATGGTGTCAGTGTACTTAGGTTTAGGAAACAATTAAAATTCGTATCAGCAAACTTAAAACACGTGTACCGAATGGTAAAAGTTAAGACATAAGTATTAAACATGTGTACTTACTATAAAATTAATTATACTTACAAGTCATCATTTTATTATCCTTTTTCTTGTTGAACTTGTATGCATAACGTAAATAATTAATTAGACATGCTAGAGTAATAATTGTAAAATTGTGGTCAGACAGGGTATAGTAAACTTAAAGTCAATAACAATTTATTTATTAAATTAATATAAATAAAGTCTAAGTGCATTTTTATTAAATCGTTAAGTAGAATAATTGGAAACTAATCAATATCTAATATAAATATAAATTATTTTTGAAACGATAATTCGGCACGTTACCAGTTAATTAACCTTAAAAGCTTTTTTTTGTCATTAAATTCTCATTAATTTTATTAAAAAAATCTATTCTACATTATCGCTTTTAGCCTTCTTTTCCTACATCTAAATTGTATTAGTAAATAGGTAAGTTCAAAGAAAATCAGATAATTATGAACTTATCCTCCCCTTGACAAACGTCCCCTAAAGGTAATAATCAATAATATTACTACTATGTAAATTTGAGTTTCTAATTCGATATCTAACTCGATTTAAATGATGTATATTTTTTTATAAATACAGGTGTCAGGAATAATACCTTCATAGGATAATAAACGGGTCACGTCAGACGAATTTGCGTCATACAGATAAAAAATATCTGGTTGATTCAAGTTCTTTTACTTCTTAATAAATTAAAATATTCATCACCACCTGATGAGTGTAAACGTAAATATTATTAAAATAAATCAATATTTTCAGAAGTAATTATTTTATTTTAATCTCAAAGGTTTGTTTGTCCTTCAAAAATTTGCATTTGTAGATAAAATCCTTGGATTTATTAAATATTAAAAATTATTTATTCAAGACGAACTTTTGCTCTACTTTTAGAAGAGGGTAAACATAAATATTAAAAAATTTATGAGACACAAGGTTAAATTGTTTACAAGTAATAATTATATTGTTTGCAAAAGGAGGACATCGTAGAAGCGTAGTAAACTGTAAAGGAACCGATTGTAAGGTTTTTTCACGATTTTCATTTCCAATTGATTAGAAACGGATTTGGAAATACCGAATTACAGTAGCGAGTGCAAGAATACTGAATCACGTGACAAGGAATATTCTGAAAATTATTATTTAAAAAAAAACAAGGTGCAGCACTTTCTGCGGTCACAAGATGTGCTCTCTTTGATCAAAATAATCTCCCCCCTAATCTAATACCTACATTTTTCAGAAATATAGACATTTTTCAGGTCACGGATGATTGGAACCAGACAATTACCTAAATCGTCAAATAATTACACCCAAACTTTAAAAATTACATAAACATCGAAAAATCTTGGAATAAGTTTAAAAAACGATTGTAATGACGTTATGAGTTTTAAAATATACATGTCCATTAGGTCAGCAAAAAAATAATAAGGTACCTAATGCATAAATAAGTTACAGTTGATGTTGTAAAAAATGGCAATATAGCGGTGAAGGGCTGATCAATGTCTTTAATGAGCTACAAGCTTGAAGCGTAGAGGACGGAATATTATCGATCATAATATTTACATAATTATGTAAAAAAATGTTTTTTTAAGGAATAAATTAATTGTACATGATAAACAAAATTAGTTCTTTCTTACATAACGCACAATAAGTAGTTGGAAATCACTTGAATGCGTAGCGAGAAACACCAGACTATACGGGTTCGATACGTACAGAAGAGAGACAGGCATCTAATTTACTAACGCAGCGGAAGTTCGCGATTTTCTCATCAACCGTACATTTTAGCTATATGACTACCTTATACTATGTGATAGACAATTCAATTTTGCATTCAATTATATAATAATATACAGGGTGTTTCATTTAAAATAACAAAGTTCCTTATTGTACTGTGAAAAGTAAACACCCTGTATACGTGATATAAATTTAGGAGAATGCAGAACTGTATACTGAATAAGTTTTATATTTAAACTTTTTTCATATTTTGATTAATAACGGCGCTATAGGAGCATCAATTTCCGATTTTCAAAATCTCGTAGAGGGCGCCACAATGAAATTCTAGCATTAATTTTTCTTTATCAATTTCTGTGCTTTTGGGAAGACACATTTCTCTCTGGTTTCGGATTCGTTTTAATTTCAATTAATGTTTCTCCACATTAATCACTTTAGCTATAAATTCGGGCATAAAAGAACAGGAAACTTTGTGGTGGTTGTATTCTTATATATCGAAATTTAAGCTTTCGCTTGAGCAAGTAGTCGCCACAGCGTTCATTGTAATCTTAAAGTAACTTTAACTTAGTTTAGCAAAGTATTTGGTCTATTTCTGTTGCTACTTTAAGGAATTTAGGTTCTTGTATATAAACTTCTTTATTGTAACTCATTCTGTTTTAGTTTCCTGTACAATTTCCTAACAAGAAAAGATAAAATGTAGTTCTAGCCTTCCAAGCAATCTGGCCTTAAGAAATGTTTGCCAATTTTTCATTCCTGCCAAACTTGGCATTTTACTTTCTCCTAATTAGGTATACGTAATCCATGACGTGATTTAAAAGATCAGAATCTGATTATAATAAGTCACTGTTTGTTAACCTGAAGATGTTTTTTTTTTAAACCAAAACGAATTTTCATTAAAAAAATTAAACAATTTTCCGTTACTTTATCTTCCTTAAAACATCTCCTACAGTTTAATTAACTCCCTCGTCTTTTTAATTAACTTTCTGCATTAGGAAAACCAAACAAATGCCCTAAACCTAATTTGCTATCCTAAACACAAAAAACTAGTTTACCTTTCGTAGTGATTGGGCAACCAATACAGTATGATTAAAGAACCGGTGTTTCCATCTAAGCCTATCCCAAGTAATACAACTCTGAAGCCTACAAGAATTGCGACACTTCGTCGATCGTACAAACCGATACGATTTAACACGGGAAAGGTTCAACGATCGTTCATCTGTCACAGAAGTAGAGGATAACTGTGAGAAATAGCCCAAGAAAACTTGTTACAGCTAGATTTTCCACCAGAATTCGATTTCATCTCTCTGGTTTCCATTTCAACAAAACTTTAGAAAAAGTGAATACAAGGGAAACAAAATCTATGATATTTGCACGTTGTGTTTCTATATTTTCTATAATCAGATAAGAAAAGAGAAAAATTTTTTTTTCATATAAATAACGATATAATATTTCCTTTTTCAAATTAAAAAGTTTTATTAAAGTAATAGATCTGAATGCGTATAGATTTGACACATTAATTTTCCGTTTGGTTTGATCCGAATCATGATTTTTCATGCATAAAAATCCGGTCTTTGTGTTTAAATCTCATTTGCATAATTAAAAACTTTGTAAATAGTAGTGACGTGGCATAAACAGTTCGGATAATTCACCCTTAATTCCCTGTTCTTCTTTACATTTTCAAACGTATTTAATTCTTGTTTTAATAAATTTTAAAATGGTTTTGTTTAAGGTAATTCATTGGGGATTGCGTTTTTAGGAAGTGTATACGGTGGGGTAAGAAATATATTCTGGAAAAAGGGGATAGGCAGGAAACACTTACGGAAGTAGGTGTTTGTGGTGACTTCAAAAGCATTTTCATGTTCAATAAGAAATTCTTATAATATTTAAATTATTTTACGTCACGTTTACGTAGTATACGGTGTTATGTAAACTTGGTAATTTGACAAACAAATGATCTCCCACCATTTAAAAGCCTTTAAAATTTTTACAAGGCTTTCTTTGTGATTGTTTTTTAATAATACCATCCAACAATAATAATATAGCTCTGTTTAATTAAATTTTAGCGGTTGTTTTAGTAGGTATTTATTGACATTCACCAACAGTACTTTTCCGTATTTACTAATTACCACAGTTCGGATTAGTATGCACTTAACAATTCCTGATTTTTCTAGGATTGTGTCATTCTACAGGATGTAGCGACGTAGCGTCCTAGAGAAAGAAAGAACCTTACATTTCGATTCTATGTTACCATAGCGTGAACTTCGCCAAAGGGTTGTAATTATTCCCACCCCATTTCCTCATAATTGAAAGCCCTTTGGCGGTACTATATCATGAAGAAAAAAATATTTAGTAAATCCAAAAACGGTAGAAACGGCGCTCTTCCAAAATTTTGAAACATTTGAAAAATTATTACAAAAAAACGGATTACACGATTTTGTTTAAATTTTCCACACTTATGCAGCTTGGTGTTAGGTACATTTTCGTTTTTTGATTAATGATATAATTTCACTGTGGCGCCCTCTACGAGGTTTTGAAAATTGGAAATTGATGCTCCTATAGCTCCTTTATTAATCAAAATATGAAAAAAGTTTAAATATAAAAGTTGTTCAGTATATAGCTCTGCATTCTCCTAAATTTATATCACGTATACAGGGTGTTTGGTTTTCACAGTACAATAAGCAACTTTGTTATTTTAAATGAAACACCCTGTATATTATTATATAATTGAATGCAAAATTGAATTGTCTATCACATAGTATAAGGTAGTCATATAGCTAAAATGTACGGTTGATGAGAAAATCGCGAACTTCCGCTGCGTTAGTAAATTAGATGCCTGTCTCTCTTCTGTACGTATCGAACCCGTATAGTCTGGTGTTTCTCGCTACGCACTCAAGTGATTTCCAATGCTGCCTCGCGAACTACTGTTGGATACCAAAAACGAAATGTTTATTTTTAGTAGGGGAAAGTCCAGGGGAGGTTTGTACCTCCACTTTTTTAAGAAGGGTAGTACAGGTAAAATAATTTTTTTTACTAGTAATATATACGTAGTACTACATAAAAATCCGGATTTTGTCAATGCCAATGCTCTTTCTGGCCGTTAGTAAACAAAACAAAGGGTTATTATTCGGTGCTTGTTAAGTAATTCGTCCGAAATTTTTTACAACCCTTAAAAGCTTTTCCAGGTGGCAATTAAAACAATTTCCTATATTAAAAAATTGTTTTCTTTCAGGGAACAAGAACAGTACTTTTCATGTTTTTCAGGTTTACATAGGTACAAGCAAAGCACCATTACAGATTACAGGAGAAAATTTAATTAACACTTTGTATAATTCAAAAATTTTATCTACAGAAGAAGGTTTAATATACAGAAATCAATCCCTTTTACACATAAATTGTGTTACAATTACAAATATAAGTAAGTGCAATGGATTGATATTGTATGAACATAATCGTAAATGTAATATCGTTCAGTGTTCAGTTACCGTTATATCCTGCACGATATTACAAACCACAATTCCATAATGTATCACAATTAGTCTTATATTTAAGTAATAACTTAATAACTGAATATAATAACCCTAAAGCTTACTAGAATTAAACGTAATTGCTATATGATTAAACTGTTTTGTATTATATCAAACCAAGAGGATTCTCAGGGAAAATACGCACACTTGACCACTCTGTTTCAAATCAGGATTAAACCTGAATTTAGGAAATTATCCTGAAGATTGAGATAAGTATTTTGTGTCCAAAAATAAAACATGATAAATTTAAAAGCACTTGACCCACATCAAAACATGGGACGTCTTGATAAAACTTATGTCGCTTTCTTTGTATCTATTTTTACATTGCAGGCGAATAATAAATAACCTAAGTCAGGTAATCGATCAAAATTAAGGGTAGTAATTTTAACAAAGATTATTTTTTGGTTATATTTATCGACACCATTAAAAATTTAAATCTACAATTCTATAATGTACTACAGAAAATAAAAGCCTGGAACAAAGTTTGTCCAAATAAATATATATACTGGCTACTGTAGAACACGAATCCAAAATTATTTTTGTAATGGATCGTGTGTTCATGACATAACTTTCTTCGTTCTCAATCATCGAACCATTTGCGGAGCATGAAGTTTGTTTTTTCCCAAAGATTCATCGGAATGTGTTCATCAAATGAGTCATGGTGGGTGACCATGTTGTAAATAAATGTCCCGACACTTCTTATGTTGAAGAAGGGGTTTCAATGATGGAAGGTACATTTATTTTTGTGTATACTTCATAATTAATTGAAGGGCAACTTTTCAGGAGATCCCGAGCACGATTGATACCATCATCCTGTGCTACCCCATACAACCCCGTTGGATTAAATTAAAATACTAGGGGTTTCATATTTAAATTGAATGGCAACGCGATCTTGTTGGTGTAGTGGCTCAGGTGAAGCCCGCGAGCTATTGATGTTAAGCGCTGGGTGATTCCCAGGGATGTTATGATAAATGAAGGGCCACGCCAATAATAGAAACCCTTGGTAGGCGTAGATTAAATTAAACTGATTGTGTATTTACTTCCCAAGTTCATTGCCAACGCACTCTTGTAGGCGTAGTGGCTCAGGAAAATTCCGAGTAAAATTATTGTGCATATCCTGTCGATAGGGATTTAGATGCCCTTGAATATTGGAATGTTCGTAGGTGTAGATTAAATTTTAAAAAGTGGAGGTGCAAACCTCCCCTGGACTTTCCCATACTAAAAATAAACATTTTGTTTTTGCTATTCAACAGTAGTTCGCGAGGCAGCTTTGAAAATCATTTTAATGCCTCGCGAGAAAAATGAGACTATACGGGTTCGATATGAACAAAAGAAAGACACCAAGATACGCATCTATCTGTACTCTGTAGTAGGCATCCGCTAAAAATTACAACTGGCGAAGCCGGACGATCGCTACCGACCGACGATCAGTTTCCGAGTCCAACCAGATTCAGAGTCCAACCTAAATAGTATTCAAAATTCACGAATTTCTCATTAACCGTACATTTTAGCCATATGAACATCTTATACTATGTGATAGACAATTCAATTTTGCATTCAATTATATAATAATATATAGGGTGTTTCATTTAAAATAACAAAGTTGCTTATTGTACTGTGAAAACCAAACACCCTGTATACGTTATATAAATTTAAAAAAATGCAAATCTATATACTGAACAACTTTTGTATTTAAACTTCTTTCATATTTTGACTAATAAAGGCGCTATAGGAGCATCAATTTCCGATTTTCAAAATCTCGTAGAGGGCGCCACAGTGGAATTCTGGCGTTCATCAAAAAACAAAAATGTAGCTAATACCAAGCTGTATACGTATAGAAAATTTAAACAAATTCCTTAGACCAGTTTTTTTGTAATAATTTTTCAAAAATTTCAAATTTTTTAGAAGAGCGCCGTTGCGACCGTTTTTGGATTTAGTAAATAATGTTTTTTCTTGGTGTAGTACAGCCAAAGGGCTTTCAAACAAGTTGTTGCGAAACCTGATCAGATAACTGGTTTTTGAGTTACGGGGCGTTAAAGTCGAAATTTTGAAAAATTCATAGCGACCGCCATTTTGAAGTTAGAGAGTCCGGTAAAAAACTGCTTCCCTTGAATTCTGCCCTTCTTTCATATCCCCTACTCAGATTTTCAAAATTCCGCTTCTGAAAAAAATGATACCAAAAAAACATGTCTAACTTCCGCTTCCGGTTTCGGATTTTTTTGAAAAGCTTATTTTGTCGATGAATTTTCGATATACCCCTTCATTTAAAATTTCATCAAAATCGGTTCACTAGTTTTTGCGTTAGAGGCGTTACATACACACACACACACACACACACACACACACACACACACACACACCCACACACCCACCCACAGACAGACATTTTTTCTAGACCACTTTTTTGGGTTCCTGGGGACCCAAAACACGTATTTCCGCGAAAATCTCGACTTCGAAAATTTTCATGATATCAATACTTCCCTATACCAGTAGTGGTATGGGAAAGTAAAAAAATCTTGATAATCAGAATATAATAATTGTCATCCGATAGCCATACTATGGTGATAGGAAGGTTCTTACTGTAACACTAATCACCATATTGCAACCAGATCTATTAAATTTTTTTCCAAATCTGGTGCCACTCTAGGTGACGCATAGTGGGATGTTTCCGTTTCCGTCATTTAATTACTAATTCTAGAAATTCTTACAATTCTTATGAACTAACTAAGCTTGATCACCCGATACAAGAGCCCCCCCACCAAAAATTACGCTACTTTTTAACCTATCACTATTATACAACTAGTGGCGTGATCCTTGGGAAAAAAATCGCGCGATCGCGAGAAAAACACGTAATCTTCCGTCTTTTTTTCTTAATGGTTATTTTAATGGATGTGAGAGAAATAGCAAATTTGTGTGTTGAAAGTGTGTTGGTGTTAGGTGCGCTCGCGTAGAACAACGTGGTGTACACGTAGAGTAAATGTAACCCACCTCTCGCTGAAATCCTCGGCCAACTTTGATGTCAGTGTTCGCCGCAACGTGTGGAGATATAGTCGTTCGTCCTTACGGTAGATCCCGCACGTGCTTAACGTAACTTATAGTCCTTTACGCACGCGAGTGAGGAGATATTTTTTTGCCAAAAATCTGTAATATTGCTAGAGTTACCCTTAGTATGTATAGCGTGGTTAAACAAATAAAACGCAGTTTGACTGTATTTACCGCACTTTTTATAACAGGTAAGTTTGATTTATTAGAGAAATAGTTTTGGCGCCTCCACCAAATTTTCTTCAATAACGATTTTGTATTCATAATTCATTCTTTTAAAAAAATTGAGTTTGTAAGTAGTTTAGAAAAAAACTAGGAAGTATAAAAAGCATTTCATGAAAAATTAATAGTTTCATGTTTGTGCAAGGTTTGTTTATTTTAATTCTTGTCCTGAAGGTTGTTCAGTTTTTTTTAACTGAAAAAAAAAAGTAATACTAATGCTAAATGCAAATTATAGGTAGGTTTGGATTGTTTATTTTTTTCTTGATAATCAACCGGAAAATAAATTTAATCTTTTTTTTTTGGTAGATATTAAAAGTTTGGAGTTTTATTTTTTTTCCAAAATTATGAAATATTTTTAAAAAAATATTTTTTTATGGCCAATAGGTTAGTCGATTTTTTTAAAAAATATTTTAGATAAGGATAAGGCCCAAAACTATTTTTTTTCCCGCTTGCCAAAATATGTCTACATTCTCGTGTACATTCCAAAAAATATTCTTTTTAAATTTGAAACATTTGTGACCCTGAATATGTACAAACTAATCTTGAGTATTTTTCCAAAATTTTGGTACCAATACATTTAAGGTTAGATCCGTATTTTTTTGAAACTGAAATTTTTGGAAATTGTCGCTGAATTTTGAATTAGGATTTGATCTAACCTAAGCAATTGTGTTTTTCAAAATATTGTCAATAATTATAAGTCCGATTATTATTTTTGAAAAGTTTATTGAGATTTCTTTCCCAGGAAAATTGTAAGTTAAATGAGTTTTAAACTGTGATCAGATAACTTGGGTAACCTAAAGAATTATTTTACAAACTTTTACCAGAAGAGTCCTACAGTCGGAATATATCATTCCAGATTTTTTAATTACCATTGCATTTTTCGTCTAACCCCAACAAAAAAAATTTAAATTTTTCTTGTAATCAACTTGAATTTTGTATTCGTTTTTTTTTTAAATTTGGGAATTGTAAGATTAATTAATGAGCTTCAAACCATAAACAACTACAGCAGGTAACCCTTCTTTTTATATCTAAAACCCTGAAGTAATGTCCTACAGTCACGTGATCATTTTTGGAAATTTTAATTTTCAAAAATATCAATTCATTTTTCTTTTAAAAAGCCAATGCCGGGGATGGTAAATTTCAGAAATTTTGAAATTATATCACTAATATGAGTTAGTATTTTTAAACATTCCCTATTTAAATATTTAACACCTCACTTCACTTTAAAAAATAAAAAATAAACTATAAAATGTTAATAACCACCGGAATCTCTACAAACAATATTTTAACAAGCCGGACATAAATATTATTGTCCATTAGAAGCTTTAGTAGCAATGTTCGTTTAAAAAAGCAAGTTAATGGACTTTTATTCAATGCAAATTATTTATGAAAAAAATTCATTGTAATTGCAAATAGTTGACCTTATAATTCAAACTAGTTGTAGGAAAGACACAGAGATTCTTTTAGTATCGCTCATTTACACTGAGAAAAATGAAATGGTTGAATGAAACAATTTCAGCGAGTTAAAATTCTAAACATTCAATCAAACAACTTTCAGTTGGTTGAAGAAAAAGTTGTTAGTTCCAAACGTTTCAAGTTGCTTCATGGAACATAAATAATGTGTTAACTATTTTTGTTTGGTTGAAAATATTTGTACTTCAATCAAAAAGTCTGATTGTTGACTGAAAATACTATTTGACACATAATCTAAAATAATATTTCTTATTGTTTGAATGATGTTGAAAGTTTTACTGAAAGTGTTGTACGAATTGCACCAAACCAATTCGAATTTCGAGCTAACAGGATTGCTGTAATTGACTCAAAACCGCAAAAATGTTAGTTAAACTCTTTGCATGTTGTGCGAACGCATATATTATGTAGCAATATTAGTTGTTGCAAAAACTCAAGATGTTAATTCAACACTCTTGCAGTGTTAAATGAAAGATTATGATATTGGACTAATATTATTGGATAATGAAAAGGGCTTGCGCATTAATTAGTTCTGTTAGCATTCTTCCGGCGTCGAACGCGTGGTTTTTATACCGGCAACCAGTTATAATTTAGTGATTATTGTGTAATTAATTTATTCAAATAGGTAAGTACACTTTTGTTTCTGCTAAAGTAGGTACAACTCACTTTTCCAACAACCTCTAATTCTCGGACAGAGCACAGATCAGATAATGCCTGTAATAAATTGAATAAAACCATGATGTGTGTGAATGTGTATATTAAAAGTGCTGATAAAATGGAGTTTTATATGTTGGCTGGATATGTTTAGAGATATGCCCTTCTTTACTGCTTTTTAATTTTGAATTAAGTCATTAAATTTAAATTTCTAAAGTATTTTAGAAATTGTGCTTTCCTAGCGCTTTTACCAAGGCGTCAATCTTACGTCATTTGTTTGGGTTGCGGGGGATTCACTATATTATTGCAGATAGTTATTTCAACATGTACAGACTGTTAAATGAAATGCGTTTTTTTTTAAATTAAACAGATAATTTATTTGAAACTAAAACGTTTTGATGCATTGTCTAGAAAACTCCTAAGATTTAATTAAACATCTTTGGTTGTTGATTCAATGCACATTTGGTGTAAATCAGCTATTATACGCGCAAACGCAATAAGTATTAGTATGATTCATTTATTAGTGATCGTATAATCTTCGTTGAAGTCGGTTTATGTGAATACCCGCACTTTCTTGGCGTTTACCAACTGCATTACCGCAAAATATAAGTGCTGTGTGGGTGGACCCACTTTGGATGTTTAGAATAAGGGCATTCTAGAAGTAGACGTTGATATTTACACATTATTTAGTGTTCGAGTTGTATTAAGAGTTAATTATTAAAAAGGTGTGTAAGTGCTATTTGAATTCATTTATTGGTCGTTTTACTAGGTGAAACAACTTCATATTGACAATGGTCATTATAAATGCAAATTTTTGTGATTACATTTAATGTATTTAAATCTAATTTTAAAAATTATTTCGTACAACCGTTAAAATTGTGAACTGGATGCTATCAAAATGCGTCTCGCCATATAAACATAAAGATTCGCGGAACATGCAACAGTAAACAAAGGTTTGCCACAGTCAGCACTTTTTAATTGCTGTATGCGTAGTTTAATATTTTAATAATGTTCATCAATCAATAATTAAAATTTAGTATTTTACCTACCATTCAAAGGATTAATTACGTATAAACTGCAAATAATTCCATTCTGGAACGTAGTTTTGTTTAAATTTAATCATTATGCAGCACAAAAAAATTGGGATGAAGTAGTACCTGTTTATGTTTTTTAAATATACAAGCAGTTTTTATTGAATTTTAAGCTCTTAGTTTGTGGTTTTCAGAAACAGCTGTAAGTACTATACTACTGTAGGAGTGGAGGTCGAAAGACAACATGGAATCTATATTAATAGAGTGGGGATTCCCTGAACTGCAAGAAGTTTTTTCAGGTACATATTTATTTCAAATAAAAATAAATTAATTTAATTGATCACTAATTGTTATTTATAAAAATTATTTATTTCAATTTCTAAGTAATTTAAGAAGTGTTACAAAATTCTATAGTGAAATGCATGATGTAATGAGATCGCAAGCAGTTAAGATATAGGTAGTTTGTTTATTTACAAACATTAATTTTTATATTTAATCATTTGTGTAGAAGAGGATTTTCTTTTTAAAGCTGCGCAAGGGTTGGCAAAAATCGATTTTTTCAAAAAATAAAAAAACGGTAATTGTTCAAAATAAATCAAATAAATGATAATTTTGTTGTTATGTTCTTTGATTTTTGCGACGAATATTGAAAACTAGCAACTTTACCTAAATTAAAAGATGGTTTTTTTTTTATTTAAATTTTTAGGGCGTTTTGTTTATAAATAAAGTTTTATGTAAAATGACAAAACTTAAATTAAATACTATAATAATTTTGAACGGTTAAGAAGTTAAATGTTTTATTTTTAATATTGCTTATTTATAATTTGCCGATAAAAGGTTTTAACGAAACGCATCCTGTTTTTATATCAAATAAAATGTTTAACTTCTTAAACCATTTCTAGTTTACGAATAATTTTTTTTAATAATAATTGCTTTTCTGTAAATTGATTCAAATCAGTGATCTAAATAAAAAATCACTTAATGTAAATCAGGCCAACCGTACTGGTTGTGTTTATTACATAAAAAAACTAGGTACTTATCAGTTATTTACCAGTACATCTACGCCAGTTTCAATTTAGTATACGATTCAGTCATTTTATAAATATGCCTATGCAGTGGAAAATTTTAGCGATTGTTTATTAACATCTAGTTTTGTTTGTCCAAAGAACAAGAAATCGATGAAAATGCTTTATTGGAATTAGATGTAGATACAGTTAAAGAGTTAATACCCAAAGTTGGGCCACGCGTAAAATTTTTAAAGAAGCTGAAACGTTACCAAACCGTTCAGAAAATGGATATAGTTATAACAGGAGACTCTACAAGTGTATGTTAAATAACTATTTCAAACTAAACTTTATACTTACACTAAAAATAAAATTTTAGGGTACAGTAGTTGAAAATGCAGCCGTTGTAATTCTCGATGAAGACAGTTCTCTATATGATAGTTCTGTTTCCAACACAAGTGTAGAATTAGAATCTGATGAAGTTCGAGTTACACAATCATCTACACCTATCCAAATAGTAGATTCAGACAATGAAGCAGCAAAGGCTTTCAAAATAGCTACTCGGCATCAATATGCATTTATTGGTGCAGATCAGTTCGCAAGTGCCTGTAGAAAATCCTACAGTTTAAATTTAAAAGATTTTTTGAACTTAACAAACGCAGGGAAGTATGTGCTCGCAACTTACAAAAGAGAAAACATGTTGACGAGAAAAGCTAGAAATACATTAGTGGACCTTCTCATTAATGGGATTATGTCAGAATGTTCTGGGTAATATATTTAAAGATCAATGCATTTATGATATATTTTAAAAATAATTTAATATATATATATTTTTTATTTAAGAAACTTAACTTCTCTCGACTTTGACATCTTATCAAAAAAAATATGTGAACTATTTAAAACTGAAAATGAGTGTACATATTACATTGCACGAGTAAGTCAAAAGCAATCTGTAAAAAATATATCAGTCAACGCTAAAGGGAAGCTTATTGATAAATATAGAAATTTAAAAAGAATGTATGCAAGTATTCGCAAAGAGGAAGAAACCACAAAAAAGGGTGAAATAACTGCGACCGTTACAAGTGAGTCTATAATTAGATTTCATTTACCTCATATTACCTATTTGCCTATTTGAGTTTCTTACATTTTGATCTAATTACTTTTTGTATTTATATAGGTACTGAAATAGAAAATAGTACACTTTGGTTGAAACATTATAGGGAACCTTGGGATGATGTATTGACGCATTGGAATAATACATTCATGCTTAGACGAAGCAGTGAAGTTGCAACTGTACAGCAATTTATAGAAAATTGGCCCATTTTAAAACACTCAAATGCATGTACCTTGGTAATTATTTTCATTTAAATAATATAAGCACACAGCATTAAGTAAGTGAACATATTTTTACAGATAGAGCATGACTTCAACCAAATGTACCCTACGTCAGTAATGAACCTATATACCAAATGGGAGTGGTTTTTTAATAAACTGTATAGTATGAAACCTGTCTTAGATAAAGCAACAGAAGAATTGCTAAGTAATTTAACACCGGAATTAGGGGAAGGTAAAAACCAATGATTAAAATGAGGCTTATTAACGTCCCAAGCTTTATTTTAGATAGTAAAAATGCCCTTCAAATAAGTTGTTTGTCAGCGCTATTTCCACCAAGAGGAAGAATTAGAAACAAAAAAGCACATTGGAAGCCGAGTATTCTCGAGTCGCAAGAAAGTTTTATTAACCATATAAAGGTAATATTTCTTTCATTTCAGTTTTAATTTTTTATTGTAGTTGCTGTTATTGCGGTTTCATTGCATGTAAAAAACTATATTTTTTGTTTTGTGATTTTTATATATTGTAATGGTTTTTAGATTCCTGGAGAAATTGAACACTTTATTGAAAAGAATAAAAACCAGCATAAACAAGCAAAAAGAAATATTCAACCCTATATGATTGTCGTCGGACCATCTATAACGGATATAACCGAAACATACTTAATTGTAGACAATTTAATATACAAGTGCGCCTCAGTTCTACAATCCTTTGACCTATTATTTAAACAATATCATGTGTTGTGCGCAGAGTACCCCCCAGAATCGGAACATATTTGGCTACTTATCCAGCATGCAATTTATAACGTGAGTACAGTCTGGGATAAACAAATACCCTATGTTATTTCTCTTGTTAATGATCTAAAAGCTGAATTATAAAAAGCTGATTTGTGGTGAACTTCATTATAAAGATTTGTCTGCTTCAATGTTATTATTCAAGAAGGCATTATTATTTTAGATAAGCACCTATTTCATATTGTTTTTGATTAATTTTTATTTTTAAATTTTACGTATTCATATCCTATATATAATATTTAAAATAGTTAGATTTAGTGAAAATGATATTTTGTCCTAACTGTGAAAGTACATTTAAAAGTATGACCCGATTTGTTTGTCATCATAAAATAAGGCATAAACATTCTGAAAAATTTACTTGCAAACAAAACAATTGCATTCGTTCATTTCTTACCATGTCCTCCTTTAAGAAACATCTCTGTCTTAAACATTCACAAGAAATAGAAACAAATACAGGCAATAACAGTTTGCAAAAACCTAGTAGCTTTAGTGAGGCAACAACATGTGAGCTGAACATTTCCTCAAGAAAAGAGTGTAATATTGCAGATGGAGAAAATGTGAAAGTAGATACAGACCTTACAAATTGTATAACTTTTGAAAACTTTGAAAACTGTGTAATAAGCTCATCAGTTACCTTCATTTCTAAACTTTATGGCAATTATGCAATTACAAGAAGTACTATACAAAACATAGTACGAGATGTAAAAGAAA
The DNA here is from genome assembly GCA_963082805.1 of Hemicrepidius hirtus. Taxonomy (NCBI): domain Eukaryota; kingdom Metazoa; phylum Arthropoda; class Insecta; order Coleoptera; family Elateridae; genus Hemicrepidius; species Hemicrepidius hirtus. The sequence goes on along the minus strand of OY720161.1, from coordinate 4,086,577 downwards.
TGTTTACGGAACCTTTGCAAATGTTACAAAAAAAGGTGGAAATGGCATTACCAGATCATAATGTACCAATTTCTAAGGAAATTCATAATTTTTTTTCAAGCATGTCAAATCCATTTAATAATTTAGAAACAGAACATCTTCGGTTTAATTTTTTTAGAAAAAGTAATGTTTTTATTTCGGTTCAAAATGTGGAAATAGGCCAAACCAAAAATAGTAAAAAAAATAGAAACAATGGAGGAAATTTGTTGGAGATGATGCAATGTTATTGTTTGTGCCGTTTTCTTAAGTATTTTAAATTTGTCACAAGGGTGTCTGTTTCCACCCCCGAACCCCGGTGGTGCTAAGGTTAAGGGGCAGTAACGCTAAAACCTTCGAACTAGATGGTCGAAGGAACATATTATGAATAAAGTGTTGCTCAAAATAAAGTTATTGTATTAATTAAAATAACCAGTGAATAATTACAGTCCACTAAAAGTATATAAAAAAATACATGGTCCATCGAAACGGATCTTTTTAAAAATTATAAATTAAACAAAAGTGAATCTAATAAGTGATAGTGCATCAGCGACAGTCGCCCAAAGCAATTATAAGCAACTCGGCACAAGACCAGTAGCACATTTGATGACACTACCACGAAGAAAACTATAGCGGACAACTGAAATACAGTATAGTAGTCCAACTCAATTAGCAGCAACTAAGCAGAGGACCACACATGGGCCACACTACTGCAGCTGAAGTTGAGAAAAACTAATTGGGCAGTTCCGGTCAAAACTAAAGTTTTGCAGCGAACACACCCAACATATGGTTCCAATTCAAAAGGAAACTAAAACATTGGGAGCAGGTAGCCGATTGCGTCGCAGCAACCTATTCAACAGGGTCGAGATACGTTCCCAGAAACAAAATATTTAGCAAAAAAAGGTAACGTAAGCTCTCCTCTCCTCTCCTAAAAATAATCCTAAAATTCAAATTGCTTCTATTTGTATAAGAAGTGTGTTTCTTTTCTTTCTCTTTCTCTTTGTGGTTTCTTTTGATCATTCCGATTATATTTCGATCAAAATGACAGATACCGAAAGAAAAACCGAATTAGTTAGGAAAAGAGGTACTATAAAATCGCGATTAACACTCTTTGAAAATCACGTTAAGCGCATTAAGGATTCAAAACAAAATGATAAAATTATATTAAGCGAGCAAGAATTATTAGCTTTAGAAATGAAAATTAAAAAATGCGAACCCTTGCTCGACGAATTTGAACGGATTCAAGAACAATATGAATGTATCGTGGAGGAAGCTGCACTAACAGTTGAATTAAAGGAAAGAGAAAACTTTGAAAAAGCCTATTATGATGCAATCTGCACTGCAAAGGACATTTTTCTTTCTCTCAAAAAACCTGATAATAATCCAACAGAATTAGTTGATGTAAGCTCCTTGCACGGCGAAATTAATTCCGTTAATTTAAATTCGATAAAATTACCCACTATATCTCTGCCTAAATTTGAAGGTCATTACGAAAATTGGATAGAGTTTAGGGATACGTTTTCGTCATTAATACACGTTAATACTAGTATAAACGAAATTCAAAAATTTCACTACTTGAAAGCATGTTTACTAGGATCTGCTGCCAACGTAATTCAATCATTAGAATTATCGTCTACTAATTATAATATCGCTTGGGATACCTTGTGCGGTAGGTACGATAACACCAATTTATTGGTGCACAATCATGTTAAGGCGTTATTTAATCTAGAACCTATTACAAAGGAATCGTCTAGTAAAATTCGCAAGTTAGTAGACACCGTTGCAAAGCACCTTAGGTCCTTAAAATCATTGAACGAGGCTACTGATAGTTGGGACACCCTAATAATATTTTTGATAACCAGTAAAATGGATAGTGCTACGGAACAAGAGTGGGAAAAATATAAAGCTGGTAAAGGCTCCCCAACTCTACAACATATGTATTCGTTTCTTAAGGTTAGGGCTGATATATTAGAAACAATAGAGCTTAGTCGTGAAAATAAACAAACGAAATTAAAGACTTTTAGCAAAGAAAAATCAAGCCAATCTCGTTCATTACTTTCAGTCAGTGTTACCTGTGCATTTTGCAATGGTAAACACCCCTTGTATCTTTGTGACGAGTTTCAGAAATTAAATTGTAATGAGCGAGGCAATAAGGTGAGAGAATTAAGATTATGCATTAATTGTTTTAGACCTGGCCACATTAACAGATATTGTAAATTAAGGGGTTGCGGAAAATGCTACAAAAAGCACAACACCTTGTTGCACGTAGATGCTACTCAACAAAATGTTGAAGAAGCGCCTACTAACGTGGCTCTGTCAGTGTATAATTCGAAGAATAATTTAATTTTATTGGCCACTGTTTCGTTAATAGTATTTGATTCTAACCATAAACCCCATCAAATTAGGGCGGTTCTAGATTCAGGCTCTCAGTCAAATATAATAAGCATGTCATGTTATAGGAAACTAAATTTAAATTCAATAAAAACCGACCTATCCATTGTTGGTATAAATGGTAACGCGTCACACTCTAGTGACCAATGCGAGGTGGTAATCAATTCTATACATGGATCATTTAGCTCAAAACTGAGGTGCGCAATTCTTCCTGAAATTCCAGGTTGCTTTCCCAACATAAAGCTAGACATTAATAAATTTAACATACCAAAAAATTTACAGCTAGCCGATCCTTCGTTTACGATTCCCTCGAAGGTCGATATTTTAATAGGTAGTGGAGCATTTTGGAATTTGATTTGTGGGGAACAGATAAAATTTGGTACAAATCACCCCATTTTACAAAAAACGAAATTCGGTTGGGTAGTAGCGGGTCCAACAGAAGGGCTCTCAAATAAATCTTTTTGTAATCTAATTAGATCGGAATCCTCTAAAGACATATGCAACGTGCAAAATCAATTAGCAAAATTTTGGGAAATCGAGGAAATTCCGAAAGGTAAATTATTATCACCTGAGGAAGTAGAATGCGAGAATCATTTTTTGGAAAATCACAGTCGTGATAAAGATGGTCGTTTCATAGTTACGATCCCATTTAAAATATCTGAGAATAGTTTAGGGGACTCAAAGGATTTAGCGCTTAAAAGATTTTACAGTTTAGAACGTAGATTATCCAAATTTCCCGAAATGAAAGGTCGGTATGTCGATTTCATGTCAGAGTATGAAAGTTTGGGGCATATGACGGAAGTTAATGACAATCCTGACGGCGCTGTTTTATATTATATGCCGCATCACGGTGTATATCGAGATGATCGTGAAACTACAAAACTCCGGGTAGTTTTTGATGGATCAGCACCCTCCAGTACTGGTGTTTCAGTAAATGATCTTGAGATGTTAGGACCAGTGATACAAGACGATTTATTTTCAATCGTAATTCGGTTCCGTAAATATCCATATGTAATCTCGGCCGATATAGAAAAAATGTATCGTCAAGTCCTGATCTCCCCAGGGCAAAGAAATCTTCAGCGAATACTTTGGCGCCCTGATCCCTCACAGCCAATTCGCGTATATGCCCTAAACACTGTAACATACGGGAGAACAGCTGCATCCTTTCTGGCCATAAGATCATTGCATCAATTGGCACTAGAATGTAAGGAGGAGTTTCCCCAAATTTCAGATATAATTAAGAAACATTTTTATGTAGACGATTTGATTTGCGGAAGCGAATCAATTGCAGAAGCTTCAAATATTTGCAAAGGGGTAACCGAAGTTTTAAAGCGCGGCTGCTTCGAATTGAAAAAATGGGTATCCAATGATCCGCGTTGCTTGTCTAATATTCCCCAGTCAAATTGGTCTTCGTCGGTTTTGACTTTTGATGCCGATTCAAAGGCAAAAACGTTAGGTTTAACTTGGTCCTGTGAATCAGACAATTTAAGTTATGCGGTACATTGTGCTCCATATAACCATGTTGCTACAAAAAGAGTAATGTTATCCATTACCTCGCAAATCTTTGACCCACTTGGTTTAGTCAGTCCTTGCATTATTATAGCAAAAATTATGCTCCAAAAACTATGGTTGAAGAAGCTTGAATGGGACGAGCCTTTACCCGAAGACATAAATTTATATTGGACCAAATTTTATAGGGAGCTTCCAGATTTAAACAGTTTAAGTATAAGACGCCATGTCCTTTGTAAAAATCTCGAAAGGGTAGAGATTCATGCGTTCTGTGACGCTTGTGAAGGCGCGTATGGAGGTTGCATTTACCTACGATCAACAGACAATGAGGGAAAGGTATACACTCATCTGTTGTGCTCTAAATCAAAAGTATCTCCCTTAAAACCACTTACTATCCCCCGATTAGAATTAAGTGGGGCGTTAGTAGTTGCAAGGCTTTTCAATAAGGTTGTAAGTGCCTTAAACATCGAATTTGATAATTGTATATTTTGGAGTGATTCCACAATTGTATTGGGATGGTTACGCACAAGTCCAAATTTGCTACAAACATTCGTAGGTAATCGCGTATCGGAGATAATAGACCTAACAAGACACGGCGTGTGGCGACACGTTCCTACAAATCAAAATCCTGCCGATATATTATCTCGCGGTCTTAATCCTAACGCCTTAGCTGATTGTGCACTGTGGTGGAATGGCCCCGAATGGCTTTCGAATGAACCGTCAAAATGGCCTGAACTTCATTCAAACACTCCAAAATTACCAGAGTTGCGCTCAAAGGTACAAAATTGTTTAGCTTCAATTAATTCAAGCGACATTTTTCAAGTAAAAGCTTACTCAAAACTAAGTAAACTACAACGTGTCGTAGCTTATTGTTTACGATTTATACGTAATTGTAGAGTAAAGGGGCAAAATAAAAATGATAGAACAAAGGGAATTTTGAATTTAAAAGAATTGCAAGGTGCTTTGATTTATTTGACTAGATTAGCCCAGCAAGAAGTTTTCGGAACTAAATTTCAAGCATTTCAAAATCAATATTCCAAACTATTGCCATTTAAGGATAAAGATGGGATAATTAGGGTTGGAGGTAGGCTCGGGAATGCTAGTATTCCGTTGAATAAAAAACACCCGCCTATTTTGCCAGGTAAACACCCGCTAACCAAATTATTGTTCGATCACGAACATATTTTATTATTGCATTCGGGACCCCAAATGTTACTTGCTTCTGTGCGGCAAAATTTTTGGCCACTTTCGGGCCGTAGTTTAGCAAGGCAAACCGTACACAAGTGTATTACTTGTTTTAGGGCAAACCCAAAGGGCGTTAATCCATTGATGGGAAATTTACCAAGACATAGGGTGGAACCTGCTCCTCCTTTTAATATAAGCGGGGTAGATTATGCTGGTCCCTTCCTTCTAAAAAACAAAAAGGGAAGAGGTTCCCAAGTTTCTAAATGTTACGTAAGTCTTTTTGTATGTTTTGTTACCAAAGCAGTACATTTAGAATTAGTAACGGACCTCACGAGTAGCTCATTTATAATGGCTTTAAAGAGATTTGTTTCGCGGCGAGGTTTACCATCGCATATTTATTCTGATAATGGAACAAATTTCGTCGGGGCAAGGTCGGAATTAAAAGAACTTGGAAAATTTTTGAACAAAAACAAAGAATCAATTGCTGAATCCTTAGCGTGTATTGATATAAATTGGCATTTTATACCGGCTCGCACACCCCATTTTGGAGGTTTGTGGGAAGCTGGTATTCGTTCAATGAAAACCCATTTTAAGCGTGTAGCCGGAAACTCCTCTTTGACCTTCGAAGAGATGTACACCTTACTTGTACAAATTGAAGCCATATTAAACTCCAGGCCTATATCTCCCATGTCTTCAGATCCTAACGATCAAACTCCTTTAACCCCTGCCCACTTCCTTATAGGGCAACCTTTAACAGAATTGCCAGATCTAGACTACTCCGAGGTACCAGAACATCGACTAAATCGTTTTCAACGAATACAACAATTAAAACAACAGTTCTGGTCCAGATGGTCTAAAGAATATCTAGTGGAGCTCCAGGGTCGGTCAAAATGGACAAAACCGCAGATAAATTTAAAGAGAGGTGACTTAGTAATAATAAAGGAAGACAATCAACCTCCCATGAAGTGGAATCTAGGTAGAGTGCTCGAGTTACATCCAGGGAGTGATGACATAGTGCGTGTTGTGTCTTTAAAAACCAAAAATGGTGTTGTAAAACGAGGTGTAGCAAAATTGTGCGCTTTACCGTTAAATGATTAACATTATCTATTCTTAAAAACTTTAAAACAAAAAAAAAAAAAAACAAAAACATTTTATGTATATACTATAACTATGTACTAATTTGTCTAATTGTTTAATTAAGTACTAATTTGTGTAATTGTTTAATTAAGTTTGTTTCTATATTTGTAAATTAATTAATTTTCTAATAATTGTAAAAATCTGCCTATATGTAATAATTGTGCACGTTTCTTTGTTTTGAAAGTAACTTCTTTCAACCCGGGGGGCATGTTTGTGCCGTTTTCTTAAGTATTTTAAATTTGTCACAAGGGTGTCTGTTTCCACCCCCGAACCCCGGTGGTGCTAAGGTTAAGGGGCAGTAACGCTAAAACCTTCGAACTAGATGGTCGAAGGAACATATTATGAATAAAGTGTTGCTCAAAATAAAGTTATTGTATTAATTAAAATAACCAGTGAATAATTACAGTCCACTAAAAGTATATAAAAAAATACAGTTATGCTTATTACATTCCTGTAGATAAAACTTTAAAAGCATTTTTGGAGATTCCAACAGTATATGATACGATTTGTACTTACATTACCGAGTTAGAAGAAAATGATAGTAAAATAATATTTAATATTATGCAGGCCCAATTATGGAGAAATATAAAAAACAATTTCCCAAATAAAATAGTTTTACCCATATTTATTTATTTTGACGATTTTGAGGTTGGGAACCCCTTAGGATCTCACGCTGGAATTCACAAGATAGGGGCAGTTTATTTTAAATTGGCATGTCTGCCTCCGGAATTTTCTTCGCAACTCGAAAATATTTTTTTAGCACAGCTTAATTTTTCGGAAGACAGAAAAACTTTTGGAAATCGGTCAACATATCAAAAATTAGTTGATGAATTTAAAATTTTAGAAGAACACGGAATTACTATTATCACTGCTGTTGGTGAAGTTCATTTGTATTTTTCAGTAATTTTAATTTTAGGAGATAACTTGGGAATCCATTCATTTTTAGGATTTACGGAAAGCTTTGCATCTACGCATTTCTGCAGATTTTGTCGTTGTGATAAGGTTACATCGCGTACACAAGTAATTGAAAATCCAAATTTATTACGTCATACAGAGAATTATCATACAGATGTAGCTGATTTGTCTACAGGGGTAAAAGAAAACTGCTTATGGAATTCTCTTCCAAACTTTCATGTAACGATAAACTTGGCTTGCGATACTATGCATGATGTATACGAAGGCATATGCAGGTACGAGTTGGGTTACATCCTACATAATTTCATTTTTGTAGAAAAATATTTCGATCTCGAGACTTTAAACCGAAGAATTATATATTTTAATTTTGACGTCAGTGAAAATAAACCGCCTACAATATTAAAAACTCATTTAATAAAAACACACATTATAATGTCGGCATCTGAAATGAAACATTTTGCAAAATACTTATCTTTAATCATAGGAGATTTGGTACCACAACACAACCACCTATGGGAAATTTATTTGACATTGTACAAAATCATAGAAATCATAGAAAGCAAAAATGTGGTACCCGAATATTCTCAACTTCTAGAATCCCTTATTCAAGATCATCATGAGTTGTACATTATACATATAGGAAATCTTAAACCTAAGCACCACTTCCTAATACATTACCCTAGATTGTTGCGATTAATCGGTCCACTATCACATGCATCGTCAATCAGATTTGAAGGTAGGCACAGAAATTTCAAATCAGCTGCTAATGTTGTTGCCTCTAGAAAGAATATTCCATACACCCTCGCAGTAAAAAATCAATTAGCATTTTGTGAACGTATTTTAATTAAAAAAGGATTAGTAAATAATTTTGAGTTTGGCACAGAGGATTCCAACTTTTCTAGGCATTCTGTAGAATATTCTTCATTTATTGCTTCGATTGGGCAATTAAAAAGTGAAAATGTTTTTGCAACTACTTGGATTAAAATAAATAACATCATGTATCGTTTGAACATGATACTTTTAGTAAATTTTATAGATTTTATGCCAATATTTGCTAAAGTTCGTTTTATTTTAATACTTGAAAGTAGTGATGTCTACTTCTTATTAACAGAATATCATACAATCTCTTTTGTAGACCATTATCACAGTTATGAGGTAATAGAAACCAATAATATTAAGTGTATACATTATAACCATTTGCATAATGTACAACCATATTTTGAACATGTTATGGCAAATGGAAAAATATTCATTGTTTATTTTGAGTAATAGGTATTGTAAACTTTTAAAATTTATTATATCTACGTCTACTTTTTCAATATATACATATATAATGTATTTTTTTGTTTTTAATTCAACACTTAAACAAGTTTTCCATATTTAAGTACTTTGGTATATGTATGGTTTTGTGAAATATTAACTGCTGCATAGAGGAAATCTGGGCTATAGTGTTTTAATTAGGTAGGTGCCTGACTATAACTAATAATTTAAAAGCCAACAATTGGCACAAAGGCTTTTCAAAAATGAAGTAAAAGTAAAAAAATATATGTATCAAATAAATGAACTTTTATTTAATGCAATAAATTAAGGTTCACATTTCGCAAAATCATACTAATTCTAGTAGCGAAGGCATGTACAGCTGTTCCGTTTCACTTGGAACCACTCCTGTGGAAGGTTTATTTTTTCATTAATTGAAACTGGAGTTTTTATTACTTTACAGTACGGAGAAATCAAAATTATTTATCTTTCTATGTCAAAAATGGGCTAAGCATATAATCTTCTTGAGGATCCCATAAAGTATCTACATTAAAACAATTCAAACAGTGAAATTTCTTGAGCAAATTGTCTGATATGAGGTGTGTGTATTTATAGGTTGGCGGAAAAAAGTGCCGCGGATAAAAGTGGACGAAAATAAACTTTTTTATATGGGTGCTTAAAAAGAGACACCCTGTAGAAGGTTCAATCAAACCTTCCTTTTGCGTCAACAAGAGCGAATGTTGATTCAACAGTTTCAATACATTAATGTAACATCGTAAGTATTTTGGTTCAAAACAAGCAGATGTTGTAATAATCAATATTTTGTTTAGATTAACATTTCGAAAGTTTGTTGACTGAAATAATAGAATAATCATTTCAACAGTCTCAAAATATTGGTTGAACATGTTTTAAATGTTGAGTAAAACTGCGACTGCTATTGATTGAAATGGTATTACTACTTCAATAAAATATATTTCGTGTTTGCAACAATACAACTTGCTTATTTGAAACAAAAATACTAAAGTTTTAGTGAATAACTGGCGTACATGTTCCTTTAACATATTATATTGTTGTCTGAAATAAATATCTTTGACATGTTTTACAAGTTGTATGAATGCAACTAGAATGTTCGCCACCCGCAAACGAAAAAATCTGTTGATTGAAGCTGTTCTCGTTTCATTCAACAGTTTTTTTTTCTCAGTGTAGAAAGTATCGATTGTGGTCTGATATTCTACAATAATTATATGGTCCGCAGGATATTAATGTCCTTCTTGGATTCAGTACTCAATATAATTTTCGTCTTTACCCAGTGGGGTAGGTTAGGGAATCGGTGATAATCCTTGGAGCAATAATAACAAAAGAGTTGGGAGAACGTGGGTAATGCATTGAAATATAGGGTAGTTTGTGATCTGTAACCTTTAAGAAATACCAATGAAAGAAAAGTTGGAAAAGAATTTTCTTTCAAAAAACCGCTCTTTTAATTTCCCTTTCACTTTGTTCATTAAAAGAAATAATGACGCCTATTACGGTGTAGATTATAAGATTAACACGTTCTTAGTTACGAGTGCGACAAAAAAATTAATTTTCTCTAGAATTGTTTTAGATAACAAAGATAATAAAGTGGCACTTGTTGCTGTAATTTCAGTGAAAAATTTTATTCTGTCAAGTAGATAAAAGACTGGAATATTTTACATTTAAAATAATCGTATAGTAATGAATCAAATTGATGATCTATTCGCTTAGTTTAACTGATAAGATCACAAATAAAACATTATTGTATTGTTTACTGACATCAAGGACAATTCTAACGCAATATCAGGTGATCTAAAAACGTTGAATGGAAAATTAAAGGTGTCTTTTTTTTTAATTCATAATGTATTCAAGGAAACATTAATTAACAATTTATTATCGGAAACATTATGGAAAAATAGTTTAAGCTTATAGGATGTGGAAAAATATTAAATTTTATTACAAAAATTCCAAACATTAGTAAGTATAGTATTGGCAAAAATTTTTTTAAATGCGTAGGGAAAAATACGCAATTAAAAATTTGATTTAGCAAAGTGACTACAAAGAGCAATCGTTTCAAAAGCTTGCTCTTTCCTCTATAATTAAAATCTACCACTTGAAAGTAACAAAAGCTCGGGCAGGGTTGAAAAAGCCGTGGAAATAAAGCCTTTCTGCTAAATCCTAATGAAGTTGTGCAAATTGAAAAATCCCATTGTATTTTTATGCAAAACGTAGGAAGGCATTAAGTTGTTTTAGGACAGAAGCGGTCCTCGTGTTTAAGACAATTTGTTTGTAAAATTGAGCCCGACCTTTTTTGTCCAGTTGTTGAATCCAATTGCCCGCCGTTTAATTTAAATCCGTGAAGGGGAAAGTGATTCGACCCCCGCGACCTTGCATACACGAAAATTTCCTGCCGTCAGGTAGGATTTACACCCCTTCAAAATTCTCGTAAGAAATGGCCGCCATTAAATTTATTTATGGAAAAGCACCTTGCGGTGTGTAGTGTTTAAAATTACAATGACAAGCACATACATCATTCAACGTCTGTTTTATTCAAGCAACGTCCATGTGACGTTTTACGTAAACAAATCTAACGTACACCGTTGTTTTGGAAACGCTGAGGTGTTCTGAACCTTTTATTAATGGTGGGACTTTGCAGCAAAGCTCGCGTCAAGATATTTTATCTATATTTGTGCAAAGCATTCTTGATAGTTTAGGTTTAGATGGAAAAATAAGGCGTGGGTTCATGTTCTCTTCATCGAAAATTGTTTTTGTTCTCTCGCCTCGATTTCCAACTTCATTTTCTCACTTTTAGGACCACATTCTTATTTTCCCAACGATTTTTTTCAAAGAATACACTCTAAAAACTGTCACTGATATATAAGCACATTTGTCATTGCAAACCACACAGGATTCTAAACTAAAAAAAAAATAGATAACTAAGGAAGGAACTATTTTTTTACAAAAACCTTTTTCAAAATACGGAAACCATAAGAGAGATTTTCTTCCTTAATTATCTACACAAAAAGAACACTAGAGATTAGAATATGTAAGAGAGTAAAGGGGTAAGTTACCCCTGAAGGAACACAAAAGCTTCCAAAGCTCCGAAATAGAAAATGATACGTCACGAAGAGAAAAATCTTAAGAAACATCACCATTGGGCATTGGAAAAGTAAACGGGGAAGACGAAGAGAATTTTAAGATAAAATATAAACAACAAAAGGGTGGGGAAAGGGGTCCTGAAAGCTTTAAGTTTTTCAAAAATGTATATTGTATTGCTTTATAATTTTCTTTTTTGGCAATCAATTTGGAATGGGTTAGGTTAGTCAAAAGTGAACCTTCTGCCAAAACACGCAGTCAACGTGTTGTGGCTACGAACTACTACAAGTACATACTTGGCAGATATTAAGATAGCAGTTACTGAAAGTCTGAAAGTCGACAGTGAAGCAACAACGCTTATATTATATCAGAATTTTTTTTATAATTTTATAATAATAAAAAAAATTAAATTAAGCTTTCAGAAGAATATTTAGACAATCCTTGGAGCCTGATCGAACCGACTTAAGCCTACATTATTGGCCCTTATCGGTAATACCCAATTTAAAAAATAAAAACAGCAGATTAAGGAGCAAAAAAAGATAAAAGCAAATAACGTAACAGAATGATTCAGTCTGTTTAGTATTAATTTTTTTTTTGCGAAAACGCACTTAAAAATTACGAGATTCCTTGATATCAAATTCAGGATAAGGATTAAGAAATAAGTTTTTCGTACGAAAAAATTCTCGATCAAATATTTCCGGAAAGAGAAAAACATGGTTTGATATCAGCATGTGTGACAGAAAACAAACATCCGTAGAAATGTCTGCAGCAAATGTCCAATTACTTACTTCGTGCAATCGCAAGTCGACGAGAAAAATCCGAGGAATAAAATTTAAATTAGATTCTCACCTTTTCCCAACCTTTCCTCCTCCCACTTCCTTGTTTTATTTTTAAACATCTTTTCCAGTTAGTTATTTGATATTTACAAGCCTAACGGTTAGTTATAAGATTCATTTTCTTTATCTTAATTGGATTTCTTGGACCTTTTCGGATTTCATTTTACTTCAAACGGATTTCTAACAACAAGAAAGCTTGAACTTGAGACTTGAGTTGCATTTTGCAATTGAAACGAAGGAACAGGCGACATGCGACAATTTCAAAGTTCAAAGCAGGATTTCTTATGCAGTTTGTGACCTCGAAACTCTAAAACAAAGAATATTGCAAATGTGTATATAAGTCTGTGTGTGTGTGCGCTATTCGTGTGATCGATAAATGTTATTGACAGTTGTAGCACAATTGATTGAACTAACGTTTGCACGAAAGAAGGCGGGAAATTGCGTGAAATGCGTGCCCTATCTTGAGATTTCGAGGTCAACCTATTCTTTTTGTAAACCTGCATTTTCTGCTATTGTAGTGTTTTGCTGATTACTGTTATTAATAGCGTTTAGTAATTTTAAACTTGGACAACCCTTAATTTCTAGTTCGTGTTCACGTTAACTTTTCAAGGTTAACGGGGGAAAAAGTTTTTGCTGTGGAACTTCCGGTTCCAAATCGTGTCCACGTCCTTTTGATATGTTCATTATTTTCTTTATACCCTCTGGTTGGGAAATCAAAAGCTACAAGCAAAGGGTTTAATGGGAAATTGCTTTAAGTCTTCTGCAACAACCCATAAAGATTTTTTTTAGAATTTCTTGGTAAAACCAGAAATTCGTCCTTTTGGGCGTCCTGGTACTTCTCTAAATGGTTACGAATTTCCTTCTTCCAGTCTTTGGAAACCTCTAACCAAACGATGTCGTTTTGGAATTCGAATCCATTCCTTCATGGTATCGTATCATGGTTTATCTTCTGGTTGGCTTTGGAAATCACCAAGAGCTACTCCCTTATTATTTGTTCCTTCTGATTGGAAAATATTCTTCTTCTTTGTTGGTTCTCATCTTGGAGAGGTCAGCAATCTGCACTTGGAGCGTTGTGGTGCTTCTACCATATGTTTATAATCCAGGATATTTTCCTTCTTCCTCTACTTCTTCTACCCTCGATCGTTATTGAGAGTTTCCAAAAGGGTAAAAAAAACCTCTAATTTCGAATGTTAAAATCGGTTATTGGGAATTATACAAATTTTTATTGTTCTGAAAATTAACGAGTATCGCTGGCTGTGACATGAAATGTTCAGTCGTGCAGCTTCCAATAATGGCAATTAGATTATAATGTTGATTTACCCAGTGGCTAGGTCTTCTAATTTAGAAAGCCGGCTTTTTCCCAGATTGTGATTGACATATAGAAGCGTGTGGTAAACAAACAAGTTAGAGCTCGTTAATCGAGGATGTCCCTGGTGATCGTTTTATAGATGGATATTTTTAGCACAAAAATTAAGAATAAGAACATGGAAATTCCGCAAATAAGGTAAGAAAAGCTCGGAATATAAACATGTTTATTTAAATTCTGTAACGTCAACGTCAAACCTCCTGAAAGCTTATTTTCAGTTTCAGCTGTCGGCGTCTGAAATAAACATGTGACGCTTACGCTCGTACGTCGAGCCCTCTCGGCAGATTCACGTAGCTATTTTGCAGAAATCTTACGCTTGTTTATGAATATTTGTCCTGAAATTGTCAGGTTCAAGCCAAAATCTCATTAATAGAAAATATCGCGTGACTACCATCGTTGAATAATCTATTAACCTGACTAACGAACTTTGTTTAATTTTTTTCTACCACACCTGCTATTATATCATTAATTATTTTTTTCTGTGTCAATTTAATAATTCAGTTTTAATTCCTTTTTGTGTTTCGTTTATTTTAATTCTACCTTATTTAGTGTAAACCCAGCTTTATTTCTTTAGAGAAAATCCTGAAAAGTGATCCTTAAAAATGGTGTCCGTTTATTATGTAAATTTGGGTGTTATTCTCATTTTATATTACTTATATATGCATACACATCCATACAATTCCGAGCCGTATTTTATGCACATGTTGTGTGAAAATGCATGCTATTCCGCCATACGTGTCATGTCGTTTATCAAATAAAATTCTTTTCAAAAATGTGTGTTCAGACTCGACTCGAAATTTCGTCTAAAATTCAAGTCAGACAATATTCGGTTTCTGTTGTTTTCTGCTTCACGCGCTTATTGTGATTTAGTGCAAATATTTGTTTGATATCTAAAATGTAAATTGTTTCCAGGCCGATGCTGTTTCTGATACAACCTAAAAATCCATTACAAGAGATATTCTCTGGCTTTTTGTTACATCAAGTCACTATATAATGTTCCTATCTATACAAAACTCTTGTTCTACTTTTAGTAATTTCTACTATCACGATTTAAAATAAATTTGAATACATTTGCCCATAGGAAATAGGTAATATTAAGTACATATTAATTTATCTATATTTTATTTTCCCAGACGAGAAAGATAAATTTTTCTAGTTCTACCTACTAGACGTTACACAATCAAAACTTAAAACGAACATAGATAAGATCCGATTTTAATTAAAAATTTTAAGTAGGTACCTCTGATTGTTTTTATTGATATCTTGATTTTAGACACTTTCTTAAAAATTGATGTAAATGATAAAAAAAATCTAAAAATAATCATACACGTAGGTATATTTCAAGAATTATTTTATTAAGTTTCGGAGTAGCGTACACTACAATTCCTTTTAATTCTGCGGGTACACAATGTTTTCGTTTCCTAGGCAACCGCTTTGAATTTCATGAAAGTCAGAGTTATGTACTCACTCTAACCTATGTAGCTAAAAAGAAAGAACGATTCGGACGAGCCGCAAAATTACATCGCACTTGAGTGTATCACCCATTTTTTTTGTTTCGAAAACCAAAACGATATGTTTTAGAAAATTTGAAATTTCCCACGCTATCCGTTAGCATACTGGAAGAATTGTTATATTTTTCAGGAAAATTTTAAGAATCCTTCAGGCCAGTAACCGAATTTTCTAACAAGTAGTAATAATTTTATTTTTTAAAAAACTTCTTAACTTTAGTAAAAATTCTTCCATTAAACGCTTTTCATGGCAATTGACCTTTTCCAGTACCTACCTACTTTTTTCAGCAAATTTCTGAAATAAATTATGACCTTATATGGTCCTTAGTCATTTCGATTTTTCAGGAAGAATTTATTAGTTTTTACAATTTTTCAAGGATTTTATCAGGAAACTGTAACTTTTCTGGTTATGAAACCTGAAATCTGTTAGGTTTTCAGGAAGAATTTCCTCAGGTAAAATTTTTTCAAATAATTTTCACTTTTCTCCTCGTTTTTGAAATCCTTATAGGAGCCCATTTAAGAATGATTCCTCGAGGAAACTTTTTCCAAAGAAATTCTCAATTTTTAATTCGTAAACGGGACTTCCCCAAGAGGAAGCTTTTTCAACAAATTTTCTTGTTCGTAAAATTTTCGTTTTAAGGTTTCTTGTGTGTACATGAAACAGACCTAAGCCAGTTTAAATCTTTCCCAAAATCTATTTCCAGATAACTGCTTCTGGGCGAAAACTTCCACCAGTTTTCGCAGGGTTTCTTATAAAACTTCCTTTATGGAAACATCTTGGCTTGAATTACTCCTTGAACTGAATATCTCTCGGAACCCTTTTTTTTTAATAATTCTTTTCAAGAAATCCTTAAAGTTTCTTGAAATATTGTACAAAGTTTTGCATTACGAAATCTGCGATTTTAATCGGTAGGTATCCGATTTTGTGGATTCGGAAAATCCTTGCCAAATTTTTCAGGCTCGCTATTTCTTACCGTTACATTATTATAATTTGAAGTGTTTCTAAAGAAACATCTTGATAATAAGGTCATTGAATGGAAAGTTTTAAGTGCTATTCATAAATTAATTGGCATTGAATTTACTGATTTAAATTCACTTCTAGCTTCTTGTTGTTAACTTTTTTTTTGCACTTTAAATCTTTCATGGTTCTAATATTGTCATGTAGCCGCAGGGTATTGTATTTTTAGTCCAGTAAACAAACAATAAACATTAATAAACTCAGAAATGTCTGTTATAACAACGAAATATACCGGCGTTACAATTAGAAAACAAAGCCGGTGGAAATTCAATAACGCTCATCATCAAATAATATTAAATCGATTCATAAAAGAATTGCCTTTTGAAAAACTCGAACACAATACACAACGGAATTTATCTGCATGGTTTTGATATTAATTGACAAATACTTGAACACGAATTCTCTGAAAATTTCCCGTTCATAAATTCCAATTAGCGTCAAAAAATATTCGTACTATGAGTTACGCTGTAATAATGTCAATCAACATTATCACAAAAAGGATTAGTTAATTTTTTTCTTCTACTCGTAATAACAAAATATTATCCTGCGATTAACCTATGGGTTATAACCTTTCAAATTTCGGATTCAAATAAAGTTTGCGAAAGTAAATCTACCGTAACCGGTTATTTTTTTCGTAACAGCAAAATGTGCTAATGGAAAAATCCCACAGCATTTTTTGGCACTTTTGCGTACAGGAACTGTTTGATTAATGCTTTGCAAGGACGTTTGTAGACTCGCGTTTTGTGCACTTAACCATTTTACGTGCCGCAGTCGCAGACGTTCTTACTTCACTTATAAATCGCGGTTGTAATGTTAATAAAGTACCGTAAACGAATGCCACGAAATCTCAACTCAGTGTTACTCAAAATGTTTTTGGATATAACACAAATTTTCAGATTTTTTCCTTCAGGACCTTGAAATAGAAATATTCACAATATATTACAAATAAAAATCAAAATAAAGCTTGGAAGAATTTTAATCTATATTTTACACTATCTTCAGTTTTCAGGATATTTTTTCAGGAAATTATCAAACTTATCCTTCAGGATCGAATACAATTTTTTTTATAAACAATTTTATTTCTTGTAATCTTATTTTCAATACAGATCCTGAAATTTGATCCTTAGCAAGGATTTTTCAGGAATGTGACAATAAATGTCATGAGTCGTGTAAAAGGAATTCTGGTCAATGTTACCATGATTTTGGGTACTTCTGTTAATCTTGAAGGACACATTTCCACCAGCACCACCGATCTAGTCTTTAACTCCCAACTTTAAGGCTTTTAGCACCTTAAATAGTCCCAGGAGGGTGGTTTCAGTTATTACTGGACGGTACCTCATTCACCCTTTTGCTATTCCCTAGTTATCTTTTCTACAAATTGGACTGCCGAGGTCTTCGTTTCGGACAAGATACCCATGCATATTATTATACATTTAATTAGGGACCTCAGGGTCTTCAGCGGTACCTTTCTTCTACTTTCTGCCCTAGGTTTAGGTTAGCTGCAAATAATTTAACAAATTATAAGTTTTAGCGGAAATTTTCAAATTTTATTGGAATATCCTGTAGTTCTTACCTTTCAGACAAAAATTAAGAATTATTTTAATTGCCAAGGCTGTAAAATTTTTGCAAAAAAAATTATTGACTAATTCTTAACAATTCTTCAGCAGTTTCTGGGCTGTAAATAATTCAAAGCTTGCTGAACACATTGAAGATTTTCATAAGTTCAAATTTTTATAGAATTTCACTAATTTCAGGAAATTTTGAAGATTGTTATTCAGTTTCATAAAAAACTTATACAATAGTTACTGCACTGACCTAAAAAAAAATTCAAGGACAATATAAAGAAGTGTTACAGGTCAGCTATGAATAGTTATGGTGAAGGTTACTGAAAATTAGTAATTGTTAAGGATAGTTGGGTAAAAATAAATTTGAATCAGCAGTAATTTAAAATTTCAGTTGCAAGAGTCGGATTGTTTCAGGTACTAAACTGAAATATTTTGGAAATTTCTTTTTCAGGATTGTTCTGCCGTCAGGATAATTTATTTACGACATTCTTTCTAATAATTAAAAAAAAATTCAGGGAAGCTAAGAATTCAGCCCTGCTGAATAATTTTGCATGATTTTCAATTTCAGTCCCTTTTTTGTGGATTTTTAAAAACATTTCACCCCCTGGATAAATAATTAAAAAAATTTAATTAGAAACTTGAAATGGGTAGAAAAATCCTTAAAACTATAATCAACCCCCTTTTAAATTAATAATTTGAACTGCATAGGGAACTAAAATTCTTTAAACCTCTTCTTCCTGCAGTTCAATAAAAAATCAATAAAAAAAAAATTTCGTGGATTTTATTAAAACCTGATGTTGCCAAAAAGTCAGTTCTATTATTATACGGGTGTCATTCGCATATTGTATGAATTACCGCTGGTATGCATCCCATACACAGGTAGAGGTAAGGTGAAGGCCTTGCAATGACGTATAAACAGGGGGGTAAAGAGGGTCCAGTCGAGCCCACTAATACTCGCTTCCTATTGGTTTAAAATTATCGTACGATTCCTAAAATAAATAAGAGGGGGCTTTTACACATCTGTTGCACGCCGCGAATATCATTTAACTTATCTACGACAGTAGAAATAAGTTTTGGGTACAATTCCAGCCCCCTATGATTTTTCCTGATTTTTTTCCTCCATTACTTATCGGCCAAAACCCTTTAATCTTAAAATAATCCGATTAAATTAATTTAATTTATTTAAGAAAATTTTCGTATGGGGAAAATCAAAATCATGATTGCCCCAAAGACTCAAATTTATTTCCTGCTATTAACGTCCGGTTAGTGCACCGTATTATTAGGTATTTTTAGTATGAACGTCCTTCTCGCACGTCAGGATATTGCTGTGTCTTTTTATCTTGAAAGCATCGTGTATATCTATTTCTTATTATTAATACCTGAAGGAATTTTCAGGGAAATTATGCGTAAATTCCACCGCAGGTGCTGTTCTATAAATAGATTGAACCTATTTCTGATGCACTCTTCCTTGTGTGAATGAATTACGCTAAAAAAAAGTGCATGTGAAAAGGAAATGAAAGTAACAAGTCGTTCAAGGAAGTCTCTGATCCTGGCGCTCCTCTTTTTTTCGCATTTTAGATTGTATTGTTGTAAGTTGATTAAGTGCAGTTGCTGCACAAAGGGTAAAGTTGAAGTCCCTGCTTTTGTTCTAGAAACGAAACCCCCAAGGAGATTTCGTAAAAATAACCATACCGAATATTTTTGGATAACACTTTATTATAACTCATTGAAGGAGTAAGTGCTGGTTATTAATTTTGATTTACGTCAATTTATTCTTATACGTCATACTTCTTTTTTTGTTCATGGGCAATGAGACAATTTTTATTGTTGTCTTTTAATGGAAGTAGCAGATGTTTAGGTTTCCTAAATGTTCTTAATCGATTATATTTCAACGAACTTTATTTTTAGGTAACCACTTCAATTATTAAAGTCTTTTCCCATTAAAATGTTTTATTTTGTATTACTTTCTAATTCCAAGCTTATTTTCTGGATTAACGAATTAAACTTCGGTTTCATTTTGGTTGGTTTTCAATTTTTAAAACAAATATTGTTTTTGAGGGAAATTTTAATTTATTTTCAAGTTTATATTCTTAAATTCGATTGCACGTGGTGTAAATGCTAGGCAAACCCACATTCAGGTTTGAATTATTAAGAACTGTGCTCGTTGTAAGTGAAATTTGTTTTACGCCTTTGCATGAGTTTAATTCAGTTTTAGTTTAAATAGGAAATTGATTTATACAAACTCATATGCCTACTATGATAGATACTAGAAGCCTATGATCATCACCTTTTTTTTGGGTTGATGAATAAGTTTCTATTTACACAGCAAGTTTCGCTTCTAATACGACTATGTGGCCTATTTTTAGCTTAATTTCCATTTTGCTACGACTATGACGGTATTTGAAATAATAGTCGTGTAGCAATGAGTTTTTACAACAATTACTGCACATGTATGATCTTATATGGCCTATTTATCAGAATTCAGTAATTCCCATTGATTGAGCAAAGTATAGGCATCGATATTTCAATTCTTACCTCCAAGTACCATTAATAAATGTAATTTCCATAATGGCCTATTTTTCAATTTAATTTATTAATGGCCTATTGTCGCCTATTTTCTTTAAAGAAGTACAGATACCGATAATTTTTACCACCATTAAACCTGTAACCCCCATTTCAACCTTTCTAGTGCCTGGACCGTAATATCCCTATAGGGCCTATTTTCAGCGGAACTTTCATGTCAGCCTATGAGAAAAATTATACTTTGATTCATTGCAAAATAATTGATTAAGACTGTAAAAGTAAATTAATTATGTACCTCCTACACATTACGTTACACATGCCTATATGGCCTATTTTGAAGCATAATCTTCTATATTTCAGCCTTAAGTTTCATGACTTATAAATTTCCTGCAAACCCGCGGAAGTAATTTAATAAATACCACGTTCACGTCAATAAGCCTATATGGCCTATGTTTGAATAAACTGTTATTATGGTCTAGTTTCTCGGTCGATTTCTTGAAAATTTGATGCAATATTCTGAAGGTAATTAAAATAATATCCAGATCATTTTGGTTTAATGCAACAGGTGTTAAATGAGCGTCCATTTATAGTTATACGGCCTATTTTTTTTTACGGTTGTTTAAATATTTTGCAGTAGCTTACAAGGATATACTAATACAAAATGTTGAGTTTTTTTAACAGTTACGTCTGTATTATGTGCTCTTTTCCATAGTACTGCGAAATCGCCTATTATTGGTCCAGGGTGTTTTCACTCTGTCCTTGTATCGCCTATAACCTATTGATAGCCAAAAAGGCATTGTTTTATAATTCTACCGCCTGTCTTATGACACATGTTTAGACAATACTTTTTTTGCTATGACCTCTAATTGCCTATCTCCGCTTATGTGGCCTATTTTTCAACCCAAGCTGTAAATATAACCAAAACACAAACATTAATTAATTGAATAGTCATAACAACAATAATTTAAGTTCATCCCTTACTGAAGAATAATTATTTGGTTCAGGCCTATGTTATACCTTGATTTTTTTTACCCTTGGGCCATTTTAGAATTTCTCGCGTTTTTCATTCGTCCTAAGTATTCTGTCTGTTTTCATAAAATTTAAATCTTGAGTAGGGATTTTTTTGGCGATTATTCGAATCGGGCATTTTTTTTAAATTTTATTCGAATTAATAGAAATATATTACAGAAGTACTAACAGTTTCTCTTTATGGGTTTAATTTTGTCTTTAAATAAATTTATTCCCGTATTATGTTTGTTTAATACTGGACAATGATTGAGGTAAATGTATCCCAGAAGAATAAAATTGAGTAAATATTATTATTATTAGGAACATAAACAAACAAAGGAAGCGAGTAATATTTTGTAGAAAGGACGACTCGAGGCTGTTAATTTAATTAAACCGTTTTTAGAGATAATCAAAATTTACAATCAAACTAGTCCATAACTACTCGGGCTAAAAGCTTAATGGGCCAAAGGGTTGCATAATTTCGGCAATGATAAAGGCCTATCTTGTGTAAGCCGCTGAATTATTAAATCGTATAAGGTGGTGGCGACGCAACTGTGACCTAAAACAGAGGGCTAAAAGGTAAATGGAAAATTAACTGCCTGGGTAGATCCGGTACACATCTTCTAAATAATTCAGACGTACGTCTATGGCAAATTGGGGATGGAAACTATGAGATTGATCATGTGTTTAACCATTATTTCCAGGATGAGCGACGACATCGCGTTTTGATATACGGTTTTAGGGTTTAAATTGCACCCCCAAAAGAGACGATTTACACGCTACAAATACTGTACCAAACTACCACCACCACCACCAAATAAACTGTCAAAAACCTCACAAATTGTATACCACTACGACGACTTTTATGAAATTACACCGTAATTTACGTTATTTTAGAAGCGTTTCGAAACTCCGCATTAGTTAAAAAGTTGGAATGTTTTGCCTTTATGGACTTTTTACGAGGGTTATTTTATTACTAAAAATATTCTTTTTAAAGTTCATGAATTATTTTTTAAAGTGTAGGTATTACCTTTGCCGTTTAAAAATTAATTTTAAAAACATAACAGATTTTTCCCTTTTTTTTAAAGCACAGGCTTTTATAAAATATTTATTTCGACCCATTTCTATCGCTAATTATTAATTTCCCCATTAGGAAATTCAATAAAATTCTTCTGGATTGATTTATGAATTACCTACGTTTATATTTGATTATAAAAAAATTAGGTGCAACATAAATCGTTCCAAATTATTGAATTATATAAAGAGCGAGTTTGTATACAAAAGAATGATTACCAAATTTGAAAAGCGACAGTTAAGATATAAAAATCCAATGATATCGTTCTGATAATATTTTGATAACAAAGACGTGAATATTTTATCGATTATATAAAAAAAAATAAAAATTGGGATGATTACGCAGTACTAGTTGTATGTAATTTTTTTTTAAAGATAAATTCTGATAAGAACTGAGATCCCCATGCAGACGCTACTTATCTTAGACACCCTGTATTTGGCGAATTTTACTGAATATCGTCAAGTTCAATTAAACTTTCAGGAATAATTCAGAAAAATTAACTTCAAGTTAATAAACATTTTATCCTAAAACTAAGATCTTATTCTGGATTTTGCGGTTTCAAGGCACACTATTTTAACCCCTTGTTTCCGAATAGGGGTAGCTTTAACTTTTGCCTGTACCAATAATAAAAGTCAATTTAGGAAAACTAGGACAATACAGAAGTTAGGTAAACATTAATTAAAAATTAAGTATAAATTAATTATTGTTCCATTATGTGACTGAAATTATTCATGAAAAAGCTTACATAAGGCTCTATAGGTGTGTCTTCCCATATTAAGGTTTTACACGTGAAATAATTATAAAATAAAATCGAATATGTATAAAGAAAATCCCTTTTACAGTTTATCTTCGTCGTGCTTCACTTTGTGTATTTTAATTTTGTCTTCCATCATTCATCCACCTACCTATTATTTCCCTCCATAATACGTGTAAGCACTTTGTTTTGCGTCGTTATTAAGAATTTTTGCAATTCATTAACATCAATTTATCATAGAGCTTTCTACTGGTGGGGAAACTTAATGTAAATTATTAATAGACGTCGATGTCGGTAACTTTTAAGGGCCGCACGCGTGTTGTTTTGTCCTGGTAGGCGTGTACCTGCGTCACGACGTTTTTAAAAAGTAGACATTTCCATTTATCAATTTTATTTTCGAATAAAAATTTAGCGCGAATTGTTACGCTGCGACAACATTTATTTTCAGGACGTCGCCCGATTCACGTCAGGGTCACCCAAATATACCTACCACTTTCTTAGATCAAGGAAATATTTTCGAGAGGAGAAAAATTGAAGGAAATAAAGAATCCAGGAGGTTTGTTTCAAGAACTACTGGACCGCGTAACTATCAATTAAAGTTCTCCGTGAAATTGAAGTAATTGAAGTGAACAAGAACAATTATAAGCATTTATTTCCTTTTTCCCCTAGCTTGCCACGTTTGCCAGATCCGAAAAATGCCTGCACAAGCTTTCCCATTTCCTCTTACATTTAAAATTTTTTCCGGTTTAGTGGGACTAACACAAATTTAAAACTTTAACCCTTCGTAACTGAACTTTATGGCTCATAATCTTTCAGACAAAGTATTTGACCGCAGTGAAAATTCCTCTTGAAATACAACCAGGCCGCAATAAAAGCGTGAAACATCGAGAAGCGATAACAATAATAGTTTTTCTTTGCCACTTTTGCAGCTTGACAAGAGTGCTCCTGATAACGAGAACCAATCATAAAATTTTACCTAATAAAACTTTATATTTTAAGCTATAAACGCTAAGATGGTTTATGCTCCTATATATCGCAATTTGTTCCACACTAACTCATAATTTTAAGGTATAGTGCGATATCGATAGCTTTATAATCGCTTCTAACTATTTCCTACCTCCGACACACAACTTTAATTAAAAACATAAATTAGAATGGACGTGTATTTTCCCTATATACCTTCTACTTATTCCATTGAAATGCATAGTAGATTATAACAGCCTATTGCACAGAGAACCTTGACTTAAACGGCTTTTCTCTTCTCTCTAATTTTCAATTTAAAAGGCTTTTCCCCAGTACCCCGCTTTTTTTATTTAAAAAGCTTTTTGCCACTCCATATGATACGGTTTTTTAAAATATCTTTTAAATAAGTCTATGATTTAATTTTTGATAACATCTTGAAAGCTAGAAGTGCGAAAAATAATAAATTATGACGTGAATTGATGAATAGAAAGAAGATTCCTTGTGCAACTTTAGATTCGCACCTATCTGTCAGGGCCCAGGACAACGTGAGCTCCTGCAATGTATCAAAGCACAGGCGACACGAATAGGTCCCTGAGCTCGACCCATCGTTCACTACACCGCATATTAGTCATTGGGGAACAATACCAAACAAACATGGGAACCGCGAGCGAAACAACTAGAGTATGCTTCATAATTTGACATAACAGGTTTAGCATCATAAATGTTCAATTTTCAAACAAAACATTGCGAAAATGATGAACTGGTGGTGCTCGTAACTAAAGATACTACAACCTTTCGAATGGATGATTGATGCAATGAGGGGGCCAACATTAAAATATTTCGTCGTATAGGTTGTATAAAAAATTTTGCAGAATACTTTCGAGTAATAATTTGGTGGGACATTATCGCAAATTATTAGTGGAAAAGGGGCTGAAAATTCCGGCATCCTGCTGTGATCATTTCGTTAGTCAAGACAGCTTAGGAAATAATGTTCAACAGAAAATTAAATACCGACTGCTCTATTTTTCATATTTCCCCTAAAACTCGATTTTTATTTTTCTAAATTCCTTTTAGTCTATCAATGTTTATCAGAACGCAAATTGTTTGTTTTCAATCATACTTTAGAATAATCTCCAACACAAATTGGTTGAAATTGTTTAAAAGCAACTCAGGTGTAGGGGGTAGCAAATGATCTGTTTAGGTAACCACAAAATCGTGCCGATTCAGAAATGTATACCCCTAAATTGCCGAACTGTAGCCACGGAAATTCCAGCACCATCTTGAGCTTTAGGTAGCTGCCAAATTAGCCCTTTCCTTTGCATAATTAAACAAAATTATGTTGAGTGAGTTAGGAGGTTTTAAATTGTACCGGTGTAAACGCACCCTTACATCAACAAAGAGTCTGATTTAGGAAGTGGTGTTTTATATTTTAACTAAAACATGTACCCGTGCATAAAACACGGCATTTTCCATGCTTGTAAAGCGATGAGGTTTACTGAAATCCTGAAACAGTTCCCGTATATTCCGTTCCTGCAGAGCGAGCTGCTAAAACCTCCCTCGGGACCAATATATTAATTTAACAACATTTCTTAGCTAAGCTGCTAAAAGCTGCCACCCTGTTAATTGCATAAGCGATGGACATTGTTTAGTGTACCTACCATAGTTTTAGGCTACGGATATATGCAAAAGGTACTTTACCGACCCATATTTAATGGCGTGGTCGAGGTGTTGTATAAAACGAAAAATAAAGTAATTTATTTAAACTTCCCTCATATTGCGTTTCCGATACGGGTAAAAAATAAAGAAAAATAAAGGAGCACTCAAGTGCTGTATGGAAGAGATGGGGAAAATATGTGAAGCCGCTATGTGGCTAGTAAAAGGGATATATGTCAAAGCTCAAAATATTCCACCAGCGAATTTATCCCTTCACATTACTAGGGTTTACTGTTTTGTCTCGTACCAGAAAGTTCGATGTCATTAATTAAAACTTCTCTAGTTTGTTTGTTAATGTGCACCTAGACTAACATTTAAATGTATAATATAACATACGTTGTCCCAACATTGAGTTAAAGTCTAAAACAAGTTACTTTAATGTACAGCTTTGGATAAATATAATGTTCCAATTTTTGGTTTGGTACAACTAGGACATTTATTTTCTCAAATATTGTACCTGAAGTTTAATAATCAAAAGAATAAATAATTGCCAAATTATGTGTTCAAGAAAATTTTTTGTACCACCCACGTTCTTGATGCCCTTAGTTAATTAAAGAAAGACAAAAATGAAGGCGTTCAAACGAATTAATCGCCTTTTAAATCTAATGTTACATAAGCGACAAAAAATTCTTCAAATATGTGTACCTACGGTTTGTACCATTTTGTAATAGAAAGTTCAATAACATTCATTAAAAGTTTTCTAGTTTTATGATTAACGTGCAAACAGAGATAATTTAATCTGGAATATTACATAAGCTGGTTTAAAATTAATTTCAAGCATAAAGTAACGTAGAACACGAATTTTATCAAATACAGTGGATCTAATACAACACTGAATGGAATATTTAAAATCTGTGCAAAAAAAAACATTTATTTTGTCGAATACTGTACCTACATTTTATCTCAAATATTGTTTGCCAAAAATTGAATCGATGGATGAAATATTACATAAAGCAGAAAAAATATTCTCTGAATTAATGCAAAATATATTTTTACGTTTTCCATTTGTACTTGTCAAAATTTAAAGTTTTAACAAGAGTGGAATTTGTGAAATTATTTCCAATTAACGAATAATATATGGTAAGTGAATTTGACGTGTTCAGGCTGGAAAATCTCTTTCCCTTCATAACGTATTTTCCAGATAACGTCATGTTATGCAAGGGAATTAAAATTTCATATAGAATATCACAAGTCGCTAATTATTTCCTGCTTGAAACTCCTTCAATAATAATGCAGCGGAATTTAGGTAAAATTTCAAACCGGTAAACTTTAAAACTGTTGTGAAATTTATCCATAATGAAAGTTTTCGATTCATAAAGCATGCTGTAAACTACTAATCGAGCAAGTTTTGAAAAGTTTAATTTTCCAATCTAATAAAAGTTAGCACAAGGACTTTCTTCCAAGTAATTAATTAAGGAACCTCTGAATTGCAGTTGCAATTTTCTTCTGTGGAAAAATAAATTCTTGCTGTGTTGCAATCTAGATAAGAAAAAGGGCAGCTGGGAAAAGAAAGACGATCACGAAATCATAAATTTCAGACGAAGCGAACGCTAAGTTATAACGGTAATTGATAAATTCCTGGTGGAAGATGTATTTGACGTTTAAGTGCTGCTTATGAAATATTAACAGATGAAATTGCCATACATGATATATAATTTTTTATCGAATTCTTAACATTCTGATACAACAAACCTTTTTTTCAAAACAATATGATATTATTCCACTCGACAATAATTTCAATTCCTATGCAAATATTCCTTTTAGTTTAGTCCATGACGTGTAAAATATCATTTTAGTCCCAGAACTTCGTGAATAAGCCTCGTAATATTGCGCTGGCCCAAGGATGAAGTCCTTCCTGTCTTTCATTCATTCAGTTCACGTAAACTTTGGATATTAAAATTTTTGCCGTATATATTTTTAAAAGCCCCTGGTAACGTAAGAAAAAAATAATGAAGCTAACCTAACATATACGAATTTTTATTGTGTCCTAACATTTTTCGAAGTTTCCTTGTAATATTTGGTATCGGTCAGAAAGGATGGAAAATGTTCTTCTGTTGTAGTCCAGGAGCTAGCGGTATATTTTAAGACTAATTTCCATCAAGCTGAATTTTTTTTATGAGCTGGTATGGTTATGTCTGCCAAATGTAGGTGGTCGGCAAAATAGGACCGCGGGACATAAGGCGCTAAGAAAAAAAATTGGCCAACTAACCAACCCAGGACGTCAGAGAGTGCTTCTGTCCCGCTCAAATTGTCGGACAAGGTGATTTTTGTGTTTCTTAAATTAGTATACAGTTATTAAAAAAAAAACAGGTTGATGGTAATAAGTCAAATGTCTTAAAAACAATACGAACCCCAAACGGCAGACACTGATTCAGTTCCGACTCTTATGTCGGACAGTTAATTTTTTGTTGTCGGAATGTCTTAAATAACGAGCAAAATAGGAATTAGCTTGATTGAAGTTTGTAAATTTCATCAAAAAATAATTAAAAACAAAAAAATTCTGAGCGCTTTATGTCCCGCGGTCCTATTTTGCCGACCACCTACATTTGGCAGACATACCAGCTCATAAAAAAAATTTCAGCTTGATAGAAATTAGTCTTAAAATATACCGCTAGCTCCTGGACTATTGCAATCGAGCAGTATTTTTTTACTTTTGCTGATTAATTTTATTTCCTAACTTAAAATATTCTGAAGGGCCCTGGTAATATTTTTTGAGTAATTTTTATTGGAGAAACAAAATCATCTGGAATTGATAGATTTTCTTGTAAAGTTTCCCAATTATTCTTGCATGGGAATATATTATTGTCTTAAAATTTTCTAACATGTCCTGGTAACTTTTCAGTTGTGACAAGCACTAAATGTAATCCAAACGTCGATTAAGTAAGCAACACCTCCACTAATCTCTTTTCCGTTAATGAAGATTGATTATTTAATAGTTTTGACCTAAAAACTATTGATTCGTGGGCGAAACTGGCAAAAATTCATTTCAGAGCTCGTGATACAATAAAATTCGCACGTAAAGCCAGAAGTCATCCCAAGTGAACTGAATTTATAGAAACTTCAGTTAATTTGAAGAACATGTAACTAGTAGAGGTAATTAGTTGAAGTAGGTGTCAGTCTTTATCACTGCATTTCACACCCCCTTAAGCTCACAAAAGCTGCTGAATTACATTTTGACAAAATCATAAACATCTGCATATATAACGGAGCTTTCTGCAGGCAGTTAACCGAGCTTCCGCTCAAGTAGCGTGCGGTTAGACGTTACTTAGGCGCCCCTTGAGATTTTCCTACAAAAGTTGGGTGCGGTGGAAATTTTGCTCCGAACCGGAAACAACTTGGGTGTTTTGCATAACGCATAAATGTGAACGGTCGATGCCCCCCCCCCACCTTGTAAAATATGAATATTTAAACAAACAATTATTAAATCTTCTAATTTTCTTGATTTGTTTCAACCAATTAAGTTCTCCCTACAAAAAAAAACTTCATAAGGAAATAAAAACAATTTTCCTCCGTAAACCCCTTTAGTTTAATAAAATTTATGTATAATAATGTAGGTACTAATTTTTTTTTTTATTTTTTCTAGGTAAGCTACCATATCTATCAAATATGATTTAAGGGCTAACTGAAAGCTTCTAAGGTAAGAAAGGTATATATAATAATTAACAATCAATAAAAAAAATACAAATATTGTACTGCAATTTTGGAAATAATAATAAATATTACATGGGATAAAGTCAGGCGATCGTGGTGGTTACTAAAAAATTCGCCCAAGAGATGGGGTTGGAAGTTGGAACTTGTTGTTTGTTTTAGGACATGCTTCAAGTCGTAATAAATTGAAAATTATTTATTTATTGTATGCTGTAGGTAGGTTGGGTTATAATTTATGTAAAACTGTAGGCTGTAACAATATAAAAGTCACATCAGAGATAAAGGTTTTATCATGTTGTGGGATCAACTGCAAGCTCATCTAATTAATTAAGAACCAGGACAGTTTTCCCCAAAAGAGATAACCTTTAGAAGAAATCAATTTTGCACAGGTCGAAGGGTTAGTAGGGTACAGAAGAAGAAATTCTGGAGTTTACTGAGTACAGTGTACGTGATTTCACATTCGGACGCCGAAGGCAACTTAGACCTAGTCAATTCCATACGTCGATAGGGGTTTAGCCGAAAAATACAGAGCATATCGCTCCAGCCGGTTCGTATTATTGACTCTAAACCGCGGCATTTGATTTGTTTTTTGATTTCGTCGGGATGTGATATGAATGAATTTGTGATACAGTTGACATTTCAGCACTCGTGCGATTTTCTCGCCCGTTATTGGATATATCGCAGTTTCAATTTATTGGGGGCTCGATTTTTAGGCATTACTTATTAATCGCTTTTTTAATTTTTTTCCATACCAAGTTCAATCGAAACAGAAATATATGCACGGGATTTAAATTAAAATTATTGAATCGAATTAATTTCATAAAGAGAAAAAAGGAGAACAAATCGTTTCTTTTTTTTTATCATTTCGTTTCCTATGAATAAGTAATAAACTCGACAGTTGGAAATCCACAAAACCCGAGACAACTGAGGTTAAAGAAACTAAAACGAGCCACTGGTTTACTTAATTATTTATTATCTAGATACCTGGCTAATCTTGTTCCTTAATTTTTTATTACAAAAGGTCGATAAGTGGTACAAAAGCTTTTTAAAAATGAGGACGATATTACAAAATTTAAAACCTTAAATGGTCAATTTACTCCGAAAAGTTTTAATTCGAAACTTTTCCCTTTAATTTACAGTAAAAGTTTGAAGAAGTCAATAATACCGATGACCTTGGTAACAAAAATATAAAACGATAAAGAATATCGAAAGGGGTGTAAACGGAAACAAACAAAACGATTAAAAAATCTAATAAATCAATAAAAAGGTAACTTGTCTCGGTAGTGTAGTGATCTGTATATTTGTCAGGGCCATCAGGTGCGATTTGTGACGCTCAATGCGATTTTTTCCCCAATACTAGATCCTTTTATGTAATGAAAGGGTTGAAATTTCTAAGAAATTACTACTCCTTTTTAATGGAAGTCTAAAAATACGAGTAATACGTAAACTGAAGAAAATCGTAACTAATTTTGTATTTGCTGAAACATTTCAGGATATCGCATGCTTGCAGCATCATAAGTCCAATCATCTGCTACGGAAATTGAAATCCCTTAAAAAGGAATAATTAGGGAAAATCGACTTTCTGTAAATGATGGGGAAATGAAAAAATCCTAAAGCTTTTTCTATCAGTTTTTCACAGAGTCACGTAAAAATTTTTAGAAATTGATAAAAACGTAATTCAAAATTTTTTGCAAAACTTTATATCCCTGAAGATTAACCGTCAGATCTACTCTATATTTATTTACGTTGCTTGATTAATAGGAAGGTCCTTATATGAAAAATTGATAAGCCTTCAGGTCTTAGTTTTTGCCAAGTCAGAACCCCCAAGCAAAAGGGATGAATAACTTAAGACATATCCTTAACTTAAAGGTTGACAGCTGAATCTGGGTCAGAAGAGAAGTGTTCTTGCTACACCTAAATCCGACAATAATATTTAATTAGTAAATGTGCTCGTCTTCTTGTAATCCATTTTGTCGCAAGTAATAGAGTGTGGTACCGATTGTGATAATAATTAAAGACTCGCGCTGCTTCCTCAGTTAGCTGTATCTCTCGTTTCACGTGGTTTTGACATTATCCTTTATGTGTATATCTTCTAATTTGCGCTAAGTAAGCCTTAGCTTTATGTTATATAATACATCCACCCCGCAACTTTGAATTAGGTGCCTACCTAAAAACGTTGACGCACTTCTTGGTTGACACTTCATGAACATGTGTCATCATCTAGGAGGGTAAGATTATGTTGCGACCCGACGACCCGAGAGCTTTTAATGATCTTCACCCCCGCAAGCATGCTTTGCAAATCTCAGATAAAAACTGATGAAGTGAAACCCGCGTTGCTAAATTGAAAATTATTTTACAACTCCACATACCACTCACTGTTTGTTTGTTTCATAAACAAAGTTAAACAATATTAAAATATT
Source organism: Hemicrepidius hirtus (assembly GCA_963082805.1). Taxonomy (NCBI): domain Eukaryota; kingdom Metazoa; phylum Arthropoda; class Insecta; order Coleoptera; family Elateridae; genus Hemicrepidius; species Hemicrepidius hirtus. Next base: position 4,054,663 of record OY720161.1, on the reverse strand, counting down.
TCATTTAATACGTCATAGGTTAGAGGCGTATGTTACGTGAGAATTAAGACATTAGACGATCTTATAACCAAAACAAGATAATGCTCCAGCACACAATCACAAGAGAGATCAATATTAAAATATCTACATGACATAGGGGCGAGGATGGCTGAATGGAGTACAGGGCGATGCTTGAGTGCTGATAATATCGCGGTTGGGGGTTCGAATCCCCTTCAGCTTTTAATTAAAATGACGTATTTTTTTTTGTTAAACTAAAACTGGAAATGTTTAAGTTGTAAAATATACTTTCCGACATTTCTGTTTTAAACCTTTAAGAGTTGGCCTTGGATTTTGTCTCGTCACTGAGAACGTTTTTACAACCGAAAGACCCATCAAGAAATTTACAATTTCCCTCGAGCTGACATTGCAAAGTCCTGCTTAGAATCCCTGCGACAAAAACCGTATCCGAGGAAAAAAAACCGAAACTAAAGCTCCGTTAAAATTTTGAATCCGTCTCGGTGCTTTAGCTGCATCGCAGACTAAAGCTCGGATGTGAATTTAACAATTCCGTGCAAACTAAAAGTTTCGGCAGTTAGTTTGTTGCGGTTCGCCAATATAGGTAGAATCGGTCTTAAACCAAACTAGTCGTCTTTTCTTTTCTGCCCCCTTTCCGTTGCTGAGATTAACATGACGTGTAGAGGACGACACTAAAACGTTAAAACAAACATAAGCTTATAAACGAGCGGTAAAGCTCGGACGTGACGTCATCGGCTCTTCTCGATTTTCATTTGAAAACCCTCTGATTGCCGGGCCCTTGCTACTTTGCACCAACTCCAAGAAAAGCTCGAGTACTTCAGAAAACTTGTGAAGAGGAGTTGATTTTGGAAGAGCACATTGTTAAGGTCCTTGCAAACGGCGGATATTTGAGTACTAAGGGTGTAATATGTGCACTTCAAGAAGTTTTGCGACTTTTCTATCTAGTTTTGTAGTTTAACGCTCTTTTATTGATGCTCATCCCACGTTCACTTCACAATTGAATTTACTTGTGTGCCATCAAGAGGAAGTTTATGTATGTATGTATAATTTCAAAGTTACATTTTCTGCCACTTAATACAGTTTCGTTATACATTCCGGCAACATCTCTCTCTCGTTTCCCCCATAAATATGAAAATTCAACTTACATATCATAGAAGCAAGGCACATCTTACATTTTAACAAACTACACTCCAAAGATAAATAAGGAAACGTACGACTTGTTATTTATCTTCTACGTACTATTCTATGAGTAGCACACTCGCTTTTAGGCAGATAGAATCCTAAATTAACGCTTTCAAGGATTAAATAATTTGCAGACTGATTGACAGCGGAGAGTGGCGTATATGAAACCGACCGTGCTTGAGGTGGCACGTTAAGGCTTGTTTAATGGTACTTGGCCTTTGGATCGTTTAAAAGTTAAATTTAGGTTGTGTTGCAGAGTAGGGCTGGAAATACAGAATTATAACGTGCCATATATGAAACCGGCCGTGCTTTGGATAGCACGTTAACCTATCGGTCCTGCTTGCCATATACATATCTTTAATGAAACTTCGTTTCGCTTATAAATCTAGACTGTATTGCTGTGTAACCACGCATAAAAGGGTACAGTGACATACATACGTGAAACCGTTCGTACCTCGGTTAGCACGCTAAGCCATTGATCCTGGTTTTCGCCTTTAATGAAATTTCCGCATCTAAAGTGGAAATATTCGTACACGGAATAAAATTGGGTTTATCCACGCCATTATTTTTTATTTCATAAACCCTTTTAGTATTTTCTAAAACTCTTCTACATCGACGAGTCGTTCAAAAAATCAATTCTGACACAATTTCATTAAAAAGGAAGGAATTAAAACGTAATTATTAATATTTCCACTTGTTTTACTAATTTTAACCTTTGATCATTAAACGGGCATAACAATGCGTCAAATTGAAAGTAAGAATAATATTGAAGCAATATGCAATTGGTTTTGTTTACGTATTTCTGTTAAAATTTTTCCTTTACGTCACCTGCATTGTGGGCAAGACTTGAATTGCTGTGCCTAAGCCTTAAGGAGTCGAGATTCCCTCGCAAATTGAATTAGAAAGAAATCCTACAAGTTCCACTCGCTACAGTTTGCATAATACAGAAATAATTCTGATAATATTGAGTATGTGGAGTAGTAGAAGCTCGTTTTCTTGTTGAAGCCACCAATGACAGAAAGATATCAGAAATGTTTATATTAATACTGTCTTGTCCTCGCTAAAATCCTCTCATTCCATTTCCTTGGATTTTCCTGAACTCAAGAAGCATTTTCCAATCATTGCGCTACGGTTGACTCTAAAATGTTTTCTGTCTTCAGGGCAGATGTGCCTTTTGCAAAATCCTGGTTCAAGGGCACTAAAGTAGCTCCCGCTTCGCTTTTAACGCTTTTACTTCAAGAAATGAGAAGGGTACGTAAGTGTAGCAGATATTAAGGGGAAATATTTTGTTCTACTAACCTCGGGCTTAATAAAAAATTAAATCGTAATATATATTCTTTTCTATTATACGACACACAATAGCAAAATTCTGTTCAATAAATTTAAGAATCCATTGTTTTCTGTTCTGTAAAGGGACTAACCGCCAAAAAAATAAAGTTTATGAAATTCTTTTTTTTTTGTTCTGGATATCAGTTTTGAAATAATGGGAATGGAATGTAAGAAATTTTTCTGACTCTTTTATAGGAAAAAATCAAGGACTTTGAATAGGAATCCGACCTCCGGAAATTTTCAATTTTCTAATCCTTATCAAGTCGAATATTTTCAGTAAGAAATGTGCACCTCTCGGATTCTGGAATTTTTCTGAGCTTTAGTTGGTAAACCTTCAAGGATTGCCCATGGACCTCCGGAAATTTAGAATTTTCTGATCCTTGTAAGGCAAAAAACCCAAATACTTTGAGCAGGAAATGTTAACCCTTAGAATAGGATTTTTAATAGGAAACGGTAAGGTCTGATATGCTTCTCAGACAAGATGAAGATAATTTAGGATTTACTAGAACACTAGATTTTTGTATAGTGTATAGAAGAAAGACAATTAGACAAACTCCAAAACTTTCTAGAAACTTTAGCCTTTGCTATCTCAGTGTTTTTTTACCAATGGTCTATAAATTATAAAATAGCAAAAATAGATGTTGAGAAGTAACAGAAGTTGATTGAATTTTTTGCTTGTGAATTTTATACGTGCAAAGCTAGTTCATTTCCTGACGTTTTAACATTTGTTTTAAAGCAAATAGCTTTTCCATCAGACAAAAGCGTAGGAAAAAGAATTGAATATGCAGAGAATCAACTTTAAAAAATTAATTACTTCTCGTCCGATTCCTGAACAGATGGAAGAGACGGCGGGGTCACGTATTGTCAAGTACCGGAAAAAGGCCGGGAAGTTGGCGCAAAATAAAAGTGAAATAATTTCAGCAGCTAATCCCCCCGGGGTCTCCGAGATCTAGGTCCGTCTCGGGCTTTGGCTCTTAATTGAAAGGACATAAGGGCAAAGTTACTGTTTTGTTCAAGGTAGTACGTGATATCTGTGTGAAGCTAATCAAAGTTGGGGCTGCAAATATATCTAGCTTCAAAGTTTCCTGATAAAAATCAAACCGTTATTAAACTTGGCCTGGATCTAGATAGCTTTGCTACTCAAGCTCTACCACCGAATTCCCTGATTTTCACGCAAATAATGCGCCAACTTCGAATTCTCCCTAATTTAGGAACCGCAAGAGGAAATATTCCGCGCGTGTTTATGTTCAGATGTGTCAAGACTTGAAGCTTTTAATTTAGTTTTTCCATTTCGGAAATATATTGCGTTGTTTCTGATAGTGTGTAATATGCAAATTAGTACCGGCCCATGTTATATTTGACATCCCATCTACGCATTTGGCACCTTTCGGAACCAGTTTACGTCATATTCTAATGTGTTTGCAAACTAACTAATTAGATTTCTGCTTACTACGTTTCGCGATCACCAATGTTTGTTTCCAATTTAACCAATTTAAGATCAGAAACCAATTGAGACTATTAAAAGTTTAAATTTATTGATTAAGTATAATTCTAATCGACGTAAAATACGAGTATGCGTTCATAACTCTATGACTTGTATTGTTGCCAATTTATAAACCTTTTCTCAATTGCTTTTAATTTTGTTTTCAAAGTTAAAGCGTAGATTTGGAAAAAAAAGTGGAGGCCTTTCCCATACTAAAAATAAACATTTCGTTTTTGGTATTCAACAGTAGTTCGCGAGGCAGCATTGGAAATCACTTGAATGCGTAGCGAGAAACACCAGACTATACGGGTTCGATACGTACAGAAGAGAGACAGGCATCTAATTTACTAACGCAGCGGAAGTTCGCGATTTTCTCATCAACCGTACATTTTAGCTATATGACTACCTTATACTATGTGATAGACAATTCAATTTTGCATTCAATTATATAATAATATACAGGGTGTTTCATTTAAAATAACAAAGTTGCTTATTGCACTGTGAAAACCAAACACCCTGTATACGTGATATAAATTTAGGAGAATGCAGAGCTATATACTGAATAAGTTTTATATTTAAACTTCGTTCATATTTTGATTAATAAAGGAGCTATAGGAGGATCAATTTCCGATTTTCAAAACCTCGTAGAGGGCGCCACAGTGAAATTCTAGCATTAATCAAAAAACGAAAATGTACCTAACACCAAGCTGCATAAGTGTAGAAAATTTAAACAAAATCGTGTAGCCAGTTTTTTTGTAATAATTTTTCAAAAATTTCAAAATTTTTATACACTCGTGGTATTACCCCTGAAAATCTCAATTTTCGTAAATTTTCATGATATCAATATTTCCCATATAGGTACCAGTGATGGTATAGGAAAGTAAAAATGGAAGAAGACCATCCTGTAAAAATTTTTATGAAACTAAAACCTTAACAGGGAGTTGTTAAAACCAGAAGACATTTCTTCGATGTTTTCAAGACTTGATTGTGATCCATGTTTTTTTTTCTTTTCCTTATGTCATATTCACCATTCTGTTCCTCCAAGGGAGTGCTAATAAAATGTGGCAAATATTTCATGTATGCAAATATAAATCGAGTGGCATCTTGTTGTCACAGCGTGTTTGTCTATTCAGAGTTGAGCTGAATATTAAGATTGTGTTGATTTAAGCATCCTTGCTTCCTTACAGTTTGTATGCCAATTTTTACCCCCCTCAATTCGACCAATCAAACAAGGAAGAATGATTTAATTATTATGAAATACAGGACCGGGCTTTCAATGGAAAGAAATATGTATGTGTCGTCTCCTGGGGATATTCACTGCGGACGAAACGTTGCCAATACTATTACCGAAATTATTCTTTGGTTTGCTTTTAAGGTGCAGGCACGTTATTGGAAGCTTTCAGAAAAAGCTTTGGATTGAATCGGCTCTTAAATAAATTAAATAAGAATTTAATTTTCTTAAAAAAATTAGTCCTAAAAATAGAGTAAGAAAAGCCTATCCAATTTGATTATTCCACGTTTCGGATGAGCAAATAAAACTTCTTCTTACAATTTTCGTGCTGCACAAATCGTGCGGTAATAATGGCAGGAGCTCCACGCGTTCACCGTGCATGCATAAATCGACGCCGCGTCTCGGGGAGATATTCAAACTGCAATCGCATAATATGAAATTCACACTCGAATGAGACGTCTATAAGAGATAACGGAGATAAGCAGTTACCGCATGACGAACCGTTATGTTCAGATTTCGTCGCACGGCTATTATACAGCTTTGTTAATCAATTACATTGTCAATTGTGTGTACCCAGTGGGAACCAACTTGAACCGGCGATTCGTCTTTGGATAACACATTGCCGGTTAAACGGGTAATACGAAATGCTCATTTGATATTTACCCATACATTGACTGAATAATAATGAAGCTTTCCTGATAACAAACCGAAACCTGTTACTTGTGACGATTACATCTCTCTTTTCGCAAAATTTGAACTTGTTGACTTTTATGGCAACGTCTTTAGATAAAACTCCCACAAATAAAAAGGGTAGATAAGAAAAATTTTTACTTTCCACGAATTTTTAGGCGTTTTTTTTACTGATAAGAAGGTTATTGTTGATATAAACTAATAAATGAAGCAAGAAATATGAACTAAAAGTTAAGAAAATGTTTTATCGATTAGATCCTCCATTTGAGTGCTCGTATAGGTAATACCCAAATTCTTGAATTAGAATCCACAATTTTTTTGTTTCTTACGCAACCCTAACAGTTGGTTGTTTCTTTTAGAAATTATGGTTCAATAATCATGTGGTAAAAACACAAGAGACAAGCGTCCGTAATACCCAGTTCTGAGGTTCGAATTAGATGTACTACCTACATTCCTTCCACAATCTTCAATTTGATGACTCCTATTATAATATGAATGAATAATTCTGCTTATAATTGTAAACAATACAAGGATTGGTCATAATTTTCTGATTATTATATCACAAAAGTGTAATAATAATCGAGGAATACATAATATTCTTATCATAAGAGTAACTAACGACTCAGTATTATAGAATTATTTGCAAACATTATTAGATAAGGATGTGAAAGTAAATTTTTTGTAATTGACAATGTTCCCCCTTACTATCTATGCCATCTATGATATACTAATAGGACTCGGAAACAAATGAAAATTCGGTCAAAAGGCTTTCCATAATATTGTAGTGTCTTGGTTTTCGAAAATTTGCATTTTCTCCAAGTTTCCTATTGGCTACAGTTTTTCAGTTTAAAATAGATATCTGAACAGAAATTATCCTTTAACGTAACTTTAGCAATCTCTTATGCTTGTACAGGATGATCAAAACTAATAGATAAGCCCACTATGGCTTCATTTTTGAAAATTCCCCCAAGTTTGCCACTTACTGCAGTTTCCGGTTGAAAATTCCCCCAATTTTGCCATTTCCTACAGTTTGCCAATTTAGTATCAGTGTTTTTTTTTGGTAAGGGAGCAAATTTGCCCAAAAATTATCTTTTAACGTAACTTAACAATCTCTTGTGCTTGTACAGGACGATCCAAAACTAAGAGATAAGCCCACTGTGTCTTTATTTTTAAAAGTTCCCTTAATTTTACCATTTGCTACAGTTCTTCAGTTTAAAATTGTGTTCTTTTGGTAAGGGCGGAAATTCTCCCAAAAATTGTCCTTTAACGTAACTTAACAATCTCTTGTGCTTCTACAGGGTGATCAAAAAGTAGCAAATAATAATAGTTTTGTTAAACTGAAATTGCTCGATTTAATTGAATTTGCCTCTAACCCAAGTAAACAGGCTTTGTATCTTCCTCGAAAGTATCCCAAATTTTGAATTTAACTTCTACAGGGTGTTCAGATAGTTCTAATTACACGAATAATTGCATTAAAATTGTGCCACGTTACTTACGAAAATAAAGAATCGTTGTCACAGTGACGACTAATTTGGGGGATTGGACTGTTACTCCACAGTCGTTTTAAACTAGGCGGCTCTTGCGAAATTTTTGCAAACGCTATTTAGTTAATCAACTCAAATTGATTAATAAATGAATATTGCTTATACAGGGCGTTTATAAACAAATTAAAGATAAGCCCAACTGAAAGTTTTCAAGAATTTTTTTTAATTAAGTTTTAATCATTTTTCTATCTATCTTTTTTATTGCAATATTTTACGTATTTTGTGTATTTCCCAAAAAGTCAGTTTGACTGGAACATTAAGCAGAGTTTTAAAAAACTGTAGAAGTTATGAATTTGTAATAGGATTTAAAATTTAAACGTATTCCAAATCCTGTTCCCATATATCGTGGCTTAGTGGTATATGCCAAGGTATATGCAAGGTCGTGTTGGTGTGGTATCAGTGTGAATATAGATTGCCCTTAAGGATTAAGACTCGTCTTATTAATGCACATGTGGGAAAGCTTCTAGTTGCAATAATAATGTTGCAAGTTAAGCGTTAGTCTAGTTGCCATAGAAGAAGATTAATTTATTAGTTAGTGGAAATAACCAAAATATCTTAACGTCCCTGAGGGTTGTAAAAGAATATATTTTCCGATTCTCAAGACAATTTTATCAAATATAATATACACTTGTAACTTGGATCTCTCGTACAAACACCACAAGCAGTCGACCGAGCACACTTGAGGCAGGAGCGCCAATCTATAAAATTAAGTTATATAATGGATTAGGAAAAAGTTGGAAACAGCAGTTGAGTCACGCATACGGTAACTTCGTTAATTACTCTGCAAAAGTTCTAATATAATTGAAGGTGGGCAAGATAATAACAGAGTTATTGAACGAGGACAGCCGAGGCATTATTTCGATTTTAATTCTCCGAATCTCGAGTTCACCCTTAGGCAGTTGGGGCTCTCAACCGCGTTGGTTAGTAAATCCATTCAAGATTAAGAGGTGTAAACCGTAGCGAAAAGATAAAGAAGTCGAGGTTTTCCTTTCCCGCATCCTTATGTGTGCTATACGTGCTTTCCTTGGTGAAAAATGGAAGGAAGAACAAGTCAGGATGAGTGATACCAACAAACATTGGGAAGACAACGGAAATCAGCTGTCAGAGTCCGCAGAGATGAACTTATGACGTGTGAAATAGGGTCGAGATTTATTTACCGAAACGAAAATCGAAATATTTCTGCGTGGGAACAGCTTAGGGGAATTAAAACAATTTTTCATTTTTCTAGAAAAACTTACACAAACAAATTTTTATTTTTAATAATAATATTAAATTAATAAATCCCCCTCTGGATATTAGTAGTAAATAAAGGAGTAAAGGAATGAATACAAAATCCACCAAAACATAACAGATTGAGATTTCAATAAATCTGCATAAAGCGAACAAACACAGAATCAAAATTTGAATTTAATAACTTATTTTACATCGCAAATTCGATTATAATTGAAAAACGAGGGTAGCGAATAAATGGATTTCATGATACCTGATGAGTCTATCCATATAGAATATCAATATCTATCTATATTTCAGGTTCATTCATAAATTTAATGGAAAAGGACGCGCTGCCACCATTTTTCTAAAGCTCACAGACTGATCCTCTGTTTTCTTTTTTGCAATTATAATAATCCGGCTAACAGAAACCCGCAAAAATTAAACCGATTATTGGATTATGGATTCTCAGGTTGTCCTAGGTCTGTTACGTGAAAGTTATTTCAACAAACTTGAAGAATTACAAATTTCTTTTCATTGGAAACTTGAAAATAATCCCGTTGCTACGAAATTCAACATTTTTGATTACAAACACAAGTTTTTTTTTGTTATCCTACGATTTTATCTAACCTAAGTTAATCCCCCCCAAAAATCCGATCCAGCGCCTAGTAACGAGAAAAGGAACCACCGTCTACGGGGGTACAGAAAGAGATTTTTTTTTAAATTGTTTAAGTTCGCCAAATTCAAAATCGACTGCATCAAATTAAAATTGTAAGCCAAACTTGCAATGAACATAGTACCCTTTTTGGAATACCCGATCCAGCGCCTAGTATCGCGACAAGCAATCTTAAAAATGGACATCCGGGGTAAACAAAAAGCGAAAAATATTTTAAATTGTTTTAAATTCAAAATCGAATTTGTTGGAATGTCCGATCCAGCACCTAACAACGGGAGATGGGACCTTGATAATGGACGTCTGTGGGGGTATTATATCTTATTCTTCTGGAAAATTATATATTCTTCTTATTTCAGGTTAGTTTGATCTAAAAACTTCATCTTTCCTTTAATGTAAGGGCTAGATGTAATGCTCGTTAAATTCAATCTGTTTGAGTTTAGAGAATAAAAACTGCACTTTTTTTCCATAAAAATTCATTCTTGTATAACATGAGCTTCCGTTTTCAGACTTCACTGATTAAGAACAAAGTTTGAAACGGATATGTTCGTGCCCAGTGAGGTAATTTTTCCGGAGGTATCAGTTTTACAAACTGCAATGAAACTTAAAAAGAATTTCTGCCATCGCGAATATCCGCGTAACAGCTACTTGAGTCGATAAAACATATACAAGCAAACATCAGGACGTAGTAAAAAGCATCAAACTATCAGAAGAATTTTACTCAAGGGAATCGTTATAGAAAATGAATACCTGACGTTCACGAATAGTTAACATCTTGAAGTGCACTTTGCATGAAGAAGAACTGTCTTTTTTAAAATCTACCGCTGGACGTGCTTTTTTTTCCGGTGGAGTATGAATACTCGGTAATTAGTTATGGAAGCTTGAGGGCATTTCATGTTTTTATGCATTTCTGATTTTGCAAGCAGAATTTTCATATAATGCCTTTGGGTTGCAGTATACATATAGTTATAATTAAAAATATTCAAACCGCTCTAAACAAACAAAAATAAAGTTCCGTGGTAAATCTTGAATGTAATCAAAACTTTTTATTGGCCAGTGTAGTGTAAACATATCTTTATTTTCAACAGCACATTATAAACTAAATTCTATCCTCTCCTCCTTAAGTGTAAATCATCATTTACTTTAATAGTAACCTTTGGATTATGCCCTCCTCAAGAATTTTCTTCCATTTTTCGTTTTACTAAATCATGTAATCCATCCAGCTTCTAGTTGAGGTTTCTGTGGCTTTCTTAACAATTGTTGTTTGAGAAGAAGGGACTATTAACACCTGCTCTTTCCTTATCCGGGACCAGCTAGGGTATTTTAAAGCTCTCCCTAGACGGAGTTAAATAATTGATATGTTGGTTTCATAGTATATCCGCGTCAGTGTAGACTAAACCTAAAATTACTGTCTAGGGTATCAACCTATCTTTACATCTTCCTAGAATTTAGTAAATTGTAAATTATGCACGGTATGGTGTAGACATAGAATTATACTAGAATTTTCGTAGATACCTTGCTTTACCATTTATTGATGTCCTTACAGTTCAGTGTAGATCCACCTTAATATGCTATAGCACAGTGTATGTCTTGCTTTAGACAAAGTTAAATTAATTAATGTTTTTTTCTTTGCTGTTTCAGTAATAACACCGCGGGTACGCGCGGTCAACTTCAAGACGTGCGGCCCTGAAGAATTGGCCCAGTGTGCCAAAACTCTATCTGTTTTGACCGATACAGGTCTAACCTTCGTGAAAAGCAAGGAAGATCTGGATATGGTTTGCCCGTAAGTTTTTAAAAATTATTTAAGTCCTTCCCTGAACATTGATTTGAGATAGTCAACACAATATTGCGATGTTTGTCGACCCAGAAAATGTATTAATGATTTGTAAAATCGAACGAGGTTGAGTCATATAGTCAAACTGATAATTCTATGCCGAGCACATAGAGTTAAATGATGTATCAGCTAATAATGGAGTGTCCCGGGGCATTACATTAGGGCCTATATTATTAATTCCCAACAGTGTAATGGATGCGCGGCAAGTGTATTTTAGAGATAGCTATAATCGTACCGAATTCGCCAACGTATATTTAAAACAATGCTGTGCAAACAGTATCTCAATTTATGTTGAAAATGAAAGGTAAATATGTGCAAAACTTATAATACCGGATATCGGTGCGTGTTTTATTCAGACTATTGTAATCGATGATCGCACTACATGCGTGGGGGGATCGTGATGTAGAACAAACTGGATATGACATACCAATAAAGTTTACCGCATACTGGGGGTTATTTAGATTAATTACGCTATTTTACACATCGGTGATTGTGAATTTTCAAAGGCAGATTAAAGTGGGATTTGTAAATTATTATTGTGTGCATTTTCAAGTCTGGTTTTGACATTTATTTTAAATATTAATAGAATTTTAAATAAGTAATCCTAAAACTAAATCAAAATTGCATTAATTTTTCAGCAAATTTTCATCAAAATATTCATTCGTGCTTCAGACTTCCTGAAACTTCCATCCCGAGAAATTACTGCCTTCTCGGTCTTTGTTAACATATTTTGAACCCAATTTTCGTCAATATTCTAATCTAAAAATACAGATATTTATCTTGCGGACACAGAAATAACCTTGGAACATATATTGCTTAGTGACTGGAAAGAGTATATCCCTATGCTGCACTGCACAACCGATGGTTCAAAGAAGATTGACAGAAACGACAATACAATTGTTAGAGAGTGCAATAAGGATAAACAGATAACGGGAACTAACAAACAGCTGTGGGCGTGGCGCTATGGACATCATCACTTAACGACCAATTAGAGCTTACGAAATTGCAACGCGCATGCGCAAAAAATACTAGTTCCTTATTATATGTCTGTCCTTGTCAATCTTTGAGCCAATTTCAAAGCGGTATGCTTTTTCCATAAACGAATCATGCAATCACGACCAGCCAACTTCATCCTCCTAACACTAAGAATTAGGGGCGGATGAAACTGATCATGACCTCATATAGCATACGTTTATTTCCGAAATTTATTTTAAATATTAATAGAATTACAAACACGTAATGGTAAAATTAAAGGGGAGGAGTTACATAAATTTTTCGGCATAGAATTCGCGAATATAAATTTGACTTTTCCTTTTCGCGTGCCGTTTCAATATTTAAATGTTTATAGCTCTGTTTAATTTTCGTTCACAATCCAAATTCAAATCTTAAAGGAAAGATATTAATTCCGTTCAGCACAAGTCTGATTTCCGTTTTAAGACATTAAAATTGAAAACAGAATCAATCTATCTTAATCAGCCATTAATATTTATGAATCTGTTAAACTGAGTAGGTTGTTTCATGTTAATATACCTTTAAGGGTTGAGATTTATAACCCGAGTTTTTGTACAGGGTGCGTAGGAAAGGTTAAATTAAATGGAAATAATATTTTTATAGCCGTGGTAAAAATTAGAAACGGTAACATGTGAAAACAAACACATTCATGCTCGAATGAAAATTGTGACCTAAAATTTACAGTCGTAAAATGTTTATGTCTTCGTGGCTCAGGTAATATTTTATTAGTTGTGTTTTCATGCACGAACCCCCATTCTTTTAATATTTGATAAAATAGAAATTCTATTTACCGTAGATATCCTAGAACTTGGCATGCTCGGAGGAAATAATATTCTACATGGTCCGGAAATGATAGCAATGTTCCGCTTTTATCGGAATCTACAAATGTAGTGAAGTTGGCAATAGTTCTCTAATTTATATGCCGCGAATTATAGAGTACGTTACTTGAATTTGTAACCGAGATGATATTTCACCGTTTAGCTTTGCATATGGATGCATTTTATCTGCATTGTCTGCGAAACCCTTCCGCCTCCATTTCATTTTAAACACACTACTCTGATGGTTCATTTTTAACACTTTTTGTTCAAATATCACGCGATCCTCTACTTACATTTAAATTTATTAAAAGTTAAACTACAGGAACAAATTAAAAATCAATAACTGTATCATTAAGTTTAAGCTCGCTACATTCTTTCCTGTCTAGGATGGGGTTGTTTTCATTATTAAACACTCATCAACCGAAATCCCTTTTACATCCTCTCTTAAGGTCTCGCAACAATTATCCAGAGATATTTAATCACCACGTCCCATTCTTTATACCCACCAACACAGATATCTGTCTAATGGACTTTACTCAATATTTCTGTGTTCAATCAAGATTGATTTTTAAAAGTGTCCCATATCAAAATTTTATTAACAATCAGGGTGTGCCAAAAAGAAACGACATCCAGTTAAGGGCACGACGATTTTGCGTCGACCGACCTGACACCCCATTGTTTTTTTTTCTTTACATGTAGGTACAAGGTGTAATTTTTTTCAATATCTATTCATCGTCGAAGCTTAGAATAAAATAATGGAACAGATTAAATACTCAGCTGGGGTAGTTACTTAATATTCGAACCAATTTAATTTCCGAAAAAAAAATACACACCAATAATCTTCCCATGCATAAAAAATCTCTCTCAATTTTCTGTTTCCAGTTTAAGGTAGTAAGAAAAAAAGTTTTCAAATTTTTCAATTACGTTTTCAATTTAACTGCGATCGAGAAGTCTATTTATTTACATTTTAAGCATTGTGTATTCTGGAAGAAATCTGACGGATTAAAAGTTTTTGATGGACTTGTTTATATATGTATAGGAAAACAGAGCACCTTCGTAACCTAAAGGCACTATAAAAGTTTTCTTCCTGCGAATTACTTGCCTGTCAGGAAAATATTGCACTGTAATTTATATTGCCCCACAGAATTTTATTTTCTCATGAATTTTTTTCAGCTTGAAATGTTCTGTAGAATCACAAATTTCATTTAAAATAGATAACATAAAAAAAACTTGGTATTTGACAGTAAAAATGCAAACACTGCAGGAATTTTTAACTCTCATGTATACTTAGCACCGACGTATACAGATATAATTCCGTTAGATATTTTTACCATGACTTTCTTTTATAAATATTCTGTAATTGGACGAAATTACCGATATGTAACAAAATTCAATACAATCGCCCTCCTGGGAGACCACTACGATGTCTTTGAATTAAAAGAATGTAAAATTTACTTCTCTGTTAGTTATTTAAGTAATCAATTAAAAATTAATTTAATAAAGACAGTCTGAAACCTCAACATGATTAAATAGAAAGTTAGTTTTAAAATCATTAAACTAAACTGATTTATCTCTTAGTTTTCAAACTTGAACGCTTCTCTCTTTCTCTTGTTACATTGAAGCGTATTATATAAACCTGAAACTAGTATTTGCACGCCAAGTCAGCGCCAACTTATCTCTCAGCTAATGAGCTCTTTTTATGCATTTACCGCTTCCACTGCAAGCTGGTAAACGGTATTTTTCGTGTACTTTGCAAATAGGGGAATAAAAGAGTTATCTCATTAGAGAGGGTACTTCCCCTTCTAAAGCACTTCTACACACCATTATTTCCTAACAAATTTCTCTTCAATCAAACTTGTTTTGTTTTGCAGAGATCTGAATAAATCACTGTCCTGCATCCATGCTTATAGCAGGCTTTGCATGAATCTCCAACAAAGGAAACACTTCAGAAAACTTTTTCATGGTACTGGATCGATGGTTCTTGACCTTTGCAAAAATGGAACTTATCAAGATGGTGAGCAATACTACGCAAAGTTTAAAAAATTCTGTTTCACAATCAATGTTTTTTCTTTTACAGAATTTTTATCCCACGCTCCTTGTATGCAGAAAGTCTCCGCTGAAACTGAAGTTTGTTTCAATAAATATTCAGAAGCGATGACGCAAATTCAAACAGCGACTAATAAACAAAAGGAAATGGAAGACGCTGCTCACAGAAATAATCATCACCATCATCATCATCACCACAATAAGTCGGATGAAAGTGTTTTTCGATATCAAAAAGCTAAAAGGGAAGCTGCGGATGAAGGACTAAAAAGTGTTTGTTGGTAAGTAGCTTTTCTTTTTAAATTCCTGTTAGTTTACAGTTCGATTCCTTTCAAAAAAAAGTTAAAAGGGGTGATGACATATGAAGTTAATTTTCTCTACCAATTAAAATTAAGTTTAAGCTTGAAAATTAATCAAATAATTAACATTGTAATTTAGAAACTTACAAAACTAGAAACGTATGGAACACGCAAACCCAAAATCTTTAAACAATACCCAAAGAAAACCCTCGTCGTAATGTTGTATTAACATCTCAAAGCGCCGTCTAGGCTTTAATTCAGTTGGAGGGCGTCCGTGAAAAGAACAAAAACCAACAAGACGCTCCCAAGAATTAATCGCTCTTCAGTCTACCGGAAGTTGTAATAGGATCATAAAGAAGATATACGTATTCAGTATAATATTTGAAGTTTAAAGTTGTAACTTGTATAACACAAGGCAGGAATTATTGTTAGTAGTTGAAAGACTTGTCTGCAAAAATGAGATAACAAGATGTTTTTGTAACATTACTGAACCCCAACAGCCAGCTTGACATAATGAAAACTGTATACAATACGGAAAATGGGGGAAAAAAGAATAAAAATTGATAAATTGATAAATTTTTTTATAAACAAGTAAACATCTTAAAAAGCAAAAGCAACTCCCCCTTTTCATTATCCCAAAATATTTTTTTGTAATCAGAAAATTTCAAAGAAATTTTACGTAAAATTTGTGAGAAGTTTGCCAGAAGTCAGAACCAAGAGGAGGTCCCGCGATTGAATCCCTCTGTCTCTTGGACTTAAGTCTCGCTTTGTTATCCTTTTTTTTCCTTTATGGTAATTTCCCTTCTGTCCGTGAAAACCTCCCCTTTTTTTCTTCTCAACACCGACAAGAAGGATAGACCCAGAAACTTTTGGACTTGGAATTTTCCTGGCCATCATTTTTTTATCCCCTGTATTTCTGATTTTTTTTCAGGGCATTCGTGGAAACCTCGGCTCTATTTTTTCCTAACAACACCAAACAATTGTCCTTTATGGTTTTTCTTTCTACAGTCCCTCTCTAAACATCCATAACTGTTGGTCTTAGCTTTTCCCGAATCTTCCACTTTTTCCCATACCATAGCAAGATCCCTAAGCACCAAACGCCCATTCGGTGATCAAATCTCTAATCTGTTGGGTTTCCTCTATTTTCCGTTACAAAAATTTTGCTTGGTTTCCTATTATAAAGATTTACCATGGAGTTGATAAATACAGTTAGACAAAGTTTTTAATTGGGAAGGGGGGGGGGGAATATAGTTGCCTGTAATAGTGGACAAATATTTCTACAACTTTTTTTTTGATAAGGTCATATAAAGTTTATTTTACAAAGCCATTCTAAAAAATTACTAAAGAAAACACTGAAAAAACTGAAAATATGGATTGGTTTTATGTAATCGTTATCAGACTAATGTTAACGCAACAAAGGATAAACCTCTGGGTTATCGCAAACTAACAGCTGCCAATTTTCATGCTACGTGCAGAAAACAAAAAATTAATACCCTAGGTCGTAAATCATAGAACACGGGGAAGTACGAGATAAACATACGAAACGTTGTGCCAAAACTACCCTGAACCTATTTAAAAAATTAATCTTTGGAAAGTTTTAAAAAAATGCTAACTAAGAGAATATTTTTTCTACTTAGTTTTTCTTCATATATGAAGGGAGGAGTTATTTCCCAGGAAACCCCAACTTTTCATTTTAAATTATATATCATGAAGTTCTGTTTAATTCAGGTACACGCAAAAAGAGTCCAACTTTATGAAGTCAATTATTCTCAATTTCATTCGTAATACGCGAGCAAAAAAAAATGAGGAGTGTAATATAAAGTTTGCAGAGCTAGCGTTAAAGCATACAAAATGCAGCAATTTATGTCCATACTTCAAACATACAGTGACATGAAAATCCTTTTAATCTGATTAACCCACCATGACCTAATATTCTAATGTTAGTTTAAATTTCGCTTCTATTTATAAAATAATTCTTGTTGCTGATTTGTTTACTTTAAGTACTTTTTCAAAATCATTACGATATGTGACCTGAATAACCAGACGTTTCTGTTCAGGGTAAGGTTTAAATCAAAATGAACATCAATATTTTTAGTTTTTGGTCACGCGATTTATTGGAATCAATAACTAATATAATTTTATCTATTACGTACACGTGAAGTGTAACGGGTGCAACATATTTTTGCAATGTTGAACCCTCACTTAATCTTTCATCCTTTTTTTATTTTTGGAGTAGTAATTTAGATTTGGTTTTCTTGCAGTTCTTTCCAAGAATATGTCGATTGCTCCACCCAGACTGTCAGGAAAACGTGCGGTGACGATGCAGCACAATTTAGCAGGGGATTTTTAGATAAAATGGCTTCATCAATGATAAAAGTAAGTAACAGTAACAGTATTAACTTCGAATAATCCGAATAAGTAAACGTATCCATACTGAAAAAATAATAACATAGAAGTGGGGAAAAAATTATTAAAGCACTAGTGCGTGAAATTCAACTAATATGATTTTTTGACACTGTGAGAAGCCCAAAATGTTATACAAATATTTCTTTGGCAGATTCATATTTCCCAACTTTTATTTCTTATTCTAAACTTATATTTACTTTCGTATAACCTTTTTATTGACCTTTAAAGGCCATCCAAAACGAAAAGTCTTGAAGACGAGAACGGTTCAACAAAGAAATTTAGTTTTACAAGATCTCAATCGACATTATTACGCACGAAACAACAGATTAATTAAATAGAGCTCGTTTCAAACACGCAACTAGATTGTGACAAAAAACTCATTTAAGCAACTTCATTAACAACACCTAAAAACCAATTCAAAAGTCGTTTAAGATAGAAAAAAATAAACTTCAGAAGAATAAAAAGCGTTAATCATAGAAAATTTATTTCTATTTTTTTTTTCCATTACTAAGTACATCAAATTTTGGAATACAAATGTTATTATGTATTGATTTATTATTATAACAGTTCAATTGGTTTGTGAAGGGGATTGAAGTGAGGTAAAGGGAGCGTAATATAGAGTATAGTACTATTTTGTAATTGTTTTCGTGTTTATGATTTTTGTTTTGGTGGGTTTATGATTTTTTTTCTTCCTTTATTATGTTATCCTTGTCTAAATTATACCCCAATTGTATTGGAGTTTCCCACGTAAAGTTGCAATTTACTGCATTTGGGAAAACAGAACGATCCATAAAGCAGACAATAAAATACTAAATAAAAATGGGATGATGATATCTAGAATGCAAAATGCATACGCTCAAACTTATTACGATTCCGTGACTGCAAAGACGAATTGACTCGAGTTTTATTTGCTTTGCGTTACACTTTTTGTCGTTCTTGTTTAGCAGACACGCTAACATAGGGCGCAACGAAATGCACCGCGAAGTAAATTAAAGAAACGCCCTAAAAAAATAAAATCCAACCCATTTCAAATTTTATTTGAATTTAAAAAAATGCAGAAGGTAAATTATTTTGATTTGAACTTCACACAGTAATTTTTCTACCCTAATTTTACTCTAATATAGTTAGTTTAATGTGCATTTCGTGCCTTGGAGTAAAATAACGTGAAACACAAATTAACCTTGAAGGAAAAAATTCTTGTTGGGTTTAAATTAAAAATATTTTTTTTTCCAGATGCACTGTATGGACTTTAGCGCCCATGATTGCAGAGAAAAAGGTTTTCATATAGAAGGTTTTCACACAGAAGGGTTTTATTATTCAAATTCTCCACAGGTTTCCTCTCAGATAACAGCTTTAAGTATCCTAACGGTTCTAGCGTTTCTACTAAGGTGAATAGTGTGTAAAAATTATTAGTTTTAAGAAAACTTGTGATTTAAAGGTGTCTGATGTTAATTTTTGTGCGAATGATATTTTTGTGTAAATATTGTAGTTTAAAAATGCTCGAGTACGTGCATCACGTACTTTATTGCTACTCAGAATCGAAAGAGAAGTTTTTAATTTCAAAAAATACTTTTAAAAAATATTTTTTTGTTAAAATTTGGTCAAATAAAAATTGAAGAAAGACTGAATTATTGTGTTACCAAGAAAAGAATTATATTGTGATATTTATTAAAACTTCTCTTTCAATTCTGAACTGAGAAACATACTCTCTATTTTGTAGTTTAGTAAACAAAAAAAAGGCACTAACAGAAAGTATTTTAGCTGTATTTAAGAAAAAGGTACGTAGCCAGTATATAAAGATATAAAACTGTTGCACTGTATGTGTCACTTTAAACTCTCACCGAGCATGACAAATCCTAATAACTTGTATCAACTATTAATGGTTAAGTAATTATTACCAAAGCCCAATTCCTAACTATTTTAGATGTTGGGAATTGAGTTCTTTTAAGGAAATTATTTAATAAAAAAAATATTAATCGGTTGTTTGAATAAAAGAAAATATTTATTGTATGTTCTGCTGGATGGATATTGTTGCAAATTGAAGGTTTTATCAAGTAAAAGTATTTTTTTATTTATACGTCATCACTTATTATAGAAAAAGGTTTTATACTGTTCTAGTCTCCTATTTGTAAAAAAAAAATATGTGTAGGATGTGAAACCAATTTTATGTTACTATTAAGTAGTATTTGTTGAAACCTTTTTATAATTGTATTCATAAGTACTAGTTGCTATTTTTTATTTTAAAAAATACCGTCCACATTTCTCAAAATTGTATCAAAAATAATTCGAATTGTATCGTAATCATTGTTAAGATTATTTAATTGTTCATTATAGTTTAAGATTTTTTCATCAAATCATTTTCCTGCCTAGAAGGATTTATTCGTTAATTTCTGTATATAATAGAAAATTTGTATATAAAACAAATAAAGATTTGCAAAAATATATTTGATTTTTTTAATTATACACCTGTTATCCGAAAAAGTGAAAGGGATTAACGTCCAGAAGTCTTTAGTTCACGTAGTGGTTTATTAATAAAATCAAACCGCTTTTAATTTTTCATTAGAACTCGATTAGTCGCTGATTTACAATGACAAGCGTGAATGTAAACAAAATGTAAATTCAAAAGACCCCAGCGCCTGTGATAAAATAATAAATATTCAAATTTGTAGGAGTTTTAGCGCCTGGGAATTTGAATGTAGGCAACACTTCGTACTCGTAACATGCATAGAGCTACATTTTTTTAGGCACTTTTAGCGCCTGGGGATTTGGATGTAGGCAACACTTCGTACTCGCAACATGCAATAGCCCTATATTTGTTCAGGCAGTTAATAGTGACCAACCATCACGTGGTCTACCTCGATGGGTAGACAACTACACGCTCATGGATTGTCAGGGGCAATGGGTAGGGTAAACTACAGCAATAAAAATATCATAAGAAAAAATACAAACAACGCGTATCGCGACTTTCTCAATTTAGAGTATAAGAAAGTCGCGCCCCAAATAGTCGCCTCTTACGACAGGCAGGGGGATTCCCTGGGCCTATTCTTCATCCGGAACCCAGACGGATACAATCGAGAACAATATTAAGGGTAACCCAGCCTAGGATGTCGGATCTCACGCACTTATGATTTTGAGGTAACCGGAAAGAATTTATGGCGGAGGCGCCAGGGCGTAAAGTTTTATTTTCGAGACTTTTTTAGGTAAGTAGTAGGCTATCACTAAAATCTAGAAACCAAAACGCGAAATTTGAATTCTCAGTCAATAAATAAAACTTTCCACAAACTTTCTATTTAACGAATTTTTCACGAAAAAAGCAAGTTCTGCTGTGACAATATGGTTGTCGTAAGCACCTTAACTTTTTGGACAATACATAATCTACTGAATTGAAGTCTACAGTTTATGTATGTTATACATCTACATTAGTAACGTCATTGTTTTTATGACAGAATAAACAAAACAACAACAGGTAAAGACTTTATAATAGATTGAAGTGCTGTCACGACTCAATAAATACTAACATTACAGAAAAACAAAATTGTATTTTAGTGTACGTTTCTTTAGTGTATTACACAAAGTAAAACATTAAACCTACAATTATTGTCATCAAAACACCAACAAAGGACACACGTGTGTATTTTTTTTACACACAGTATAGTACATTTATTATTCAATATAACTATATTGCAAGTTAAATGGTCCGCCCACTTTATCATTGGAATATAGGCAACCCATTATACACCTATCACTCTTGTCCCTGCTTACTGATTTTGATTATTGTTTGTTAAATTACAGGGTTTATTTTTAGTTTTTAAAAAGGAACAAGATTTAAAACTAACGATTTATTGAAAACTTGATTTATACAGACGGAAAAAAATAGAAATGTGTATACTGTATCACTTCGGATTATCATTAGAGATCATTTTACTGTAAATCAGTAAGCAAGCCCAAAACCAAATAGCAATGTACAATGGGTTGCCTATATTCCAATGATAAAGTGGGCGGACCATTTAACTTACAGTTGCAATATTGCACAATAAATGGACTTCACTGTATACATAGTTGCTCCGAATATTTAAAAGAGCATGAAAATATGTTGATTATGTTTTTTTTTCAATTAAACCCCTAATTAGATAATTTAATTTAAAATATCCCCAATACTACCAGCCATATTTTTCCCTTTTCCTCGTCGTTCGTTTAAACAAAATTTTTGTCTGTTTGCTTAACAACTCGATTATAAAAACTACAAACGCAATACTCCACCCTATCAATAATATTCCAACAACACCTTGAAGTGATTCAAGATTCAATCTATTAGCATGTATCTTCACTTTTTTCTCTTGCTTCTCAGCGTTACTGGCAAAAATATCTAATTGCTTGTAATAATACTGAACTATTCCATTAGATCTTAAATCGTGTAACAGTTTGTCTACTTGTTCAAACATCGGAAAACCATTTGAAAACGCAGCACTAATCAAAAGATTCAACACTGTCTCTTCTAAGATGTAAACCAAAGATTTTCCATTTTTGTCCATGTAATACTTACTAATCATGTAATAAATATGTCGTTTAGTTTTGAGGTTTGCAAAATCTCCTTGAAAGGCTACTCGATCAAGGCAGGAAGTAGTTAAAAGGCAGGGAACGAAATTATCTGCAATATAAGTATCCTTCTTGGAAGGGCTATTCAGAAATAAATGACGACCATTTGGATGAAATCCAAACTCGATTTTAGAATTGATCATGTCATCGACAGAAGAAATTTGTTTGTTATAAATAATAGCATTTAAGACACTTATGAGTTTGCTTTGAAAAGCTGTTGCAAACACGCAGTTAAAAATTATCCAAACACCAATCCCAATTCTCACAGCTCCTGTTTTAGGTAAAAAATTAGTAGGTTGTCCAAGCAAACACTGATAACATATAAAAAAGCAATTCGGCAATTGCTGGTAAGTTTCAATTTCCGGAATATGTTTCGTAACAAAATATAAACTGAAGACAGTAGACATAAAGGATATTACCAGCCACATCCAAACGTACCAACTAAAAATTTTCGCAATGCTTTTCCAACGTGGTTCGTATTTTGCTGCTGGTACGATCCACTTGGATGCATCTTCAATGTAAGGGTAAGATATGTCAAAATCCGTTATGTGTGTGTAATTAAGAAAAAAGAGACCGATCCCCATATCGGCATCGTAGGTTTGTAAGTCACCATAAGCGCCGTCGTAGGATCCGTTACTTAACTTTAGTCCCCAATAACTATACGATTTTTCCATGTAACTCACATTGAAATCCAAGAGGTTTCGTACCTAAAATTATAAGAAACGGTGTTAGACATGGGGAGTGTCTTGGGAAAAATTTACGAAGAAGTAAAAAGAAGACAAAAAAATACAGTTAGGATTTTGGATGTTACAAATCTAAAGTTTATTGCCCCTTGACCGTGTCCAGATAGCCACGGCAAATTGGCCCCGCCCACTTGTCCTAGCCCGTACAGAATAGGCAGAAACGAAAGCTAAAATGATGGGAATCGAAAGCCGTTGGAGCACACCGTGGTCAGGGAAAAGGGACAAAGAGGGAGGGGAAACCTCTACTCTGAACCAAATAAAATATCCAGAATAACTTACTAACCAAACGAAATATGGTCATTTCAATTCCACTTTTCTTCTCTTCAGGGCAATCATGGCATATAATATAAGGTGGATACTCAAACAGAATCACTTTCACCGTGGTATTACTCCATCTCTTGGGTAACTTTGTTGGAAATAAATTTAAATTCTTCTGAAGAACTCCTTTTTGGCAAGTATCCAAAACAACCGCTTCCGTTCTTTGATTTTCAGGCTTAGAATAATCATACGGAAAATAAGTAACAATTTCAATTTCTGTCCGTAATTTTACAACTAACACCACAATATTAAACACGTAATATTTTTGGATAGCTTCGAATAAATTAGAAGGATTTCCGTTTAAAATCACAACGACTTTAGCTCTAGGATTCCAATGGAAACTGTTTGTCAAAAACTTGAGTGTTTCTTCCATTCGTTCTTCTGAAAGCACTAGAACGTAAACGTTAGGTTTCGTAGGCGGATCCCAAAACAATTGGTTTGAATAATTATTTTGGATCACCATAGGGAATCGATTTAATCGCAGACTATTCAGTTTTTCGTTGAAATAAATTATAAAATCTGTTGGATTCAAGTATCTTGCTTGAATTCCTTCCAGACAATCTTGTACGAAGCTCCTATCTTCCGGTTGATTTAAAACTAGCTCTGATGAAGCAAAACAGATGAATGTATAAGAATACGTGACCAACTTTATTAAAAACATTGTCAATACTAAATTGCTTTTAACTTTAACGGATGTGTGTTATACGTTCCATTAGTTCCCAAATTGTAATACCTGTTATTTCTTTAATGGATAAACGTATGGGTAAAACAACAGTTTATTTTGATATAAACGAGGAACATATGTTTACAGCAAACAGAAACTGTTTTTGCCACTCCACGAAATCTTTCTCCTTCCTTCCTACGACTTTCCACATCCTTCCTCGTTCCTCGTTCTTCTTATTGGCTACAATCTGCCTTAGCCACTCATTTTTCTGTACTAACAGGTTCGTGCTATAACAGTTCTGCTGAGATGGATGAACCATAATACAGGATGATATCCATTAAGATGTTATCGACTGTGACTAGACTTTCATATATAGGTTACATCGCCCATAAGGAAACCATTAAAATATTTTTAGTTCTTATCCATTAAACAAATAACAGGTATTTTGTGAACTAATGGAACATTTAAACCTCATCCGTAACAGTTAAAGGAAATTCAGTCTTGACAATGCTTTTAATCAAGTTGGTCACCTATGCTTATACATTGATCTGTTTTGCTTCATCAGAGCTAGCCTTAAATCAACCGGAAGATATGACCTTCGTACAAGATTGCCTGGAAGAAATTCAAGCAAGATACTTTAATCCAACAGATTTTATAATTTATTTCAACGAAAATCTGAATAGTCTGCAATTAAATCAATTCCCTATGGTAATCCAAAATAATTATTCAAACCAATTGTTTTGGTATCCGCCGATTAAACCCAACGTTTACGTCGTAGTACTTTCAGAAGAAAGAATGAAAGAAACACTCAAGTGTTTGATAAATAGCTTGCATTGGAATCCCAGAGCTAAAGTCATTGCGATTTTAGAAGGAAATCCTTCTAATTTATTCAGAGCTATACAAAAATATTACGTATTCAATATTGTGGTGTTAGTTAGAAAATCATTGACAGAAATTGATATTTTTACTTATTTTCCGTATGATTATTCTAAGCCTGAAAATCAAAGAACGGAAGCGGTTGTTTTGGATACTTGCCATAAAGGAGTTCTTCAGAAGAATTTAAATTTATTTCCAAAAAAGTTACCCAAGAGATGGAGTAACACCACGGTGAAAGTGATTCTGTTTGAGTATCCACCGTATCTTATATGCCATAATTGCCCTGAAGAGAAGAAAAGTGGAATTGATATGACCATATTTCGTTTGGTTAGTAAATTATTTTTTCTTGCAGGGAAAGTTGCCCATAGCAGTGTGCGGCAAAACTTTTGCCGCATCGTTTCCATTGTTGTTACCCCTAGCAGCGTGGGGTAAAAGTTTAACCTCACGTCTGCGGTAAAATTTTTAATATTTATGAGTTATGACCATTTCCTTGGTTACCAAACGTTTACTCTGTCCAAAGTTCCATTCCCTATTTATAATATATTTATATATCGATTATTTTTAGATTCGAAGTATCTTGGATTTCAATGTCAGTTACATAGAAAAATCTTATAGTTCTTGGGGTCTAAAGTTACCTAATGGGTCCTACGAGCAAGCTTATGGTGACCTAGACAATCACAATGCTGACATGGGTATTGGGCTGTTTTTTCTCAATTACACACACATATTGGATTTTGACTTAACTTATCCATATATCGACGATGCATCCAAATGGATCGTACCAGCAGCTAAATACCAACCTCGATGGAAAAGCATTGCGAAAATTTTCAGTTGGTACGTTTGGTTATGGCTGGCAATTTTTTTCTTGGTTACTGCATTCGGTTTGTATTTCGCTACGAAATATATTCCGGAAATAAAAACCTATAAGCGATTACAAAATTGCGTTCTGATATATTATCAGTGTTTGCTTGGACAACCCGTTGGATTTTTACCTAAAACCGACACTGCGCGACTGGGAATTAGCTTATGGTTAATTTTTAACTGCATATTTGCAACAGCCTTTCAAAGTCAACTAATAAATGTCCTGAATGCTATCATTTATGAAAAACAAATTTCTAATGTCGAGGATATAATCAACTCGGATATCGAGTTTGGATTTTTTCCAAATACTCTTCAATTCTTTAGTAACAGACCCTCTTCCAAGACGGATTCTTATATTGCAGCAAATTTCGTTCCCTGCACTTTAGCTACATCCTGTCTTGATCGAGTAGCGTTTAAAGGAGATTTTGCTACCGTCAAGAGTAAACGACATATTCATTACATGACTCGTAATTATTACATAGACAAGAATGGAAAACCTTTGGTTTACATCTTAGAAGATACAGTGATAAATGTTTTGGTTAGTATGGCGTTTTCCACAGGTTTTCCGATGTTTGAACAAACAGACAAACTGTTACAAGTTTTAAGATCAAATGGAATAGTTCAGTATTATTACAAGCAATTAGATATTTTTGCCAGTAACGCTGAGAAACAAGCGAAAAAAGAGAAGATACATGCTAATAGATTGAATCTTGAATCACTTCAAGGTGTTCTTGGAATATTATTGATAGGATGGAGTATTGCGTTTGTAGTTTTTATAATCGAATTGTTAAACAAACAGCGAAAGGTTTTGAAAACTTTTCAGTTTTATAGGCGCCTGCGTGATCCTGTAAATGTAAACACTCGGACATGGCCACGCAATATTTGATATTGTCCGAGTATTGGCACAGGTATTGGTTATAAACTTAGTAGTATCTTAATGAAAAATTTGTATCTTAATAGAATATAAATATTATTTACTCATAAATTGTAAGTTTGAAAGTCAATAAAGCTCTGTTCTAAAATTTAATTCGAATTGGATAATTTTTTATGTTAGCGCTCCTAGATTGTGCCCCCTCCCCTGCACTTTTATTCTCCCGTCATTTAATTCTCCTTCCTTCTTTCCCGTTTTCCTTCCCAATACCTTGTTTTACTCCTTCATTTTTTCCACTCTTGATCGGTGGTCCCTGAACAGGATTAGGTCCTTAGTCCTTCTCCTGTTCGAGGACCAGCCTGGGTTGGGAAGATCCTGCGAAATGGTGTAACCCCTGCTCGTCTACCTGCCGTGGTCGATTAGTGGAGGAAAGCCGTTGAATTCAAAACATGTTAATTTTTTGTTATTTGGGTTTATACTCGATGGGTGTCCTCTACGGGAGATAGTTATAATCCAGACGGATTTGGTGCGAAGAGTCTGCACAACTGCTCGTTGTACAAGAACGACAGCGGTTCCTTTAGGCAAGACCAATTGATGGCGCGTGTCTTGTTTGGATCGACTAATAGTCCTTCTGGAGTGATTCGGTAGGTAAAAAATTGGGCCAAACTCATTATAGAACCTTTTATAGGTCTTGCATATGGATTTCTGGACTTGGAGACAAGACCTTATGTCATACAGGTAGGTAGGAACGGTTTTGTTGCCCAATCCGGCTCGGAATCGATTTATTGTTATCAGAATTTATTTGTTGTAGTAATTACCCAATATGGGTCACCGTAGCTAAACGGTCGTCTAGTCAATAGTCGCTTGTAATCGCTAAACGCACTCCAAAACATCACCACAAGTTTATAATAGAAGGGACCCCATATGACCCTATAGTAAATGAAAGAAAAAAATTACGAATCTATAATACATTATTTTATTGAACTTTACAATAATTTGTGTTTACATTTTCTTGAATAAGTATTTATATTCCATTAACACGCAGAACATTTTCACAGCTTTTAAAGAACTGTTGCATGTTCGTGTTTGCTCAGAATAACCATCAGATATTGAACTGACATAGTTTTAACATTAAACACTTGGCGGTACTTTTGTTTCTAACACAACTTTCCTGAAAAGTTAAATAAATAATTTTTTAAGATTTAGAACGGGATGATCCCTTGCCCAAAGGGTCTCCCCAACTACCAACATGCATTTCTGTAACCAATTTTTCAGTTATAAAATGTTTTCAGTTTCTTCCTCCGTGTAAAACCACTAGATCTATTTAAACCAAAAAAATAATCTTTCAAAAACTTCCTTCGTTTCATCATTAATTCAATTAGAAAAACTACAAAAGATCCAATCCATCCTATCAATAGCAATCCAAAAACGCCTTGAAATTCATCAAGAGTTAAGCTATTAGCACGTATTCCCAAATGTTTCGCCTGCTGCAAAGCTTTATTCGCAAAAAAATTTACTCTATTATAATAAAACTGAATTATTCCATTAGATTTGAAATCCTGAAGCAATTTGTTTACGTGTTCAAACATAGGAAAGCCTTTAGAAAACGCCATACTGATAAGAATGAAATATAATTGATTATCTAAGGTGTAAATCAAAGACTTTCCATTCTTATCCAAGTAATGATTACTGATAAGGTATTGAAGATGTCTTATACTCTTGAATGTTGCAAAATCACCTTGAAAAGCTACTCGATCTACACATTCGCTACTTAAAGTACACGGGATATAATGGGTACAAATATAAGAATCTCGTCCAAAATTTGTGTTGGTAAAGAAATAAGCAGCGGGTGGAAAAAACCCAAACTCCATTTTAGAATCAAGCATCTCGTTTACAGTAGTAATTTGCTTTTCATAAACGACAGCATTTAGTACATTGGTTAGTTTACTTTGAAACGCTGTCGATATTACACAGGTAAAAGCTAACCATACAGTGAAGATTATTCTAACAGTCATTGTCTTCGGGAAAGCATTCACAGCCTGTCCAATTAAACATTCGTAACAAACCAAAAAACATTCCCTTAATTCCTGGTAAGTTTTCACTTCGGGAATACGTATTGCTGTGAAGTACAAACTTAATGCGGTCGCTAAAAAGGATATTACCAGGCACACCCAAATAAACCAATTAAAAATTTTAGCAATACTTTTCCATCGAGGTTCAATTTTTGCTGTTGGTACGATCCATCTAACTGAATCCTCCATGTATGGAAAGGTCATGTCAAAATCCCAGTTCTCTGTAGAATTTAGATAAAACAGACCGAAAGCCACATCAGCTTGATAGGTCTGCAGGTCACCATAAATATTTTCGTAGGATCCATTAAGATGCTTTCGTCCCCAAGTAGTGAAGCGTTTTTCCACGTAACTTACATTGAAACCCAGGATATTTCGTACCTGTTAATAGAAAATCCTAAATTGAATGCGGGAAAAGTTTTACAGCACGCTGCTATGGGCAACAACAATGGACGATGTGGGAAAAAAATTTTACCGCACGCAACTATGGGCAACAACAATGGACGATGCGGGAAAAAATTATCGCACGCTGCTAAGGGCAATAACAATGGAAACTATGCGGCAAAAGTTTTACCGCACGCTGCTATGGACAACAAAAATGGAAACATCAAAAGCTAGGAAAAAAAATTGTATAACAGATTCTTTAAAATAAAATTTTTGTGTTATAAAGGGTAGAGAAGTCTATCACACAAGCTCAACTAACCAGTCGAAATATATTAACTTCAATTCCAGTTTTCTTCTGTTCTTCACATGCATGGCAAACAACATACGGGGGATACTCAAATAATACCACCTTTACCGTGGTATTATTCCATTTTTTAGGTAATTTTCTAGGAAACAAATTATTTTTTCTTTGAAGAACTCCTTCATAACAAGAATCCAAAATAACAGCCTCCGTTCTTTTATTTGCAGGCTTAGAATAATCATACGGAAAATACGTAAAAATTTCAGTTTCTGTCCACGATTTTCCAACTAATACCACAATAGTGAAGACGTAATATTTTTTGACAACTTTAAATAAATCTGAAGGATTTCCTTCAAAAATTACAATAATTTTAGCTCTAGGATTCCAATGCAAGCTTTTTATTAAAAAATCAAATATATCTTCAACCCCTTCTTCGGAAAGCACCAAAATGTAAACATTAGCTTTAGTAGGCGGATACCACACCAATTGTTTTGAATAATTATTTTGATTTATCATAGGAAATCGATTTAAACGTAACTCATTAAATTTTTCGTTTAAATTAAAAAACATTATAAAATCTGTTGGATTAAAGAATTTTATTTGAATTTCTTCAACGCATTTCTGTAGATATTTCATATCTTCGGATTGATTTACAATAATTAGTCTCGTGGAAACTAAGTAAATTAACGTAGAAAAATAAAATATAACCAACTTGATTAAAAGCATTGTAAAAACTAAATTTGCTGCAAGTATTGCACACGCAAGAATGCATTCCATTAGTTTAATAGTGAATAATAATTGCGTAATAAAAGGAAATTTTATGTAAAACATTTTAAATAGAAAATACTGAAAAATCTATTATGTAACTGGCCATTAAAAAAATGCTTGCATTATAAACTATAAAATGTTGTTTTTGAAACTTTCTTCTGATTTACAGCCTAATAAGTACCCTTGCAACCTTGGACAAACATTTTGAAAACATAATCTAAAAGTTATTCTCAATCACGAAGAGAAAAGGGGAGCCCACGAAACCCTATCATGGGTGAGCAAAAGCTAACGGATACTTGGTCACTCCCTAAGTAGTCACTTCAACAAGCATTACCAAAACCGTCCCCCCGTTTTTGAAAAAAATTAAGAATAGGTGTGTTACTACAATTGGAATTGCCTTCCCGTGCTATTAGAAACGTCACAGGTAGGGCTGTGCCCCTCTTATGACGGACTGTACAAATACATTTTCGGATTTTATATCACATTACCGACAACGATCTCTTTCTAATACACAAGGTTAAATAAAGAAAGTACATGGGTGACAACTCTTGCTAGGCGCCGCGCCGGGTTGCGTATTTATAATATGTATGCGGGCTCGGATTTCCGTATGGACAAGGGGAGATTAGTTAACCAACATCTACGCCATAACTTGATAATATTTTTAGATTTCCCATGGTTATTTCAGCAAAATACAAAACAGTTTTCAATTTATATTTATCTACAGTTTAAAACTACATGATTATATAACAAATATACATTTTAAACCTCAAGATGGAAATTTAAATTTCCGTTGATTACCACCCTTGGTGGTAACGCGAATCCGGTTGGCTTTCACTGAACTTTTACGTATGTTTATGAAAAATTTGGTAAACTGGTTTCTTGGAATTCTCCATTTGAATGTTATACCTTGATACCATTTCGAAACATCCTTAATTTTTAAAAATATTCCTTGTTTTACCATAAGCTCGATTATAAAAACCATAAACGCCAGTGATAACCCAAGCAATAACAGATCAAAAACGCCTATTAATTCGTTCAAATCCAGGACATCGGCACTCATGTTTATATGTCCCCATTTTTTGGCAAGTCTTTTCTCCATAAGATACTTCAACCCATTATACTTATGCTGGACAAATCCAGAAGATTTCATTTCAATCAATAATTTATTTATTTGGTCAAACATTGGAAAACCTTTGGAAAAAGCCATGCTAATCAAAACATTAAGCATTTTTCTTTTTAGGATGTAAATCAAAGGTTTTCCATTCTCATCCAAATAATTACCAATTATAAATTTGAGATACCTTTCCACATTCAAAGTTGCGAAATTTCCTTGATATGCCACTCGTTCAAGACACGTTGGGCCTAAAGGGCAAGAAATATGGTTATTGTAAATATAAGAATCAATTTTGGAATCGGTATTAGAAAATAAAAAATCATCCTTCGGGTGAAACCCAAGATTTAACTTCGATTCAATTATTTCCCTTAACGTTGAATATTGTTTTCCGGTTGAATCAAAGTTCAACACCGTTGTCAGTTTACTTTGAAACGCAGTCGAAATTATAAAAGAAAAACATATCCATGCGATTAAAATTATTCTGACAACAACCACTTTGGGCAAAGTATTCAAAGGCTGTCCAATCAAACTTTGAAAACAAATCTGAAAACAGTGTTGGAACTTCTTGAATTTTTCCAGCTCTGGAAGACGCATTGCTGCAAAGCAAATTATCAAAGAAATGACCATCAAGGAAACTGCCAAAAGAATCCAGACGTGGGAAACAAATATTTTTAGAATGCTCTTCCAATGGGATTGCCGTTTTGCTGCTGGGACAGCCCATTTAGATGAATCTTCCAAATAAGGAAAAGTGAGATCAAAATCCAAATTTTCGATGTGATGGAGAGTAAAAAGACCAATTCCAATATCAGCGTTGTGAGTTTGCAAGTCACCATAAGCACCATCGTATGACCCATTAAGAAACTTTTTTCCCCAGTCATTTATAGGCGTTGTCATGTAATTTATCTTGAAGCCCAAAATACTTTTTACCTAATGAGAAAAATAAACCATTAACCTTTACTTTGTCCAAAAAAACGTCCGCAATTCCCAAAAGACGACCAATACTAACCAATTTCAACAAATTCACTTCAATTCCAATTTTCTCCTTGCAATTATGACAAAAAACATACGGGGGACTTTCAATTAAAACCACCCTTACAGTTATATTGTTCCAATTTTTTGGTAATTTTTCAGGAAACAAATCAACATTCTTCTGGATTTTTCCTTCGGAGCAAATTTCCATTAAAACAGGCCGAACCCTTTCGTGTTCAATCAAAGAAAAATCAAAAGGAAAATACGTTAGAATTTTAATTTTCTTCCACGATTTTGACGTTAAAACTATTACATTGAAGACGTAATATTTTATAAAAGTCTTAAATAAATTTGAAGGATTTCCTTCCAAAATTATTATAAACTTGGCTCTAGGATTCCAATCCAAACTTTTTTTTAAAAATTCCAAAGCTTCATTTATTAGTTTTTCTGAAATTGTTATAATGTAAGCGTTTGCTTTAGTAAAAGGAAATGAAATTAATTGTTTAGAATTTAAGGAACCTCCTTTTATTATAACCGGCCTCCTATATAACTTAAGGTCTTTAAATTTTTCATTGAAATTTAAAAAATATATAAGATCCGTTGATTTTAAATGGTTTTCCTGTATTGTTTCTAAACATTTTTGTAAATGTTTCATAGATATGGTGTTTTTAGTGGAAACTAAACACATTAACGTGATGTATAAATATACGATGAGCTTGATAAGAAACATTGTAAAAACTGATTTGGTATAACATTTACAGAGGCAGATGTAATAAATTGGATTACTCACGATAATACCGCAATTTATTAATCAATATTTTGCTGACAGGGATATTTTATGTCACTGTGTCAACCCTTTAATGCAGCAGTTGTAATAACTACCTTTTTTTTTAGCAAACACTGAAAGGGATATGGAAATATGGCAATCTTTATATTAGTAGAATAAACCGAAATAGGATAGAACATGTAGAGGAAGATAGAGCAAGGCCAAAAGCTTTTGGGCAAAAGAAACTCCTTCAGGGGCAACTGGAAATATTAACAACAATTTAATTGACATTGGCCTCTTCACTTTCCATCACATCGAAACTTGGGATTTGGATCTCACTTTTCCTTATTTGGAAGTCCAATCCAAATGGTCTGTACCAGCAGCAAAATGTCAATCCCATTCGAAGAGCATTATAAAAATATTCCTTTCCCATATCTAGATTATTTTGGCAGTTTCCTTGATGGTCATTTCTTTGATCATTTGTCTTGCAGCAATGCGTCTTCCAGAGCTGGAAAATTTCAAGAAGCTCCAACACTGTTTTGAGATTTGTTTTCAAAGTTTGATCGGTCAGCCTATGAATACTTTCCCCAAAATGGTTGTTGTCAGAATAATTTTAATCGCGTGGATATGTTTTTCTTTTATAATTTCGACTGCATTTCAAAGTAAACTGACAACGGTGTTGAACTTTGATTCAACCGGAAAACAATATTCAACGTTAAAAGAAATAATTGAATCGAAGTTAAATTTTGGGTTTCACCCGAAGGATGATTTTTTATTTTCTAATACCGATTCCAAAATTGATTCTTACATTTACAATAACCATATGTCTTGCCCTTTAGGCCCAACGTGTCTTGAACGAGTAGCATATCAAGGAAATTTCGCAACTTTGAAGGTGGAAAGGTATCTCAAATTTATAATTGGTAATTATTTGGACGAGAATGGAAAACCTTTGATTTACGCCCTAAAAAGAAAAATGCTTAATGTTTTGATTAGCATGGCTTTTTCCAAAGGTTTTCCAATGTTTAACCAAATAAATAATTGATTGAAATGAAATCTTCTGGATTTGTCCAGCATAAGTACAATGGGTTGAAGTATCTTAT
Source organism: Hemicrepidius hirtus (assembly GCA_963082805.1). NCBI lineage: Eukaryota > Metazoa > Arthropoda > Insecta > Coleoptera > Elateridae > Hemicrepidius > Hemicrepidius hirtus. The sequence continues at coordinate 4,020,496 of OY720161.1, read as the reverse complement.
GGAGAAAAGACTTGCCAAAAAATGGAGACATATAAACATGAGTGCCGATGTCCTGGATTTGAACGAATTAATAGGCGTTTTTGATTTGTTATTGCTTGGGTTATCACTGGCGTTTATGGTTTTTATAATCGAGCTTACGGTAAAACAAGGAATATTTTTAAAAATTAAGGATGTTTCGAAATGGTATCATGGTATAACATTCAAATGGAGAATTCCAAGAAACCAGTTTACTAAATTTTTCATAAGCATACGTAAAAGTTCAGTGAAAGCCAACCGGATTCGCGTTACCACCAAGGGTGGTAATCAACGGAAATTTAAATTTCCATCTTGAGGTTTAAAATGTAAGTATATTTGTTATAATCATGTAGTTTTAAACTGTAGATAAATATAAATTGAAAAATGTTTCGTATTTTGCTTAAATAAGCATGGGAAATCCCATGGCATTAAAAATATTATCAAGTTATGACGTCGAGGTTGATTAATTAATCTCCCTATAGGTAACCCAAATTTGTCAAATATGTGTGTTCTTTATTTGCTCATTTGTGGTATCGTCAACATATTAGGAGAATTAGAAGATAAAATAAGGAAAAAGGAGATAAGAAAGACATAAGACTTCTTGATTTCAAAAGATCAAAAAATGGACTAACCATTTCACGATACGACATTAGAAAAGAGGAAGAATAGTATCGTAAGAACCAGAAGATTAACGTCGGCAGGATATTCATTGAAACACGCGCTTTTGAGTAAAAATACACGTTGGTAACCAAGAAAATTTAAAGTCTGGCGATACCGCAAAATTCGTCTCTGAACCCAACCAAAAGAAGGTTGCATGGTCATCAGTGGCGGTTTGTCCATAGGGACATCCGAGTCCACATACATATTATAAATACGCAACCCGGCGCCTATAAGCTATTACCCATGTACTTTCTTTATTTAACTACGAGTATTAGAAAGAGATCGTTGTCGGTAATGATATAAAACATGAAAATCTATTTGTAAAGTTTGTCATAGGAGGGGCACAGCCCTACCTGTGACGTTTCTAATAGCACGGGGAGACAATTCTAATTGTCGTAGCACACCAGTTCTTAATTTTTTTCTCGAATTATTAAAATTTACCCATTACAGTCTCTTTTAATTGCGTAATTTCCTTGGCGATGTCTGGGCATATACTTTAGATCGGTAACACCTCTAAATGTTTTTTGGTGAACCCTATAGATTGATCAATTTTTATCACATCATTGCATTGTTGGTCCAAATCAATATTCGTTGCATTACGTTTACACAATGGTACGTTAACAAAAACGTGTAACGTCGATTAGTAATAACATTTCATTTACTTCCAATACATGAAATTATGAAAAATGACTTCCGATTATTGAAAATTAATTGCTTCAATTTATTTTAATGTATTCTTATATATATTTTTTTTAATATAGGTACCGCATAATATAGAAAGTATGTTACTAATGGAACTTGTATTAAACTATTAGACAGAAAATATTTCAGTTCAATCTGAACAATGCATTTATTCAAACTTGCTTTGCATTTTATTCCATGTATAACCTGCACGAATCAAATTTTTTACAAACCAAACTCGACTGAATTTTTACAAAAATGTCTTGACCAAATCCAAAATCGTTATTTTAACCCAACAGATTTTATAATCTTTTTAAACTTAAACCCATTAACAGATGATCTAAGAGTACAGAAAACTGTGATGGTACAATCTAATTATGGTAAGAAAATACATACATTTGCCCTTATAAAAGCTGATGTTTACGTCATAACAATTTCAACAAAATTATTTAAAAGAGTTTTCGCGAATCTAACAAGAAACTCAGAATGGAATCCAAGGGCCAAATTTGTGATTATTCTGAAAGGAAATGCTGAAGAATTTTTTTCAATTTTGGAAACGTATTACGTTTTTAACGTGATCGTTCTTAAATTCCAAACGGAAAAGGAAATTGAAATGTTTACATATTTTCCTTACAACTTTTCCATGCCCAAAAAAGTTTTATTAGACGTTTGTCTTCAAGGCGAATTCAAACAAAACGTAAATTTATTTCCTGAAAAGTTACCAAAATTTTGGACCAATACAACTGTAAGGGTAGCACTTATTAAATATCCCCCGTATGTTATATATACTAATTGTACTAACCGACCACTGTGTGGAGTAGAACCAGATATTCTCGAAATGGTTAGTAATAATTCTTAATTAAATAATAATTAAATTTTTTTTTAAATCATTAGATTCAAAGGATTAAAGATTTCAAGATCGATTACGTTGAAACTTCCTATAAGAACTGGGGGCACAAAAATAAAAATGGTTCATATACTGGTGGTTCGAAGGGATTACAAAACCACGACTTCGATATTGCCGTAGGGGCATACTTTCCCAACTCATCTGAAAGTTGGGATTTCGATCTAACCCATTCCTATATTGAAGATTCCTTAAATTGGGTTGTACCCGCTTCAAATTTACAATCCCCTTCAAAAACCATTTTAAAAATCTTTAAATTTTATATATGGATATTAATTTTCATTTGTTTTATACTTTCCTCCTTGGTTTTGTATTTCGTAGCCTCACCATTTCCTGAATGGAAGCGTTACAAAAGTATCTCGAGTTGTTTTGTGATTTGTTACCAATGTCTTTTTGGACAAGCTGTACAATTTTTACCAAAAACTTCATCTGTGAAGGTAATTTTTCTAACATGGGTTTTCTTTAGTTACATTATAGCAACTACTTTTCAAAGTAAAGCAACCGAAAATTTACATTTCAACATTTACGAGAAACAAATATCCAACGTAGAAGAATTAATTGAATCCAAATTACAATTTGGATTTTATTCAGACAGTTCTTTTCAATTTTCCAATACCGAAAATAAAATAGATTCGTATATTTACAAGAATTTTATTCCTTGTGATAGAACTTCTAATTGCACAAACCGAACAGCATTTAAAAGAGACTTTGCAACAGTTAAATTGAAGCGTTATTTAAAATTTATGAGTACAACTCATTTTTTGGATTCAAATGGTCGACCTTTAGTACATATTCTTAAGAATCAAGTACGTAGTGTTCAAATTACCATGGCAATGGTTAAAGGTTTTCCGATTTTTGATCAGATCAACAAATTATTATTAGAAATGCAAGCTGGAGGATTTATTGCTTTTTATTATTCTTTTACATCGTTCATTCATGAAAAAACTCTTCAAAGAGCACGAAATATCAAAACAAACATTGAAGGTTTGAGGATGAAGCAATTTTACGGAGCTTTTTACTTGTTGATGTTAGGTTGGACATGTGCATGTGCTATTTTTTTATTAGAATATAATAAGAAGAAATTTAAGAATTTTTTTAGAAAAGTTTTGGCGAGTCTAAATGAATTCTTATTTAAATGGATGTACTATTTAGGTTTAAGAACCAACTGTATATAGTAGAATAAAATTCTTATAATGCTAAAGTTTTATTTAAATATTGTTAGAAGAATCCTCCATTTTTAACATAGGACATATTAAAAAAAATTAAAATAATATACAACTACCCCAAAAACATATTATTAATACGCAACCCGGTACCTAACGTTTAAGTAAGCAAGGTTCGATCCGGACACGCAATCGGGACACCGAAGAACTGTCACCTATGTATTTCCCTTTTTAACTTCGTGTATCAGAAAGAGATGGTTATAGGTATAATATGACATACGTATTCGTAAAGTTCGTCCTAGTAAGGACATAGCCCTACTCAACGGCTGATCTAGAGAAAATTTGTGAGGCGGTAAATAGACCGGAGGGGCATGGAGAACCCTTAGGCAATAAGGATTTTTGAGATGAAATTCCAAGGGGGGGGGGGTTCGATTATATTTATACTCTACAGCTCAGCTGTTGGGAGCGGATTCGTGAGGGCTATCCGCTTGTGAAAAAGGACAGTCGCCCCAAATAGTCGGCTTTTACGAACAGGCAAGGGATTCCCTGGGCCTATTCTTCATCCGGAACCCAGACAGATTCAACAGCACAAAAAATGAACTTCCTTATAGTCTTATACCAAATGTTAGTGGCATTGGACTCAAAAGGATGAAGTTTGCGACATGAGCTAACGCGAGCGACATCAATAGTCCGAAAATTAAATATTATGCGCAAATCCGTTTAGAAAATCTACTAACCAATAGATTTTTTAAAATCTATAACGTAGCTTTTTTATAATATACCTTAATTGTTAGGGGTTAAATTACCCAGGGGCGTAACGTTTGAAAACCGCCTTCCTTATTGGAAGATATATATACTAACTACCAAAATATTGGCAAATACCTAAGCGCAGTTATAAAAAACCGTTTGTTGGGATTAAATTCAAGAATAAAAAAAGATTTAGAAGTTCCTTAGTTGGAAAATTCTGGAAAACTTAACTTTAAAAAACTTTATTGTACTTTTTAAAATGCTGCAACAAAATTTATTAATCTTCCAAGGTGAAGGGTTGATGATCCATTTCAGATGTGTAGGTAAAACAGCTTCAAGGGTCCTTTCCATATTCAGGAATACAAGGGTGCAAGCTTAAACTCCCTTTTTTCTTGAAAATTGTCCTTAGAAAAATGTTGAGAAAATTAAATTATCCAAGTATCTAGAAAAATCTGAAAAATTGTTATAGGAATTAATAATCAAGGTTTGCAAAAAGTTTCTAACGGAAATGCCTAGCATGCTTCCTCTGAAATTTCTCAAAAGAAAAATCAAAGAAAAACCTAGAAAACTTGTACAGGAATTAAATTAGAAGTTTCAAAAAGTCTTTATTGTACATTTTTTTTAACATTTTACAGTGCTGCAAGAAAGTTTAAAATCTTCTAAACCAAATGGCCAAAGTTCCAGATTAGAAATTATGCGAGCAGCTTCCAATTCTCTTCATATCCTGAAAAATCAGGGTACAAGACTTTGCTGAATGATGAACATGTATCTATGCAGTCATGGAAAAAACTGAAACATTCTGAAAACTGCAAGAATTAAATTAAAGGATTCAAAATATTTATTCTGAAAAGAACAAATGATGGTACAGAAATTAAAAAGGCAAATTCAATAAAACATTCTTTATTCCACACATTTTACAGTGACACAACATCAAAACAATCCTTGAGACGTCCCAGAAGACTAGGGTAGTACAATACTCTTCTTTGCATGAACCCTGTATGTATCGAGTGATGAACCACTTCTTAGGACCCTGCAGCAACCCTTACGCATGGTCATTATTAACTTCACCATAATGAGGGAAACCACCCCCATGGGTGTGATGATCTTACCAGTTAAATCATACTCAGTTGATGTATTGTGTTTGATTACCTGGGAGAAAACTCAAAATTAAAAAAAATTAAAACAAAAATTGGCCTTTTAATATTTTTTTAATTATTCTCAGTGCTATTATTCAAAATCAAATCCATTTTTGGATCATAATCCTTTTGGCTTATAGTGTCATATCATCATGGTAACATTTGAAAATAAAATCTAAATAAATAAAAAACTTACCCATGAATGCTCTTCTCAGTTAAATCATACTCGGTTGATGCATTGTTTTTGATTACCCGATGATTATCTGAGAGAAAACTCAAATTACCAAAAAATAAAAACAAAAATTGGAGTTTTAATATTTTTTGAATTATTCTCAGTGCTATTATTCAAAATCAAATCTATTTTTGGATCATAATCCTTTTGGCTTATAGTGTCATATCATCATGGTAACATTTGAAAATTAAAAAAAAATAAATAAATAAATAAAAAACTTACCCATGCATGCAGTCTTATCAATATCGGCAGCAGTCTGGAATCTACCATGACAAAATTTGGGGGGAGTGTCAATGAAATTTGGTATGGTGGTGTTTTTGATTACCTGAAAGAAAACTCGAAATTACCACAAAATAGAAAAAAAGATACGAATTTCAATATTTTTTGAATTATTCTCAGTCCTATCATTCAAAATCAAATCCATTTTTGGATCATAATCCTATTGGCTCAGGAATTGGTCATCATGGTAACATTTGGAAATTAAAAAAAAACAATTTGAAAAATTATTTACCTTTCCATCCTTGGTGTGGATACCAGCACCAATGCAGTTCTTTTTGTTCACCTCTGTAAGAGATGGTAACTCTTTTGACCAACACACGAAAGGTTCCAGGCAGCAATACAAGCAACTTTACGCAACAAATCTCTTCGTCCCAGAAGACAAGGATAGTGCAATACTCTTCTTTGCATGAACCCTGTATATATCTCCTTACAATCAACTGCTCAAATCTAAGAAAAACATGTCTGTATAGAAATTAAAAAGACACAATTCTTTCAAACAATGCTTTATTGTTCTACATGTCTTGTGGAACCCCACAATAAAAAAAAATTAACATTCAAGTCAGGAATTACGAAGTGGCAGCAGGAACAGCCTTTTCTTCCTCTTTAACACGGTCCTTCTTAAGGGTACCCATGAATGCAGCCTTATCGGCAGCAGTCTGGAATCTACCATGACCAAATTTGGAGGAAGTGTCAATGAACTTAAGATTGATCTTCTCAAGTGCAACACGCTTGGTATGAACCAGAAGCGACTGAAGACAAATAAAAATATAAATTGGAAATCATAAAAAATAAATTTTAAAAACCAACCTTTCTAAGAGTGATGACCCGCTTCTTAGGACCCATGCAGCAACCCTTAAGCATGATGAAGTCATTGTTGACTTCACCATAATGAGGGAAACCACCCATGGGTGTGATGCTCTTCTCAGTTAAATCATACTCAGTCGAGGCATTGTTTTTGATTACCTGAGAAAAAAATTCGAATTAACAAAAAATAAAAACAAAAATTCGAATTTTAATATTTTTGAATTATTCTCAGTCCTATCATTCAAAATCAAATCCATTTTTGGATCATAATCCTTTTGGCTCAGGAATTGCTCATCATGGTAACATTTGGAAATAAAAAAAATTTGAAAAATTATTTACCTTTCCATCCTTAGTGTGGATACCAGCACCAATGCGGTAGATTTTCTTGTTCATCTCTGTACGATGATGGTAACCCTTTTGACCAGCACGGGCTACTGTGAAAGCGACACGGGAAGGATGCCATGCTCCAATACAGGCAACTTTACGCAAACCCTTGTGCGTCTTACGTGGGAGTTTCTTTGTATGCCAACGGGAAGTGACACCTTTAAAGACACATCTCTTTGAAAAAACGATTTTTAAACAAAATTTAAGGGGCATTTTAAAGGGGAAAAAGCATCAGAAGGAAGGCAGCATGATGTGTATCTTCAGAGACGCATCTCAGTAATGCACATAATCATGTTTCTCATCATAATTTAAAAAAATTGTTAAAGACAATAAAACAAAGAAAAAGGCATACCTTTGTATCCCTTGCCCTTAGTTACTCCAATACAATCGATCATCTCATCTTGTGCAAAAACTGAAGCGATGGGGAGGGGTTTTTCGAGATGATCCTTAACCCAAGCTACTTTATCGGAAACAGTACCACCATTAAGTTGAATTTCCATGATGTGTGCTTTCTTTTGACGTTGGTTCAACAATTTCATCTTTAAAAAAATTACAAAACCTTTAATATCCCGGATTTAATTGAAAAAACAGCAATTTCCAAATAAAATAAAAATAATGCTAACCTGGGTGTGTGCAATAACACGAACAACCTTGCAATACTTAATAATTTTCTTGAAATCACGTTCGATGGATTTCTTTCCAAGATTATCTTGCCATTTCTTGGAAGCCTTGGTGAAGGCCTTCTTCTTGCTCTTATACCTAAGTTGAACCAAATTGTTTTAACACAAAACCCAATAATAGTAGCTGCTGATTTTCTGCAAGCACAAAGAGGGATAGCCTCATAATTTAGAGGAGGCATTGCCCTCAGGTCACATCTAACAAAACCTTTTAAATGAGGTTGTTAAAAGATGGACAACTAACAACGCTCTCATGCAGCCATTGGAGAGCTTAACATAATTGTAAGTTAAAAATTTCAAACAAGGGGTTTAAAAATTTACCAGTTCTTGTAGAAACGACGACGACAATCTTCAGAAAGATGTTCGGCCCAGACTGTGACTAGGGCACGAAGACCATGGGGAGTTTCGATGTAACCAACACATCCTACAACTACCATTGGGGGAGTTTCCAAGATTGTAACTGCTTCCACAATTTCTTTCTTGTTTATTTCTGTTCAGAAATATAATTAATTAATCTGACAGGAAAATACGAAAGGTTTTAAAAGAATGTACAGAGCATGGTTTGTCCAAGTGTCAAAGCCCAGGGGCTACACAGAGATTATGGAATATGCCCAATTCACCTCCCGAGGGGTGCATATTCTACGACACTGCAGGGGATAACTACATTAAAAAGTAGCCTCCAACCCGCCAGCAGAAGGGTAAGCTCCATACTGAACGTGTCGATAAAATGAAATAAAAATAATTACTTACTTGAACCAGGTCTGTCGGCTTCGCGTACAACATGGGTCATACCGGCTTTATAACCGATAAATGCTGTTAAATGAACAGGTTTGCTGGGATCATCCTTAGGGAATGCCTTCACCTTTCCACGATGTCTTTGGGATCTCTTTTTTGGGTAGAAACCCATAGAGCCATGACGAGGCGCACTGAACTTTCTATGGGACTGAAATTTAACAAAAATAATCAAACATGCTTAGAAAATTTAAAATTTTAAAAATTAGGGAAAATACTCAGACCGCCCTAGAACATATCCTCATTGATATTCGGATTTTAACCATAAACATTATAAATCTAAATCATCATGTTAAAAAATCTTGGCAAGTGCCACGTGAATTTTGGTAAAAATTTCGTCTACTCAAAAAAATATTGATTGAATTCATTGTAAATATAAAAAGAATAATTTTGGGGTCGAAATATTATCAAAAAGCACAAGGATGGGGTAAATATTTAAAGATAGAAAATAATAAAGCCCACAACTTACCATCTTGAAACACTAAAAGCAAATGGCAGAAAGAACGGATCAAAATTAGTTACGACCTTTTGAGGATGAATAGAGGGCGCTCAAATCGGTGGTGGGATCTTAAGGGTGGGAGCTGTTTTTGAAATTGGCGCGATTTTCAAACTGAAAAATTTGTTTCATAATTTAAAAGCTAAAGAATGAATATTCACACTAAACTTAACGCAAATATTAATTATTTATCGTTATTAATAATTATTTACTTGATTTTTTTTATATTTTAGGACTAAAACTAATTTTATAACTTACTGTCAGTATGACAACTACTCTAACCTCCAAATAATTATAAAAATGTCTTTATTAAGAATATTCTTAAGAAATCACTTAAAATCCACAAATACTTTAACATTTAGCAGGTATGCATACCACAATTCTAAAATAATCATAAATTTCTATACTTTTTAAAAAAAATCCAAAAAAATATTGATTGTATTTTTACCATAACATCTTTTAATAATCATATTCAAAGTGAATAAAGGTAAAAATATGTTAAAGACTAGTTGTCCCTTTTTAATTCTTAAAGGAAAAGCAAAATTTTCTTTATTAAAGAAAATCAATTTTAAGGTTATGTAATATTTTTCATCCTTTCAGGATATTAAAGTATTCCACAACAACGAAGATTCAAAACGTAGTAGAATCTGAAGAGCCTATAAAATATTCTAAAAGTCCAGCAAGTCAATGGCAAGCAAAGTATTCTCGAATGGGGACCGCTGCAGAAAGGCTCTGGTACGAGCCGTATGTCATCCTTGCTAGCATTTCAGTGTTTATGATATACTTCTGCCTTCTACGAGAAGAAAATGAGATTGATAAAGAATTTGATAAGACATTGTATAGCAGAATTAAGGGTTTAGAAGAAAAACAACTTATACTTTCCTTACAATATAATCAAGAACAGGGACTACCTGTAAAGGAATTACAAGACCGATTAAAGGAAGTAAAGGAAAATAAAAAATAGTTATTAGGTATTCCTTGTAATATTTACTGTAATTATTTCTTGTTATGCTTGTATTAAGAAAATTATAAATAAAAGTAGAACACCCCCATGGTGTGACACGTCTGAGGAATTTGATTTTGAACTTATTTACAATTTAAACTTTGAATTTAGGACACAAATACTCTTAGTACTGCAATACATTCATTGCAAATCACAAGAAATTCATAAACAAATACAGATGGGGCCCACAATTATAATAGCAATGAGTGGAAGTAGTAAAAAAGATCAACCACATGTGTAAGAAAGAGATGCAAAAACAACTGCAGCTTTAGTAGGGCTTTGAAGTTTCAAGTTTACTACAACTTCAGTTTGCATCTCTTTCTCGCAGGTGTGAATTAGCATTCTTTACTACTTCCACCTATTGTTAATTGGGCCGATTTGTAATAAAACACTTGAACTTAATATTGGCATAAAGAATAAAAAACAATAATCCTTTGAGAATTTTTATTTCTTAAATAATTAATACATTAGTTAACTATTATAAAAAAAACCTATAACTAAGTACTCCTCGGAATTTTTTTTGCAAACTTGAGAAACTACCATTGCCTTCTTTCAAAAATTAACACAAATCTAGGATGACTTAAAGAATAAACTTTTTTTTTATATCTAAATGCAATCCTTTTCCACAAACCGGACAAATTTGCAAACCTACTACTACTACATTTTAATTACGCTTACAAGTAATGAACACTAATCCATAAATTACAAAACGTTGGTGCAGTCATCATACAAAAATTTTTAATGAGAAGTAACAAAAACATGAGAAATAAAAAAACATAAGTTTATGTTGGATTTTTTAAGGATACAGTAGACAAACATATAATTTAAGTTGAACAATTATTACAAGTAAGAAAATTATTTAAGCTCGTTCACCACGAATTCGGCGAGCAAGCTGAATGTCTTTAGGCATAATAGTGACACGCTTGGCATGGATAGCGCACAAATTGGTGTCTTCAAAAAGACCTACCAAGTATGCTTCACTGGCTTCCTATTAAACAGAAACAAATAATCAGAATAGGGAGAAAGAACTTAAAATTACACCAGGATGAATCATAAATTTCGTACATACCTGGAGGGCACCAATGGCTGCAGATTGGAAACGCAAATCTGTTTTGAAGTCTTGTGCAATTTCTCTCACCAAACGTTGGAATGGCAGTTTACGGATGAGCAATTCAGTAGATTTCTGGTAACGACGAATTTCACGCAAAGCTACAGTACCGGGACGATAACGATGGGGTTTTTTAACTCCTCCGGTAGACGGTGCTGATTTACGGGCAGCTTTAGTAGCCAGCTGCTTACGAGGAGCTTTACCTCCTGTTGATTTACGGGCAGTCTGCTTGGTACGAGCCATTTTCAATCAAACCTGAAATTGGAGGGAAAACTTCAATCAATCCCAAATTTTAAAAAAGCGTCTAAATCATTCATTCTGATATTCAACAAAATAAATATTTGTTTTAAAATTGTAAATTTGGAATAAAAATTAATTTTACCGCCCAAAACACTTTCACACATGAGAGCCAAAACAGATAATGGCGGACGAAAACCAACGCGAAGTCGGAAGAGAAATTACATTGGAAAAATGAACCAGAATGAGCTTCCCCAATTGAAGCAATAATGCCCAAACAATTCTGGCATCTTAAATTTATCGTTGCTCGATGTTTTCGTTTAAAAACTCACCTTTTTCCTTAAAAATCACAAAATAAACTCGGAATACAGTCTTTCACAACGTCAACCTCCCAACTGCAATCTGAAGTAATTCTGTTTGAAATAATCGGATTGGTCGGGTACCCGAAAATATTCAACTGTGATTGGTCGGAATAACGAGCCTTTTGATTGGTGAAAATAACGGTATTTCCTATTCGTCATTCAAGATTCACCTTGGATTTTGAATATTTGTGCTTGTATTTAATTTTCAAAATTAAATTTTGATTAAAATATTTAAATAATTTAAAATCTGTTTAGGGGAAATTAAAGAGCCCAAATGTTTCTATAGATTGCATATAATAGCTTTAACTGTTCCTCTTTTTGAAACTTGTATATTCCAATTCCGTCTACAAAATATCTATGTACCCCAGTTATAGCATCCAATTACCTCTCTTTGGGCAAAGAATATTTATTAAATATTGTTTGCTTTGGGTTAGTGCAGTTCATAGTTTGCTGTGGATTAAGACCTTATTATATGTTCTCTGCAAGAGAAGACGAAAGCTCCAGTAAGGGTGCACAGTTCTTGGTTACCGAGATTGTGGTATCCTCCCTTAATGTCATTTAAATTATTATGAGTATAGAAATGAGAAAAGCTGTAAAGGGGCTCATTAAGAAAAGCTGAGCAGTGCTAAGATGACAAGCCATGTTTACTAAGACCCCATTATCAATCCTTATGGATGTTGCAGGAGCAGGACTCCTCTAACATTTTTCCCTGTACCGTCTATCTTGTGCCATTTTGAGTTTGTAATTAAAACAATAATTCAATTGAGAAAATTTATTATAGAGACAAACAAATTATAAAAGCATTACATAATAATTTTAAATTCTAATCCAACGACAAACCTTACAATACTCACATCAACCGTTTTATTTTAAAAATATTTACTCTACACCACATTACACATATATTGCCAAAATACTACTTTTGTTCATTTCAATCCCTTTGTACTTACATTACAAATTGTTACAATATCTTTAATTCTACACAGATTATAAGTACCTATCGTTTATTCTTACCAGTGTAATAAAACAAACAGACAACACTAACCATGATTACAAAAACAGTTGGCAACAGCTTCTGTGTAAAATTAAAAAGTGCAATTCACGTTTAAAACACTAATATAATATAAAAACTGTACGTAATCTTTGTTGAGAGTAAGAGTTAATTTATTAGTTTTATTTTGTACTCGAATATTTAGATCCACCCCTGCCACGGTTAACACAGAAATAAAAGTAAATAAATAAAAATGCAACATTGCAATATTGAAGACACTTTAATAAAAGGAAAGAACAAAAAAAATTAATAAGTAGTTTTTTTTAATCAACAAAGGTATTACCGATGTCTCCGAAAAAAATAAAATTATAACAATCTAAGAATAAAATAAAATTTATGAAAATCTAATTTAATTATTTATGTTTAAAATACACAATTGTTACATATATTATAAATTAAAATTTAAACAACTATTAAAAATTAACGAATGTCTAATAATCTTTTTAATGCAATGGACAAATAGATATTAAGACAATTTTTTAAACATATTCTAACAGTATTTTTAGTAAGTCAAAAAAATTATCAGGGAAAATCACAAAAATCACCATTTTTCATGTTTCAATTTCCATGTCTTACATGATTATTTGCAACAACGAAAAACATAACAATTTCCTATATTTACCCGTAAACCACACATTTGTGAATGAAATTAAATAATAAAACAATTTCTCTTTTATAAAATTCACCTACAAAACAACCACACTTGCTTCAACAATTAATAAAATACATTTCATTTATTAGTTACATTAGCAACAACTTACAACTGCAACGATGTATGAATAAAAAAAAAATAGTAAACCTACAGAATTTTTTCACTTCATACACTTGCGTTATGTAATAAATTTGGACATCCTGACAAAAACTTTGCCATTATTTGTACTATTTCAGTATTGATTATACAGGGTGTTTGATAAAACCACCCCTTCCTCTGAGACCCATGTAAATATTAACTTGCAAGGTACCCTTGGTTGCATAATAAATTCTATTCCACCAGTACTCTATTAATCTATGACAAATTTATAGCAGGCTCAGCCTAAATAATACCACCAGTAACACAATTTTTTTTTACATTGCAAAGATAACCAGTAATTATGCAACCAAACATACACCATAATAAAGAAAATTATTGGTGAGAACACTTATCTGAATCACCCTGTATATTTTCGACACCACATAAATTTTAAAGATAAATTACATATCTTACCCTGAAATAATGTCTCGATATACAAGGTGTTTCAAAATATGATCTCCCAGAGGAAATTTTATTCCAAAAAGTGAATACTTTAAAAACAAGACCCTCCCCCCTTCTCTAGGGGTAGTAAATACTTGGGCATCGATTTTTTTATTTATTTTACGCCACCTTGGAGGAATATAAAAACGAATTATGGGCCCAAAACTATTTTGATATACAAAGTGTCTCAAGTAGGTATATTCCCTTCAAAACTTTTTGTTGTTTGTTGCCTCCTTCCCTTCAAGGGTATTAAAGCTTCTTTTTTATTGATTTTATGGTACCCTAAAGGAAAATTAAAGCAATTTCTGAGCCCATAAATAATTATTTTGTTATACAAGGTGTCTCAAAGTATATGCCCTTCTCTTCAGGGGCCTTAAAGCTTTCTTATTCGCTTTAAAGTACCTTGGGAGATAATAAATGCGAGTTTTGATATACAAGGTGCCTCAATATGTGAACTTCTCTTTATTAGGAATTCTTAAGAAAGAATTAAAGTGAATTTTGAGGCACCTTGTATACAAAGATAGTTTATACAGTGTACAATACAAGACAATAATTTCCTAGCAAGTGTATGAAATGGATATAAAATTGGTTTAAATTTGAAATTTTGGATATTCTTTTGTATAATCTTTGGTTATAATTATGCACTATAAGAAAAAACTTAAATAAATAGATAATTGTTATCTAATATGCTGTAATGGTTAAGTTCTCACCGATTTTCTTGACTTACTAAAAGGTTTACATTCTACCAACGTATAATAACTATAGGCCCACTACTTTTAATATAATTACTATAATTTAATTCATTACTACCTAGCTAAGTATATAAGTATATTGTGTATTGTAAAAAGTCAAAAATCTTGTATTATTATTTATTATTCACAAAAAGTCTTTAAAGCAAACTAGATATAAATATAGTTTTTTGTAATTTTATGTAATATTGTGTCCGTTTTGTAATGAATTCAGTTAATTCTTGTAGACTGAAACCACACCATATACACAAAAATAATAACTGTTCAGTCACGTAAGTAAACAGAAAATATCTCTCGCCGAATTAATGCTGCACACACGCCGCCGATCATTTAAAATTAATAAAAACCTACTAGTAAATTTAGTTTTGAGTTTTAATTAGTACAACATTGAAGGTTAGAACGTAATTATATCACAAAATAGCGCATATATAAAAATATAGCTTCATTCGCAAAATGAAATAAATATTGATATGTTTCTGGTGCAGCAAACAATTCAGTCTAAAAACCAAAATTAACTCAATTTTCATATTCTCCTAACTAAACTATTTTTAATGTAAAAGTAACTATAGCTTGATGCGATCCCTTAAAACGGTTTATTTTCTTAAGCGATGCCTATTTCATTTAATGCATAAGAATTAATATTAAAAAACCTACACGTTAACACGACATATATTATATTAAAGTGATGCCTCCTAAATAACAACAAAATAAACAATTTTAAAAAATCGCGAAAAATTCATACTTTCTACAAAACCTAATTATTTTGTATTAAAATTTGTTAATGCATGCAATATATCTGTGCTTAATTAGGAATAACATCAACGTAATAGATGCAAAAAAAATATTTAAAAATATTGTCAACGTCTATTTTACAATGATTTTTTTGTTTATTGTCAATTAAATCGCTTTTTTGTGCAAAAATTTCCCTTTTTGCAATTAAAATACCTGAAGTATTTACAAAACAATTTATTTTTGCATTAGTACGGTTTAATCCATTTGCACAAAATTAATCTATCACCGGAGACGAATCATAACATTTGGGTTGGGTTAAACTTTACAATAAAAACTTTTAATTAAAGTACAAATTTCTACTTTATAAAGTTTTATTTGAACCATAACAACAATATATTTTTATATTGTTCATCTAAAACCAGTTAGTCGAAATTTTTAAAAATCTAATACATTTCCAGAATTATGTAATATACAGGGTGGACACCCTAATTCAGAAAATTCGTAGTCTTTAAAAAAATTAAAAGATATAAAATTTGTTCCATTAAAAAAAGGACAGTTTTATTACTATTACTTATATTTTAACAAATACAGAGAAATAAAAAAAAAGTATTTTTTTTTCAAAAAAAAAAGTTTTGATATTGAATAATCAACATTGTTAAATGTTTACACTGAAGTCTTATATTAAAATCTTTTATCAAAATTCATTTTTTTCTTAAAAAATTCAACATATTCCCCATCTAGGGAATTCCCCCTCCCCCCACTGTATCAACCAGTTGGCCACTGTATCAAAATTTATTATCATTTGACTCATTACAACACAAATGCCAAATTTTGTATAGAAAAATTTATTATCATGTAATAATCCGAAACGATTAAATTAAAAAAAAATTTTTTTTTTAAAGATTAATTATTTCAGAATATTTCCAGAACAGGTAGTTTATTATAAATTTGTTGATTTTATTGTCAATAGTAATAAAAATTGAAACTTTTTTATAATTAAATTGGTTTTGTATCTTCTATTGAAAGATATCAACGATTAATCGAATTAAAGTGTCCACCCTGTAGATAAAATTAGGTTTCTTGTATTAAGAAAAATATTTACGATGAAAAAGAGAGGGTTATTATAAAACAGACGTCGTAAAAAAATAAAAATAGAAATGCATAAAGGTGGAAGAGTTAAACACAGTAATATTGCATGCCCACCTACGAATCTTAATTTCACATATTATTACTCAAGTTAATAGGTGTTTGACAATAAGGGCATTCTGATTGTGTGAGTGCACATGTACTACACAAAACGAAATGATTACAATTTAAAGTAACCGTCCTATTTCTTTCTTCACAGACCATGCATTTTGAGGCAGTCTCGCGATACAAAACTTTTTCAATTTCCTCCAAATCCTGCCTTAACTGTGCATGGATACTTTTTAAAACACTAAGAGACAATTTACTCAATTCAGAAACTTTAGTAATACTGTGTAAATGAGGACCCCCTTGTAACTTTTCATATTCTTGTTTAAGGTTACCGTATTGCGACACCGTGTCATTTAATTTTGTTTCAGCTAATTGTACTTTCCGGGTAGCCTCTTCTGTTTCACGTTGCCATGCCTCGCAAGCTGTTCGTGCCTGCACCAGTCTTTCCTCCCAATTACTAATCTGTAGACGGGCATTATGCAACTCTTCACGTAACCTCGCCACTTCTAAATTACTAGTTAGATTTGGGGATATGCTAAAGTTATTATGATTTCTAGAATTTGGCGAAATATTTTGCGTGGGAAAATCGAAAAAATTTGAAAAAGAATTAATTTTTGACGTACTATTACTGAGCTGAAGATGCGAATGATTTAAAAATGCATCCATTTGGTCTGACTGCGAAAACCTAGCTGGAGTTAGGAAACTCGATTGTAATTGTAAAGGACTATTACTTGTTGGGCTAAATGCACCTAAACCTGAACGAGCACCTGGAATATTTACAGGAGCCGAACTACCTAAAAGTCCTGCCGATGACGCCAAACCTACTGATATTGAATTCGATACCGACGGCGATTCTGTTTCTAAATCTCGTTCTAATGATGTTAAGTTTAATGGATCATCCAACTGCAATTCATCAAGGGCATTACCTATAACAAAATAATACTATTAGAAAAAATTTAAAAAAAATTCAAGTAGACAAAAAAGAAACAAACAGGAACATATTTAGACCAGACCACTTAACCCTCTATTAAATTATTCTCTTCAGTATTACATTCTTGTGGGGTCTCTAGGTTCACTCAGCCTTGTAAATGAGTACTTGGGGTCATAAAAGGCGAGTTTACTTAGCCCAAAGTAGAAATATACTAGCAAGCTAAACCCTGAAAGCATTTAATAAATTATAGAAGAGGTTAGTACAGCAGAGGGTGTCCAATTAGAGCAGGATTCTTTTATATCTTGTTTATTATACAGAAATGATTGTGGCAAATTATTTTGTACAGTAACTTGTACGGTATAATATAATCTTTGAAAATTTTACAGGTTGTTACTTTCAGTGGAACAATTTATGGAATTTTAAGTGGAACACCCTGTATTTAATTGAATTTTTTATGTTTGGCACCATAATAATCCCTTCTGGGAGTTATAATTCCTCCAGGTAGGTAAAATTCATGTTAGAAATTTTTTTAAAACAACACTGTATATTATTTTTTTGGCCCTTTACACGAAATTTATGTTTTGCATCGCAATATTCCCTTCCGGGAGTTATAATTCCTCCAGGTAAGGAAAATTCGTGTTAGAATTTTTTTTAAAACAACACCCTGTATATAAATTTTTTGGCCCTTTACACGAAATTTATGTTTTTTATGTTTTGCATCGCAATAATCCCTTCTGGGACTTATAATTTCTCCAGGTAGGCAAAATTCGTTAGAAAATTTTTTAAAACAACACCCTGTATATTATTTTTTTGGTCCTTTACACGAAATTTATGTTTTTTGTGTTTGGCACCGTAAGAATCCCTTCTGGGAGTTATAATTCCTCCAGGAAGGGAAAATTCATGTTAGAAATTTTTTTAAAGCAACACCCTGTATATTATTTTTTTGGCTCTTTACACGAAATTTATGTTTTTTGTTTGACACCGTAATAATCCCTTCTGGGAGTTATAATTTCTCCAGGTAGGCAAAATGCGTGTTAGAATTTTTTTGCAACACCCTGTATATTATTTTTTTGGCTCTTTATACGAAATTAATTTAAATTTTTTAAATAATTTTGCCTTTTTACAAGCATAATAAGGCCCGGTCTTTCCATCTCCTACTAAAGCTTCTATTAGCTAATAAACGATTAGTTGTCATGGAAACAATTCTTGTAACAATGTTATCCATGACAACTAATCGTTTATTAGCTAATAGCAGCTTTAGTAGGAGATGGAAAGACCGGGCCTAAGAAAATAAAAAATAGTTTCATAGTTTTTTGATTCAAGGTAAAGAAGGAAATTAAATCACAGACGTAACACAACCCCCTGAGCCACTAGTCCAGTACTTACCAACAACACTTTCTACGGTATCATTTCCCGTGCTAAAATATGATACTGGTGGTCCTATTCCAGTATATGCTAAACAAAGAGTTTGTTTCCTTTGTTCTCTTTCTATTGCATCTAGAAAAATTAAAACGTAAAAGTTACAAAATAAATCAAATAGTGTTTGTTATTATTACCTAATGTAGGATCATTCTCAATAGCTAATAATTGTTTTGTAAGTTCTAAAGTTCCAATTGGATTAGTTGGCCTATTATACGGGATAGGTTTATGTGTTAATTGTGATCCCGGGGCTTTATTATGAGAACTAGTATTAGATCCTACTGAGGATGTGGAAGCCGATTCTGACACTTCTCCACTTCCATTCTAGGAAATTAAAAATCAATTAAATGCAATAAACAAAACTTGTCTTAATTGACTTACAGAACTATCGCTGCTCTTGTCTTTGCTTTTATCAAGTGCAGATTGAGGAAGAGCATTTGATAAAATTTCTGCTAGATTTGTGCCACTGTCTAACGGTGCGCTATCTCTTGATACCCCCATTTCTTCTACCAAAAATTAAAAATACATACAAATTAGTATAGAAAATTACAGTTTAAGGTGGTAACTTACGTTCCACATGTGCAAATGCACAAAAAACCCCACGAGGACAATAACCAGATTGTTGAACATCATTACATTTTGTACTTTTGTATATTTCTGGGTGAAATTGTTGCTCTGTCCGTGTGTGGCAATAGGAACATGCATCTCCAGCATCACAATTACCAGGTTCTCCCCACTCCTCCCCATGTTTAACATTAGGACACGGTGTTGATCTAAAAATCATCCATAAAATAATAGTTTTAGATGGTTTGTGTATATGGAAACTTACCGGTACTTAAATTTCCGAGGACTTCGTCGTTTATCCTTACTATTATGGTATTGGGGACAAGCATAGCCTTGCCTACATAATCTTGGGGGCCTTTTGCACGGTTCTGTTTTGTAATTTGCCAATACATAATTTGTGTCTGTAAAAACAAACAATACATCTGCCAAAAAGTAGACAAAAGTTTAGTAATAATTAAGAAAAAAGTATCAAAGTAAACAATTCCATGTAGAAATTAAAATTATCTACGGTAAGAAGAAAAATTATTCCCACTCCAATATTATTATAAATAAATTACAATTATGTCTATCTTCCAAGAAAGTTTAATTCAAAAACAAATAAAAGAGTGGGAGAACATGTAGTATTTAGATAAGAGAGCTGCTTTTTGAAAACATACGTGACGACATCTGATTACGTTTTATCTACTTCAAGATTATTTTGTAAAAAGCAATTGTTATTCGATATCTTAAGTGCAATAGAAAAACTGTTATATCAGAAATAAATTAAAATTTACTATAAACATTACAATATAATACCATAGGATTAAATAATAGACACGGGTTATTAATTCAAGTTTCATATTCATTAAAACAATGGAAATTTATGCTTTACCTTGCCATTTAGGATCTTCATTCATTAAATTCCTTTCCTTATCTAATGCATTAGGGCCATTAGCATTATTTCCTTCCGCTTCAGCAGCTTCAAGAGCTTGAATTTCCTTAATATCATACACTGGCGGGCGATGGTCATTAATACCATGAGCAAATGCACAGTGCAAACCATTCTTAACACAATATCCTCTAGAATCTGTATCATGCACACACATGCATGTCTTATAATATCGCAAATGATATCGCCTTTCTGTATCTCCTGCTGTTCTGTGCAGATAAGGACAACTAAAAGAAAAAAAAGAATTAAACTCAAAAGCATAATATTATAGGGAGACTTGGTAGGAGAAATATTGTTTTAGTTATCCCGGAAACCATCAAAAATAACAATAAAATGGAATCGCATTTGTTTTCCGGGATTGT
The DNA here is from genome assembly GCA_963082805.1 of Hemicrepidius hirtus. NCBI lineage: Eukaryota > Metazoa > Arthropoda > Insecta > Coleoptera > Elateridae > Hemicrepidius > Hemicrepidius hirtus. The sequence continues at coordinate 3,999,655 of OY720161.1, read as the reverse complement.
TATTATAAGGTATGGGAAATAGAATATCTAGGCACTCCTTTTGATTAGTTTTCTTGGGTTGTTTGGTATCCTGATGGATTGGAAAACACATACTATACGGGTGTTTGTTTGGTTACGGATTTTTTTCGGCAATATTTGAAAGGCGTCAAGTTTGGTAATAGAGGTGTGTAGTAAAAAACGTAACAGAATAATGAATAATTTAGCAAAGAATCTGTATTTGAAGTTCTTATATTAACTGTTAAACATAAAAAGTGTTGAGGTAGGCCCAAACTACATTTGTTTTGATCAAAAGTTGGGTTATAGATGTTATGTTTGTTTTCTTGGGTTGTTATGATGGTATGGGATAAGAAATGATGCAGAACTACCAAGAAATGCAATTATGTGGTGGAAAATGTTGGAATTCATGGGATATCTTATGGTAAATGGTAAAAACGCATTAAAGAAAAGTGTTAAATGTCACACCCACAATGCCTAAAAAATGACAGCTAGAGTTAACCAAAAAAGGTGTACTCACTCATCTCCATCGGGGCATATTCCCGTAGTTTCATCGTATTTAGTGCAATAATTATCTGCGCTATAATTAAAGGTGCCGTCTCTTCTTCGCACGGGTCTTCTTCGCCTTTGATTCATAAAATGCCAATGAAAACAGGTGAATGGACGATGCTGTGTACATTTGTGTTGTAAGAAGAGCGGGCATTGCTCGACGCGAAACTCCTTCAAATACCTAGAACAGAGCGGTCTATACAAATATACGTATTCGAAAATACGCCAAATTTAGTCTAGAATACGTCACGATACGTTTCGTGCACTAAAAATACACTTACGAGTAATGATTGGGTTTCTCAGGTTGAGTTGTCAACAAAGGTTTAGACTCCGACGGCATTTTGTAATCACTACCGCGCACGAATAGTGCGCAAGGCACGCTTCCTAAGCGCCAATTAAAATTCGATAGTTCTATCACGTGAACTGGAGTATCCACGAATTTTGAATACTCAAGGACATTTATGTTTTGATTTAAATGCAACTGCACCTGCAATTTTTACCTGTTATCCCAAATGCATTGAACTTCATACCGATTCAAATCAACAATTAAAAAAACAAAACACTAATCCATAGGCTTGTTTACTTTTCAAATGTCAACAATACAAAATTCCCGCGCAAAATTACAAACTTTTTTTATGCATACTACATTTTACTTTCACTTTCAATAAACGTAAAAAAAATACAAAATTCAGTCTCTTTATGCTTTATTCAACTCAGGACAAAAAGTAGCAAAATTCTTACAACATTTACAAATATATCGTACAAACTCAATTCAACAAAAATAATAAATTACATCAAATATTTACAAAATATCTAAAGCTTTGCCTTTTACTTTTTGTAATAAAATTGTTAAATTATACATACCATTGTGAAATACAAATATCAAGGTGAGAGGTGAAAGCACACCGTTACTGATAAACGGAATCTTAGGAGTGTAATTGCATTACCAATCCAAAATCTTACAAACAGAAAGGTTTATAAGAGTCCTTGTTTTTAAAACACCAAGGAAAAGACAAAAAAAATTGACTTTTAGCAAAAAAATTAAAATAAGAATCTTAAATGGTGGGGTAAATGTTTATTTCTAAATAAAAAACTTCCCCTTAGGATGAAGATTAATACAAAAAATTTAAAATCTTTAGAATCAACATAAAACGTTAAGGTTCTTTAAGGCTTAACATCAACTACATTATAACAACAGTTTTATTTAATTTTTCCCCACCCTTAATAAATCATTTTAATCTCACAAAATGAATTGCAAAAATAATACATTATTTTTCTTTAATAATAAAAAAAATCATGCAATAGATACAAACTTTTACACTCCTAAATATTATAACAATCATGTGTGAGTATAATCTTGTAGGTGACTAGAACGTTCTATTAATAAAATACAAAAAAATTACTGTAAAATGAATTAATTCAGTCAGGGTTTAACTTTGTAAAGCTTAAATAAGATCTGGTTTTATGTTAAAACAACATAACAATAATATACAGGTTGTTTAAATTTTCTTGGATCATGGAAACACCAAGAGATAGAGGCATGACTGAAGAAACAAAGTTCAGCCTTGTCCCAATTTTCTTATCGCTGTATCTCTGTATTTTTCCAAGATCCATATTAGGTTTTGTATGAAATCCAGATACGTGCTTCTAAGAAAGGTAGTAGTGCTGGACATATTTTCATCTTAATTAGCTCTACGTGCTTAACTTGTTAAGACTCAAAATAAATGTTTACATTTTGCATTTCTACCCTACGTTCAAGCTTAATGATATTATTTAAGAATATTTTCAGTTTGTACAATGGATTTCAAAAAATTTTGTACTACTGGAAATGATTTATTATTTTTTGAATTACATTGTACAATGGAATTACTTTTTCATGCTCTATAAGCTAGATTTATTAAACACTCGAAGCAAAAAAAATATCTAATTTGAAGAGAATAATAAAGTAACTCCAACATGAAAATGTTTTCGTATATTTTAAATTCTCTTCTATTTTTTTTGAATACCTCATAATTATTTGCTACTTTTCAAAAATAAATACTGTATGTTTTAGAAAGACTAAGCTACTAAAAATTTGTTATTCCTAAACGATTTTTGTTGTACCATTTATGATAAAGTCACGAGTTTTAAAAACTCTTAAATTAAAAAAATATATAAAGCAACATAATTGTATAAAATTCAAGTACATTCACATTATTTTTATTTCGAACGGCTTAAATTATCACAGATTGTTGTAAAAAAATTAAAAATGGCAATTTTAGTTTAAAAGTATTTTTTTAAAAAACATTTTGATGTGTGAATGTACTTTAGCCTAATTATTTAAAACAAAAAAGCGTTTATAATGTGAGGCAAAATTGGAAAACCATTCGAAAATCTATCCGTAAATATACAGAGTGTCCATTTAGTTTAAGAATATTTTATATCTCGAAGTTTTATCAAGAAATTTTGTTGGGGAGCTTGTACACTTTAATTTGATGCTATTAAAAACTATACAGGGTGTTTGGCTTTAGCAGGACGATATATAACTGTTTTATTTTAAATAAAACACCCTGTATTTTTTGATTATTATTTAGCAGCCTTTAAGAATATGTAGGGTATTTATAAAAAAAGCAATAAAACACAGAGTGTGACATTTAAAATAAAGTTCCGCTAAAACAAAACCCCTTGTATAATATTAAGTTACAGAAGACAAGCCCCTCTACAAAATTTCTTGATATTATTCGACTCTAAATGGACATCCGGTATATACAGTGTGCTTTAAAAAATGTTGGCAATAAAATAGCTTACCAAATAAAATTACAATACATCATAAGAAGGGTAAATTGTTTGATAATTGATATTTGAGCCTTAAATTTCCAAACACACTGTATCATAGCAGAGCCTACTTGAATAATCTATCACACAAACAACTGGGTTTGAGATTCAATAAAATTTGTTTTAATACAGAGCATTCTGTATATATTTTAGCATTACAAATAGCAAACTTTTCCACACCTTTACAAAACACCCTGTATTTTATTATTAAATACAAAGGTAATTTTGTGAATCTACCACTAAAATTTCTTACAAGTAACCGCATACCTAAAATAAGTATGTTGTGACTTATCGAGACATTCAGTGTATAGCAAATCACATAAAGCTTTAAAGGGTAAAAATACGTTAAAAACTAGACTTAACAATTAATTCAAGCAAGCTTGTTAAATAAAAATCGCTACGTACATTATAAAAAGACTAAAAACTAAAAAGTCAGATCAAATTAGATCAGACGGTTGTACCATATGTACTGAAAACAACCCTAGTACTATCACTATCAAGAGTAACGTCTTCTGGACTGGCTAAATCAACCCTAACGCTACCTGAATTATTACGCTTTCGTTGCCCCCAATCCCTCAATGTCCACTGATAAACACCATCGGAAGAATTTCGATTTGATTGACTGCTTTGTCTGACATCTTCTACACCATTTTCTGTACTTTCAACTGTTTCTGAACTTGAACTCGCCGTTTCAAATACATCACCTCCACCTCTATAACGATTTATTCCTAAAAAACATTTTGGTTTAGCACAACATCACTCTGTATTTGGTTTGATATCTTACCCTCATCAGGCGATGTGTGACTTTCTTCGATACCTCTAAGAATATTTTGGCAAGTTTCTGATTCTAAAGGAATGGGATCGTCAGAATCACGATTATAAATGGTAATAGCAATATGCGCAGGATGTGGGATAGGTAAAGGGATTACTAATTTATCAGGTGAATATGGACGTGACTGTTTCTTCCATGGCATCCAAAGATTGATCCGTGTGCTCGTCTTTAATGACCCCAAAGCTGTAGTAGATTCACTAAAACAAAAACTTGAAGTTCTGTGTTTTAGAATCAAAATGTTATTTACGTTTTTTTATCAGTTTTTTTCCCTGTTGCAGAAAGCTTTGATCTAGGATTAAACGCAGACACTTCGAGATATGGTGAATGGACTTGTATGTTTCCTCTTGGAGTGTAAACATTTCCAAGTAAATCAGGACCCCCAGCTCCTGGGTAAATTAACATTAAAAATAATAATAATCGCAAATTAATAAACAAACCTAATTGTACGCTATGGACCATCTCAGTATAACGCATTAAATCAGCTTGAGGATCTGGTTCAAGCTTAAAACTTGTATCGGTATGATCCAATGGTGTTAGGATATCCAGACTGAAGAGTTCCGAATAAAGGAGACCAGTTAAACCAGCCCAATCACCTGGACTTAGTGCACGACTATCCCAAAATTGTTCTTCAGTACAACCCAATTTCGGCAAAATACGGATTGGATAAAATCTTTCTAACATTAGGGCTCCTTGTTGGATTGCAATCTAAAATAAGAACAAAATTTCGACTTTGTCGTAATAGTTGAAGAAATTAAGATCAAGTTGGCAGTCTTTTTATTGAACTCAGATCAGGTTTTTTTTAAGATCCCTATACAGGATGGCTACAAAATTTTTTGTTTTTCTAGGATTTATTGGGTCACTCTGTAGGAAGAAACAGTTTTAAAAAATTCAGGTAAGTTGGCTGTGTTTTTATTGAGCTCAGATCAGCCAACTTGGTCAGGTTTTTTTTTAAGATCCCTATACAGGGTGGCTCAAATTTTTTTGTTTTTCTAGTATTTATTGGGTCACTCTGAAGGAAGAAACAGTTTTAAAAAAACCGGGTAAGTTGGGTGTGTTTTTATTGAGCTCAGATAAGCCAACTTGGTCAGGTTTTTTTTAAGATCCCTCTACAGGATGGCTCAATTTTTTTTCTACGATTTATTGGGCCACTCTGTAAGAAACAGTTTTAAAAAAATTCAGGTAAGTTGGCTGTCTTTTTATTAAAATCAAATCAGCCAACTTGACCAGGTTTTTTTTAAGATCCCTATACAGGATGTCTCAAAATTTTTTGTTTTTCTAGGTTCTTCAATAAATAATAAGTATCAAATTTTTTCTATTGAAACAAGACAAAATAATTCTCATACCTTTAAATCAGCTGTAGTCAACTTAATTTTACTTTTCACGCTGACACTCAAGCCTGTTTGTAAATCTCTCCGTCTTCTCTCTAACTTTTCATGCAAGACAGAAATTAAATCTTGTCCTTCTTTTTCTAAAACCTTATAAGGTCCATTTTTAGCAAGCTGTGTAGAAAAGCTGCCAAAACATGCTTCAACAAATTGACTAAAATCTTTTTGTGGTTGTAAAATCGTTTGTTCCATAACAATTTGATATGCTGCAAGTTCATCCCACTCCATTTTTGCTTCAAAAGCTGCCAAAGCTTGTTCTGGACGTACTTGAAAATAATAATCGGAAGCTAAGCCTGGCCCAGCAACTCTTTTTACCACAAAACTGTCACTAGCTGGAATCCGACCTCTTTTTTTTATTATTAGGTGGAACAAAGCAGAATCCCATAATAATCTTAGCCAATACCTCGATACACCCACTGAAATACACAACAATATTTATTAAAATAAGCGGTCAGGTGGTCAAGTTGTTGCCAATTTGATCCTCCTTTTATTTAGGACACTTACCTGCTAATATCACAACCGCAATAATGGGACAAATAACAACAGCAACAAAGAGTGCAGCAACAGGTTGAAAGCATCCGAGAATTAAAATATTCCACACAACACCTTCAAGAATAACAAAAAATCGATTTCTCTTTGGTTCAGGGCTGTCCAAATCGTAAATTAAAGCATTGGTGATTTGAACAATCAGTGTAAGCACCGGCATCCAGAAGACGGCAGTAGCAGCAATAAATACACTTGTTAAGATTGTAAGAACACAAATCACTGGTAAAACAATAACTAAAGCAATTGTTCCAAATAAACCTTTCACGAAATAGTTCCATATACGATTAATATGTCGTGTAAAACCCTTCCCAATGAACCCTGTATCAGGTTTAGTCTCAAAATGCGTCCTTGATTTTGAAATATGCCTCCACAATGTTATCAAACGTGAAGTTAGGGTTTCTGTAAGACTGCTCTTTCTAGGGAAAAGAGTTCCATTGACTTGCGATAATTCCAAATCAGGCATGAATGGTTCTACACAAAACAATGCACGAAGTCCGATGGGGCTGCACCAAGGTAAAACTATTCCAAAAAAAAATACAGCGTTCCAGGTCCAACACCATGTCCTATGGAAGTAGTTGAAGATTCGCCATAAAGGCCATCTAGTGGTTGTTGTGCGAACTATTTCTTTCTCTACTAAGAATACCTAGAAAGGGAATGTTAAGTTAATAAAACCGTTTGTAAGTCCTACAATTTATTTTTCAGTTTAAAATTTAAATTTACAAGAAGCGCCATCTAGTGGAAACTTTTTAAATCATTAACCATTGCAAGAACACTTACGGGTTGGCTGGGATCTGATCTAGGTGTTGTAATACTAGTAGCCTGTTTACTTAAAACAGTTGGAACAACTTCAGATTGTCCCTGAAAGTTACGTCTAACAATCCAATGTGAAGGCATCCAGATTTGTGTGGGCCATAAAAAGCTTCTTGTAGGTGTCTTCACTTTACGTAATTCTCGAAGCAATGCAGGTTCTCTCTGATTAAAAAAAAATTAAAACCAAACCCCTAAGAAAATTAATTTTTTTACCTCTCTCATAAATGCAAGATCTCTATTTAAAAAATATCCAGTCTGGTGCAACCTTTGCGAGTTACACAAATTCAAGGCTTCTTCATGGCCGCTCCATTGATTTTCATGATTAAATTTTTGTTCTGCAGCCCGTAGACGAGACCTCAACCAAGGTCCTATACGTGAAAGAACAGGGTGCGTGTTACACAGCCGTGTTTTAACATTTTCCTGAGATTTTGAAAGTCTATATTGGACGTTTTCTAAAGCCCTAAAAAAATGTTGATTAAAGATTAATGCTTAGAGATGGAAAAAAATGCATACTTATGCATCAAGACAACGCTTTGGGCCTGTTCTACTAAAAGTTGAGTTACACCTTCTCCTAATCCTAAGAGGTCGGGGTGTGAATGGATGCTATTATAGACTCTTTGAAGATATTCTTTCATTACTGCTTCGTTTACTTCCTAAATTAAAGAGAAATGTTTGCTTGTAAGAGTCCATACCAGGTACTTCCCCTATTATTTTTTTTGTTAGTAAAGGTACGCACCCTTTCAATATCCTCGTCAGGCATCTTCTGGGCTCTAAGTTCGGCGATTAATCTTTCCCTAAAATGCAGAAACCATCCACGTGTTTCCCTTTCTAAAATTGATACCAAAGTAGGAAGGGCTTTACGCATCATTCCCCTGTCCCACAATCTCAAATCTAATTCTACATTAGCTGGAGTTAAATAACGATAAGGTACAGATACTGGGGGTTGAGAACATTCACGAGTAACTTCAAATTTTTCTGTTGCTGCTCTTCGAAGCTGCCTTTTTACATAGGAACATATTACTTCTAGGGACTCTTCGTGCTCAGGCTAAAAGAAATTTATTTTAATAAAAAAAAATTAAAATTGTGTTAAGTCTTACCCTGCATATTAATTCAGCCACTAAATATTTACAACGTTCTTCCCGAATTTTTGTATCTAAATTATGAGCCTGTAAGCTGGGAAGTCCAATAAGAAGATCCAAAATACGTAACAAACCCTTTAGAAATGACTTGATTGCTTCAGAAACGCTAAAGAAATGAGATATCAAGCGTCCTTTAGCTGTCACAACTAAAAACCTTAAAGATAAAGCTAAATCATTGAGAAGGGAAATACGGCTCCTCTCTGTCCCCTTTTGGAGAAGTTGTGAAAGTTTCCAACAATGTTGCTGCCCTGGGAAGTTCAGAGATTCCACTTCGAATTGACTGTAAAAATATAAAAAATGATTGTAAGTGGAATTAAAAATATTACGGATTTAAAACACACACAAAAATAGAATGTCGTTACTGTAAAATGCACAAGAGCAAAACACTCTGCACAATTTTGTTGCAAGCTGTTATAAAAAATTGTTTTTTATGTATAAGAATCTTTTTAAATAAAAAATAAACCAATAAAGAATTTTTAATCCACAAAAATATCATTTTTTATATTATGTTTTACGATTTAAAATATTTATCTTAACACAAATAATTTTTCTGTGGACCTTTTTATTTCTACTGCAGTAATCTAATTGTACAGCCAATTATTTTATTTTTTAGGCAGATTCATTTGACCAACATTGTTAAAGGTTCTAAATTAATTAAGAATGGGAAGGATCAGAATTAAATGGAGCAGGGAAATGATTATTTTCAGAACTATAAAATTAGATCGGTAATTTAAGAAAAAAATTAATAAGATATTTAAAAAAAAACACCCTTGTATTCCTTATGACAAACAAAAAAAACAAAAACTGTAAATCTGTAATTTTGTATGATAACAACAGTGGTCCTATAGGCTTCCCTGTGGAACATATTTTTGATTTCTACTTCAGAGGATAAGGTTAAAATTTATTGGCCATACGAATTCTACCATCATCTATATATACAGTGTGTACCAAAAAAATAGGCAAGCTTATAGCTTCAAAATATTGGAAATATAAAAGAGGCTCTGTAATAAAATTTAAGTGCAATCTACAAAAAATTATAATAGGTAACGTGAGTTTGCATCTACTGCTGTGTAAAAATGCTTGAATTATATTTAGTTTAGGGATTTGACATTATCCATCTTATTCTCCAGATTTAACCCATTATGGGCTTTCAAATTTTCCAATAAAACTGAAGCTTTTCATGCCATTCAGGAACATTCTATAATTTAATTAGGTACAGGCTTGCATATTTATTGGCAGTTCATAATCATAAATTTTATTCGTTGGCATTATTTTTTACAAACCAAAAACAAAAGAAAAGAGAAAACAAACAACAAGTTTGACGATCCACATCACACAGACATACCCCAGACGCCTGATTGACTCAAGTTGTTGGGAGTTCAACCGTTTAGGCTTTCCATACTTATCCTTGTGCAAGCTTTACAGAACAACATATGCGGTGAATTAACTTACTTACAATATTGTAATTCAATTTTAAATTTTGTAGCTTAGAAAAATGTATTCTTCCTGTTTACATCCCCATATGAAAATGTGCAACAGAAATATTTAGTCTTAAGATATTTTTACTCAATTGTTTTAAGAAAGTGGCTTTGGGATTTAAAAATATCAAAGGGTGATAGTTTTTGAAACACCCTATATACAGTGTGTTTGATTTTTTGCATGAATACACCCACATAGTTTTTTTATTTTTAAAGCAATCCCTATAAAATTTTTACCAGTTATGAAGGGCAATAAGATGCATCTTTTTATAGGAATAAAATTTTTTTTAAATTCAAAATCTAGCCAACTATGATTAAAATAAAAAGTAGCGCTTCAAGTAAAGTCATAGTAAGGATTAAGATAGAGCAAAAAAGTATTAAAAAAAGTTGTTTTAAATCACAAAAAGACCTCAAATACGAAGTTTCCCATGCACGGACCCATGTGAAAAAAATATTGCAGATCGCATAAAAATATTCATGATTAAAAAAATGAAAATTTTTCAGCGAAACTTCGTATTTGGGGTCTGTTTGTGATTTCAAACAATTTTTTTAAATACTTTTTTGCTCTATCTCAATCGCTGCTATAACTTTACTTCAGACCCCAATTTTTATTTTAATCATAGTTGGCCAGATTTTAACTTTTAAAAAAAATGTATTCTTACAAAAAGAGACATCCTAATGGCCTTTATAACTGATAAAAATTTTACACTGATTGCTTTAAATATAATAAACTTATTTAGGTGTATTCATTCAAAGTGAAACACCCTGTATATAAAAAACACCCCAAAGAAAGCTCACTTCCATCAAACAATTAAAAATATTGTCTAGGTACATTAAACTTCTACCAAAACATCAAATTCATGCATCGATAGTTAATATTACCGTGAATCATGAATAAATACACATTTACTAATTTTTCTTTTAGCAATAAAGTGATACTTTAATACAAACAACGAATTACTACAACAATTTATCCAAAATACTTCACAAACTACTTCTATAAATTAAACAATCGCATACCCCCTCTCACGAATCGACTCCAATTGTTTTCCAGTGAGTTTCCGGGGTTCCCCTTTACAATCCACAGCAACAGCATCAAGTTCATCAAAAGAAGGGGCGACAAATAAGTCCCGTAAATATAACTCACGTAGATGATACTTAAGCTTGTACCTTCCCAATGAGCCATCGGAAGAAATTTGTGAAGGGGGAAGCAAATCTTTTTGAAATATTGGAGCAGGAAGAACTGAAATTAAGCTTACAATAAAAAATAATTTAATTTAAAAATTCTTACTAATAGGAAATGTTTTCCAATGGTAGAGAAACTGTTCAGCTACTTGTTTGATGTTATTGACAAGTTGCTCCACTTCTGGTGGGGCCCCTACGAGATTTACATCAAACCTTAACGGCTCTCTTTCTGGTTGGAGAGAATCTAGCCCCCCATCTATGGATTTTAATGGGTATAATGATGTTGGACGAGGACATGGTGCATCATTATTGAACCTGGGATGAGGTGTTACTAAAAAAAATTGATTAGAAATTTTAAAAAAGGGGGGTCAAATCAATTTGACCCCTTTCTTGAACTAACATTGTGATCCACTTGAATCATGTCTTAAATCAGATTTCTCATACGCTCCTGATTTTGATCTATGGTGGCCACGTTTACGTTCACGTTCAGTATCCAAATCAAAGCTATGTCCCGAGTCTGATCTATGGTGTCCGGATGCAGATGAACTTTGCCTGTGATGCCCCCCTGATTCAGCTCTTCTGTGTGATTTGGTACCGGAATTCGGACGACTACTCATTTTTACAAAGCTCCCTCTTAATAAGAGGTTACTTTATTATTATTTTGCGTCTTTTAAACATTTTCTGGAAAGAAAAAATTACTAGGAGATATTCCTTTCCCTATAGAGATAAGTTGAACTGAAATCCAACAGCAGCAGTTGATAATGTTAGTGGCGCCCCTGCTAAAGGTCTGCAGTTCGAATCCCTGTGACACATGTTTTTTTTTTTAAGTTTGTTTGCCCCTATCTAGTAGACTATGGATATTCTGATACATAAAGTTTCCAGAGCCCTACCGAACGTGAGATGAAAATAACATCACGCTATTTTATATTTTTGGCAAGACTCTTTAGATTTATAAACGAGAATAAAACTTTTTTAAAACCCTTTACAAACTTTGAACTTTATTTACACAAAATGTTAACTACAAAGAAAAAAGAAATAAATTTGCATTAAAATACGTGCAGGGGATGTAACTTGATGCTTTACACTCTTAATCTAATTATCCATGGGTTATTGGACCTTCGTCCAGGCAGTTTAGGGATGGGGTCGCAACTACTAAACCGTGTAATTTTCTAAAGCCAAGGGCCTGCCCAATTTTTATTCATATCTTCAGTGCGAATGCACTGCTGTAATTATTTTTAAATATTCTACACAGGGAAAAATGTATCCAGACATGAATTAAAATGCAAGTCAAATATTTTATTTTTGTAGAAATAAAATTCAGAGAGCGTGAAGCTGCAGTAATAATGAAATACAAGATACAGCTATCAGATTACTCTTGTCATATTAACATGTGTGTAATGTAAAAGAAATTTTTAAGAGTTCAGTTTAATCCAGTTTAGATAAACTGAGGTTCAGGAGATAATCTAATTATGAACTTTGTTGAGATATTTTAAAGCTTACATGGAAGATAATTGCGACATAGGTAAATACTAAATGCGTGGATTACATCAAAGATTATCTAATACCATATAAAAAAAATTGTTACACGTCATGTACATATTGGGTGGGGGGAGGGGACAATAATTAATTTTTTAGAAACAATTATTTCAGTGTAAGCAAATATAAATAAACATTAACAAACTTTCCTATAAACAAATGCAAAAAAGTACTACCTACATGTTATAGTAAAACAATTGAACATCTTGATTTGTGGGCGGTGTCGAGATATATTCAGAAAAGTTAAGATATATTCAGAAAATGATTCGTTATTACAAGTACAAGGTACATCCTTAGCTCATTACTTAAAAAAAGATGTCCTGAGATATTACTTAATAAAAAAATTGGTGTAATATTTATTTTTTGGCATGAGTAGCATTAAAATAAATGACTAGGAGTATCTGGAAACAATTCAACATAGTACCTCCCTATAATTTTAATTCTGTTATTTGTCCACTGTTTCCGTATCTTTTGTTAAACGTTGGTAAACATTAATTATGACCTCAATTAGGACATAAAATATACAGTGTGTTTCTTTTTTATGAATAAAAAAATTATTAGGTACCACGGACTATAATAAAAATATTAATTATTAAAAAACTGAATATTTTCCAGGGAAACTTCGTATTTGGGGCCTTTTTGCGATTTGAAACAACTTTTTTTAATACTTTTTTGCTCTATCTCAATCGCTACTATGACTTTACTTCAGACCCTATTTTTTATTTTAATCATAATTGACTGGATTTTGACTTTTGAAAAAAATTTATTCCAACAAAAAGATGTATCTTAATGGCCTTCATAGCTGGTAAAAATTTTATAGGGATTGCTTTAAATATAAAAAATGATTTAGGTGCATTAATGCGAAAAGTGCCATACAGCCTAGGTATATATAGTTAATAATTTATGTAAACAAAGAACTCCTAGGGCTATAAAACAATTGACAAACAAAACATTACTCTTTACCCATTAATAAATGGGCATCAAACCTTTAAAAACAAATCAACGGTTTAAAACGAATTATTTTCAATTTATTAAAACCAAATTAATACAAAATATACCTCATTACCAATTAAAAACAAAGCATGACATCCTTACTTTTTTGTGGGTCACCTAAATAAACAACTACTGACTAACGTACAAAAAATGATAATTGTTTATAATTTGTTTTGACTCCAGGCAACACAATTTTCTTGAATCGGACTAAATTTAGAAAAAATTTAGGACAAAATTTAATGGCTAAAGAGTTAAATTAACTAATTCTTAATTAATTACCCAAGAACGTTTTAATTAAATCCAAGTTGATCAATTAAAGTTAATCAATAAAAAAGACAAGGAAGAAGACTGTGCTCGAGCTTGAATCTATCGTGCAATAAAACAATGTCTGATGTTATTTTAGAAATCGTTCTCAATTTAAAAATAATTCCACACGTGCTGCAATCTTCACCAAATACCACTGAAACAGAAACTCACCCAAATTTAAGTGTAGGTATTAAAAAAAAAATTAATTAAAATTTGTGTTTCCAAGGTAATAACAAGTTAATCACCCCTTCAGTACACGCGATGTTATTATGCATAACTCATAAATAATCGAAAACACAACAAAAATGCATAAAATCGAATCAACCCCATATATTCAACTGGAAACACCCCCTTTGTGTTACACCACCCTAACCTAACAGAAACAGAAGAAAACGAGGTTCAATAACATAAGTTGTTGGTTTAAGTATCACTATTAGTAAATTGTATGCAAATTACAGAAATTGCTCACCAGCAATCATCGAAATTCTTCTTCAATTGCTCAAGCCATCATAAAAATTTTAACACACAAAACTTCCAGGCACTTAAATAAAGCAAAAATTTATTCACGCAGCCATTACACCATTACAAACACTCAAGTTTGATCGCATTCATAACAAATTAGGGCACTAGACCACCACATACATAAACACTTTTTTATTTTTGTACAAATTTACTGATACTCGTCTCCTTTCTTTCATCTACACCCTGGGTGTCAAACTGCAATCAAATTTTGTACTCTGGCGCCATCTGTTCGCGATACGGAAAAGTTAAGAAATAGATCTTTCCTATACAGGGTGTTCCCACACCCTTTACAATTCTTAAATGAAGGGGACTTCATACAGGCGCGACATTTTTGCTTTCAATTGTCCAATTTTCAAAAATCCCGCCGTTATGGAAGTAACTTACAAGGCTCCCTTCTGGTCCTAATCCATACAACGTCAAACCAGAACCTACGTCTTTGTCTTTGCAGGCCTAAGAAGCATTAAAATCTCCCCAAAAGCGCGAGTCACAGGCTGAATGCCTGTTTTCCAAAAAACTTAAAATGCATATAATAATTATTCTTTATTCAAAAATAGACATTTTTGAAACACATAACAAATGATCATAAAAAGAACATGTTCCAATAATTCTATTTCCACTACAACTAAACTTGTTTACTTCCGTTTCATTTAAGTAACACCAATCGGCACCATAAGTAATATTTTTATGTTCATAATAGCTTTCAATAATCTTCAGATTTTCTTTATTTTTTCCATCCACTATATGTGCACCACCTAACATACAGGCAATAAGTAGATAATTATAATCGAATGGGTCCCATTTTACTCTCCATAAAGGTCCAGGCATTTTTAAATCACTAATCGGAGACTTCATTCTCCTTATATCCCATAGCCGTAAATATTCATCATAACTAAAATATTTTTATATTAATCAGAAGAATTTAATTGTAAAAATTACTTACCTACCGGTTGCAATAATATGTTCCTGTTGTACATTTGAATGAATGCATGTAACACCTGCTTCATGCGATTTGTTTTTTAAAATCGGATCTGTACCAGTTCTCTTATCGAACTTTAATAAAATGCTATCATCACCACCTATAAACAAAAGTTATGTAATCTTCAAATTAAAAAAGGGAGAGAATCAAGTTGGCTGTGCCTCCCATTGCCTCCCCAAGTTACTCACCCGTAAAATATATATTCGTGTTCCAATAATAAAATGCTGCAATCCATGCTTCATAATCATGTATACGAGAATTACTTTCTAATTTTAATTCTTCCTCATTATATTTAAATAAATGCCAACTACCTTTTGAATCGCTACAAACAATGTTAGGTTCTTCCGAGCTATATTTTCCTGTAGACCAATCCAAAGATAACAATAAAACCTCTCCTTCATCTTCCCTTTGTATTTCATAAAATGTCACAAGTTCTAATTTGAGTTTCTCTGGAATAAATTTATAAATTTCTATTTTTTTCTCTGCATTAACGACTCCTAAAATTGAAGCCCCCTTGATTTGATTATGACACCATTTCTGATCTAGCACAGCTGCTGTGTTTATAGTTTGCAATAATTTAAGACCTTCCTTTGGGGTAATAGAAAATAGTAAAATTCTGCCCAAACGTTTCCGGGTGGTGTCAGTGGAGTCACCCGGAGCAAGTTGGTAATTCGCACATACGAAAAAATTTTGGTGTGGCTCGTGGGGACACCATTCTATCGAATCTGCACTAAATTCCGTATCGTAGGTGAATAAAGTTGTTATTTTTTCGGAACTGGGGTAAAGTTCTTGCAAGTTTTCTTCCATGATTTTTAAAAATTTAAGGTTATGTTGATGTCTTTTTCCTGGAAATTAAATGAATTTTATATTTTTAAAGTGTTTTAAGACATTAATTGGGATATTAAGGTAATTTTCCATCGATTTATTTATTAATACTTGAAGTTAAAGGAAATTTTAATGAAAAGGTAAAAATTAAGGTTAGAATTGGATTTTTCATGCTGGAACTTACAAATTTTAAAAAATAAGCTCTTTACCCTGAAATTCACGATCCTGTATGTAGATAAAACGTTTGTTTGATCAATAATCATAAAAAAACTCTTGTTTCCAGGTTATGACTTATTTATTTACAAATGGTTGTAAATTTGAATCAAGCCGACAGAATTTAAAAGATTGTTCTTGATTCACGATGTCAGAAGGGCAAGGAGATACCCACGAACGTGCACAAAGAATTACAACAGCAAAAAAAATTTGCATTGCTTTACAAAGTGAAGAGAAACGTACACGGAAGTCAGCCCTAATTGAACTACAGAAACACCTTTCGAAACCCGATGATGAAATTTCCCAACAAGATCTACAAGTTCTCTTCAATGAAACTCACATACATACTCTTAATTCTTTCAGGGACAAATCTGAAGCTGTTCGAAGCCAAGGAATCAAGTTCATGTCATTCTTTTTACTTGACAAGTTAACGAAAAATGATTATTATTTGACTTACATTTTCCCTGTTTTGGTTGAACGAATTGGCACTGCAGAATTGGTGGAAGAATCTGAAGAGATAAGACTAGAGTTATTGCAATTTTTACAAGCAATAACTTTGAAATATTCCAATACTGTTCAGTTAAAACCATTCCTAAATGATTGCGTTACGATTTTATGCGAAACGGTTAAGGATAAACATCCGGAAGTTAAAGAAACCAGTTGTAAGTGTATTACGGATTTAGCAAATGCCCTTCCAAGAGATTTTCATATGCAAGCTATCAACTTAGTTAAGCCGGTTTTAACTATTTTTGGGTATCAACGATTTAAAATTAGGGTTGAAGCCGTAAGATGCATGGGTATGGTAGTGGATAAGGAAAAAGAATTATTTTTAATTTCTTGATATTTTATAGGGGATATTATAATGCATAGCGAGTACAAAGCACTTGAAGAAGCTGCAGGACCTTTAGCGGAAAGACTTTTTGATCAAATTCCGATTGTTCGACAAACTGTAATTCAGGTTGCTTCTCGGTTATTATTGGAATATAGAGACAGATATTCATTTTTCCATAAACTACTTCCCTTGATTTTAACCGGGTAGGTATTGTACCATTTTTATTGTTAAACTGTTCAAGAAAAGGGGGCCAAGGTTTGTTCCTGTATTTTTTTTTTTACCTTCATGGTTCTTTCAGATTAAATGATGAAGTACCAGATACAAGAGAAAAAGCAATTCAGCAATGGGAAGTGGTAGGCTTGCAGTACGAAAGGGAGAATGAAAAAGATTTAAAAGATCAAATGGATTTTTTAAATACCCCTCCAAAACACTACCCGGAAAATTGTATGCTTTAAACATTTTAAACAAACCCCTTTTTTGAAATTAATTTTTCTAGTAAAACGTCCAAATTTAGGCTGCAGAGTGTTAGTACAAAGAAACGTAATTAAGATTGCCCCACCTCTTGCACGGGAATTAGGGAGCTGGCAAGGTGATGTCAGGATAAGATGTGCCCAACTCTTATGTGCAGTTGCCTATCATGCTGAAGATGGTTTAACCCAGCACTTACAAGAACTTCTAGTTGCTATGTATTTCGCCGCTCGTGATGATGATTCGAGAGTGGTTATAAATGTAGGTTTCCAAGTAGTACTTTATTAAACTTTAAGTTAACAAATTTATTGTAAATAGGTTATTCAAGCAAGTGAATATATTGGAGTTTTTGTACCCGCTGATACATGGCTTAAATTAATTTTACCCGCTATTGAGGATGGGCCACAATTTGGACAATTATCCGTTTTAGCCGGTCTGATTAGAGGAGCCCCACAAGAGTACATTTCCTCATATTTAGAAGAAATTTGTAAAGTTCTTGCTGATGATGATATTTGTCGAAGCAGGAAGGTTAGAGAAATTATTAATTTTTATTAAATTCTCTTTAAATTGGATAATTATAGGCACGGTATCAACAAGAATTAATAAAATGTGTTAAAGCAATCTTAGAAAAGTGTAACTCGGATATGTTTAAAGTTGGCGGATATCTTTTTACAATTATTGTGACTGCAATTTCCTTAAAAGATAAACAAAATGAGGATTTACTTCAATTTTCTCTTCTTGATAATTTGTACAAGACCTTAGGCCTCGAATCATGCCCCGAACTTTGGAGCAAATACCTTGAAGATTTACTTAAAAAAATAAATAACGATCCTTTGGCTTGGACTACTGTTACTGTAGAAAGATGCATTTTTGAAAATGTTCTTCTGGAATCTGGTAAAAAAATTGATATCAACTTGGCTCTAAGGCACACCGTGCTTTTATTTAAATTCTAGGACAAGCTTTTGGAGAAAATTTGCTTATCATCGGTGAAATTCTTGAAAAAACCTTGGACACTGAAGCAGATCCTGAATCACGATTAAGAACTTTTATGGCACTCTCTACTGCCCTTGATTGTAAAGATGAAGTTTTTAAAAAAGCAAATAATTTAAATGAATTTTTACAAAAATTATTATCAGGTGAAAAATTTTAATTTTGATAACTTGGTTTTAATTTTTTTTCCGTAGATGTTCTAGTACCAACTTTAGTTTGGCATGCAGGTCGAACAGCAGAAGCAATGAGAACTATAGCGGCTTCGTGTCTTTGCAGTGCTTTGAATCCAGGAGCTCATATTGATCTGTTCCCTAATATTAAAGTTTTTCAACCATTCTTTGATAAATTACTTCCACTTTTATTGTCTCTAACTGAAGCTGCTTCATTTAGGAGCAGAGAATTAGCGTTGGAAGCTTTAACGCTTCTTAAAAAAACTGCTTCTAAAAGAGGTTGCTGGGGCGTTGATGAACTTATTAAAATATATTCGGGTAATTAAATTGTTTTTTCTTTATGTTTTATTAATGATTTGTTTGTAGAAATTGTGAAAAGATTGGATGATCCAACGGATAGTGTGAGAATAAATTCAATAAAAGCACTGACGATAATATTGCAAGCTCCCCCTGAAGACTTTAAGAAAGTTAATTTTAAAGGACATCATGAACTTTTAATTGATACTTTATTAACTCATTTTGATGACGATGACATAACTTTACAGAACTTCATTTCTGGTAAGTAAAAGTTTTAAAAAGGGGGTGAAGTTGGTTGGGCCAACTTGACCACCATTTTTTTTATTAAGAAAAAATTTTGTTTTAGATTGCTTGAAGGAAATGGTCCATGTAGGTGGAAAAATCACCTTATTAGAGAAAATTAATAAACACAAGCCTTTATTGAGAAACCAAAAAGGTTGTGAAGAAATTCTTGCTGCGTTAAATGTTTAGTTTAGTGTTTAAATATTTTGTACTTATTCGTTAAATAAATAAATAAAAGGAATATATAAAATTACAAAACTAGAGTTTATTTTATTCAACTTGCATTTTACATTTTTCAAATTACAAAATAATTGTAATACTTAAACTACATGAAACATTGGTATTTACGTACAGTTTATAATACATTCATAGAAAATTTATACATTTGCAAAAATATATTAACATAGTGTTCCCTATTTGTTTAAAAACCTGAGTAGCAGGACTATTATCCATTAGAATAAACAAACGCCTTGGTATATAATATATATCTAGTTATAAAAATATCGGCAGTAACAGTAACTTTAATTTGTGCATATTATTTATTTTTAACACAAAAAAAGAATTTATATTCTACTACTAATACACATGGGGGCCCATAATCAATACAACAGCAATGAGTGGAAGTAGTAGAAACTGCTAATTCAAATATGCAAGAACAAGTTGCAATTAGCTACTTATGCATCTCTTTCTTACACATACGAATGATCTTCTTTACTACTTCCACTCATTGAATGCATCTCTTTCCTACACATATGAACAATCTTTTTTACTACTTCCACTCATTGCTGTTATATTCATAATTATGGCCCCTTTTGTATAATAACATCTTTAGTTCGTTACAACTATTGAATAGTTTGTTTTGTACTATTGTACCTGAAAAAGTTACACTATCGTTTTTATTTCATTGAATAAACCTGAGTTACGTTCAAATTAAAATAATAAAATCTTACAATGTAAATAAGTGGAAAACATGAAACTCGCTAAAAATGGCATTAAGTAACCCCAGTTTTAAAAATTATTGACGGGCACTTCTTTCAGTTTCAATTAAACATTCTCTTACTAAAATTCTTGCATGTACAATTCCACGTTTTAACCTTTCGGCTGAGCTACGACTTCCTGCATACGTTGGTCTAACTTCTCGTCCCATTTCTTCAATGACACCTAGAAGTTGTGCGTATTTAGACTGTCCCGGTTGTTGATTTTGAACAGACTTAGGCACCATGGGAATAGCAGTTACGGTTACATCACTTAGTTTTGATTCGACTGCTTGAATATCGACTGTTTCCATATTTGAGCTAAAATATTAAGAGGATACATGAATGATACTTGACCTGCCTTACTAGACCCAGTTAATTCCAACCCAAGTTGATTAAATTAAAGGGGGTAGGTATAAATTTTCGTTAAAGAACCCTTACCGTATTTAGAACAAAATTTCTTGTAAATTTCGTTAAATTACATACAAATCGTGTAAAAATATGGAATATATTAGATTATTTTCAAAACTGGAACAAAAAAAGGCAACTCTACTCAAAACGTCATTTCGATTAAAAACAAACGAACTGCGCATGCGACAATTCAAGGGGGCCCCCTTGAGAATCAACATAACCAAACAAAATTCTACAAAATAATCAAAAATGTCGAGACAAGAAACAATTCCTACTTTAACACCTGAAACAGCAGTCTCAATTCTTAATAAAATGTTAGACGAATTACAAGACCCGAGTAATGTACAAAAATTGGATGAAGCACGAGACAACGTTGGGAACGAAATGCTTAAAATGATGCAGTATCTTTTTCCGATAGTTATGCAAATTCAAATGGATATTATAAAGGAATTTGGGTTTCCAGATGGAAGGGAAGGTATAGTAAAGTTCGCCCAGATGCTGAGAAGCTTGGAAAGAGATGATTCGGAAGTGGCTCGGTTGCATAGTTTGATTAAAGCTTATTATCTACCTCCTGTTTCCGCTACAAATGAATCACCTGTAGATGAACGAATTAGTAGTAATTGAGAAGATAATTCTATATAAATTGGTTAGTAGAAAATAGTTAGCGGAAAAATATTTAATTGACGGTAGTTGAACATGTGAATGAATTTAAAACTAATGTTTTGTACTAAGAAAGTCCTGAAAAGTTTATTACTGATAAGTTTAATATATTTTGTTGATTAATCCTTATACTAATGTTTCGTAAGGTTATAAATTGGGCTTCCCGAGTTGTAAGATGTTCGCAGGCCCCAATCATGTATTATATGTTGATTTACCCCTTGCTCAGGGGTTGTGGGGCACATTCTACAGTTAATTTCAATATTATTTGTTAATAAAGTTTGTTTAAAATAACAAAACTACCCTGTGAGGTTGAATTTTCTTTTACAAATTTTTTTTTTAATTGATCCGAGTAATAATTGTTATTAATTAGTTATAAATAAGAGACTGTATTTATATTTTACATGTATTTTTCTATTCTTGCAATATAAATGTAATTAAAATAGCTATTACAGTAATTCAATAACGACCTTTAACCCATATAACGAACCTTATTATCCATCGTATGTTCAATAATCTTTATACATACTATCTAAAAAAAAATTATTATAATAGTACTAATATTTAATAATAATAATAATAATAATAATAATAATACTATTTACAATTGCATAGTTTTTCATTGATGAAAATTAAATCTTAAAATCGTTCATTGAAGAAAAGTTATTATTATTGATAGTATATACATAAGTAAATTATAAACCTCTTGATCAAATATATTATTTATAAATTAACTAATTGTAAATAAAATCACTGTTAAGAATTAGGTAGTTGATTATGAGCGGCTTATATTCTATTTTTCGTAAGCGACATTGTACTGCAAATAAGTAGGATTTTTAAAATTAAAGCTACGGCATCCAAGAGGGTTAAGGAATCAATCATCCAAATCATGCTGTTTGTTAATCAATAAATAGACAAATTTATGCGACCTACTATAGGATGCAATACTACATCAATATTTTTTTTAAGTTCTAACAACATAACGGTTAGTCAAATACTAGAAAAAGGTACTTCAAAAAACATAATCCGCTTAATTTCTTCACCATAACAAAAAGTGGTTACAACACAAGAGAAAATAATTAGGAGTTAGGGTTAGCCTTCGTAGGACACACACAGTACAGCGAGTCTACTCCATAAGGCCACTTACATTTTGATGGTTAAAAAAATTTAACGACTTCTTATTATGGCAAAAAGTTTACCCAGTCTTGATGTCGATACAAATAAATATTAAATTAAGGCGTTAAAAACGAACTCTAGATGGCAACACAAACTTACAAGTAAATACACACACAAGGGTTTGTTCGTTATTGTTGTACACAACCACACAAACCAAAGCTTTGCAATAGTGACCTTTATTCATACAATTTACAAGACTACGCAGGAAAATGTATTAATATATAAAACTTTTACATTTATACCTATCAGTCTGTTTAAGATGACGGACATTTTCTTTTTTTTTTTAAACTAAATTTAAAAATTTAATATTATGCAATATAAAAAATATTTTTTTAAAACTGCACCCAAATTACTACCCCTGCCAATTTGAAATATCTTTTAATATACCATGTTGGCTTTACAAATCGGACAGTATTCTCAAAAGGGGTTTTACAAATTTACAATTCTTTTTAAAAATAAACGATTGCACAATTTTATTGTAACTACTTTTTCACAAATTCTTAACATAACAGGGCTCCAATACATTCCACAAATTACAACTGAACATACAGAAATATTTATAAATGGTCCAATCAGATGGCCTGCAAGGTCACCTGACCTAAATCCCAATTTCTCTTCCCTTATAAAATTAAATTGCAAGTTTTATTTTTTAGTACAGACTAACTGACGTTTTAAAAACTTTTATTAAAAAATGTGGACCAAGGAATTACTTGGGGGGTCCCCAAAAAATAATTAAAAAATGTAGGAATGGTCTAATAAAATCGCCTGCAAGTTCACCTGACTTGATTTAATCGATTTTTTCTGATAACGGTCCAATAGCCTGACAGGAAAAAAATTAATCTTTTTCTTGTTAAATACATTTCAGATTTACCCTATAGAAATTATTCTGCGTGGTATTGACGTTTGGGGCCCACATTAGGTTCAATTCTTCCAATTAAAAAAATTGTAAATATTCAAAAAGCCCCCCATTTTAATTACAATAAAGCTTGTTAAAATAATCTTAACAATACAACTGAAGTAACAAGCACGTAATTAATAAAAACAATAATCATTATCACAGACAATTAATACAAATGAAAGCAATGTGAATCTTTTAACGATTCGAATACTGTACGACTTGTGTTACCAACAACAATTCAAGCCTTTTGTTAAAATGTAGAACATACGGTTTAATTAGTAAGAGGAGATGCGTGCCAAGTAAATGAGCAAAATTCATTAATCACCACTTTGTATCGTTATAGAAGCAAAACTTGATGTAGAAGATTATAAATTACAATAGATGTTTTTTACATTAGTTTTATACAATAAAATAGTACCTTTTCACTAAAATTACATGAATTCGTAGTCAAGGTTAGAACTAAAAGTTATTAAAAAAAAAAACAGTGCCAAGAGCTAAGACAACTAAATTTACATAAAAGTTTGCACCATTTATTGAAAAATATGATCCTAAAATAAAATTATATTACGTAGTACTTGGTGTTAGTGTTCATAAATAATTACACTTCTCAAATGTGAATAAAATGCAATAACCTGTAAAAAAAAAAAAACTATTTCTTAATTTTTTCAAAACCCAAAATAAAAAAAACTTACATACAAAACACACGTAATTTTAACTGCATCACTGTTACGACAAAAATGGGTTTGCCTGTTCTCCAGGTTTCATCCAAGGAGCCCCAAGGTTAGCATTACCACTAACAGGTGCCCAAGGGTCGTTCCCAGCCTGACTTGGTGCTCCAGAATTTCCTGGTACAAACTGCATGTTATTACCCCCAAACGTACTTGCATTTCCGTATGTCCCATTGGAAGGTGTAAAATTTGGAGAACCATACGGTGATGTTCCCAATTGCGAAGCACCAAATGGGGCTTGCTTTATTTGGTTTATTGTTGGTTTAGGTGGTTGAGGATCCGAGAATGGATTTGCCGTATTTGTATTCGTATTAGTTGTCGGTTTACCTAAAATCGATTCATCTAGTTTGGATTTAAATAGTAAATCAATTGTTAACTTCAACTCACTTGCCGTTACCAAATTATCTAAATTAACAAGGCCTGCATTATCACCCAAGAAAGACTGCGGTGTCTTTTTTGTAGCACCTGTAGAAGGACTTGGGCCACTTGCCGAGAGACTTTCACCCAAAAGGTTAAGCTCAAAAGGATCAGGTGTGTTATTATTACTCCCTCCAGTACCGTTTGTTTTAGGTGAACTGCGATTTCTGTTGGTTATTGCATCAAATTCGTCCAAATCTGTTGATGAACTATGGCTGGTAGGTGACCATGGATCAGTACGGGGTGCTGGAGGCACTACAGGTGCAGGTGTTGTAGTACGTGGTAGCCAAGGATCCAGTTTAGGTGTTGCACCTGTTGATGGTAACCAAGGATCTGCAGGAGGTAAATTCTGGCTTGGTGGTGGAGATGGAACTGAATTTCCATGCCACGGATCTACCTAAAATAAAAAAAAGAAATTATATGTTAATACGGAAAACTGATTAGGATTGATTCCATATTCTGGACGTACAGTTTGGGTTTCAATACAAAAAATAATTAATTTCTCAGTTTACCTGTGGCCTGGGTGGTGGTTGCGGAACAGCCCAAGCATCTGCAGTGCTAGGATCGCTGCTTAAATTGACATCAAGCAGGTCTAATACATGACTTTTACCTCCTCTAATAGGAGGATCCTGATGATCCCTAAACACAAAATTATTTTATAAATTTCCAATACAACATGTTATAGTAAAAGACATACTTGAAATCTTGTTGACTTTGACTAAGTGCAAGCTGCAACCTAACATCATCTGAACGTTTTTTCTGCTCTTCCTGTTCTGCTTCTTCTCGTGACATTGCTAATGCAAGCTGTAGCTGCAACTCTTCTTCACCTGCAGTTTGTGGTCGGGCAAATTCCAACTCCTTCGGAAGTTCAGCTAGAATAACAACAGAATTTTATTTATTTCCTTGGTTTGTTATTAAATTTAGTTTACCTGACTCCCGACTGGAGTTCCATCCACTTCCAAGACTACCACCGCTCCCACCAAAGGCTGGGAATTTAGGGCTGCTAGGTGTGTCCAAGCCACCATCACTACCGAACCCACTTGCAGTTTGAGCGAACCTTTCTTTGGCCTTCAAAGCTCTTGCACGTTCGTTCCTTAATCGTTCCTCATCTTTCAATAAATTAACCAATTGTTTAGCTTTCTCCCTTACATTCTGACCTTGATCTTTACCTAAAAATAACTCTAATAAAAAAATATTTAAATAAAACAATACCTTCTTACCTTCTTCTAAATATTGGAAATCTTTAAGAGTTTGAATGGCAAAAATATTTTCCTTGCATTGTTGTCCCACTTTTTCAGAGCCGGTTTTAATTAGGTACTCTAAAAGTACAAGCGCTTTATAAACATGTCTCCAATTACGACCGTGATCATTGAGCCGTTTCCATATCATTTGCATTATTTCAGTGAAGGCAACTACATTGTATGTTAGGTCAGCTATTTCTGCCATCAAGGTACTGCTAGGACCCCATGGGTCGTTTGAGGTCGCCTCACGAACCTTTTTCTGAGCATCGGAATAATTATGTGCGATATTTTTTAAGTTTCTACGGAGACCTGCTACGTTAACTTGCATATCGTCAAAGAATCATCTGGAAAAAAAGTTTTCAGGTGATTCTGACTAAGGCTGAACATCAATGGGGATTCCCCATATCTCAATCAATTATATTATACAGTGTGATGTAAAATAAATAGGAAATTCTATAGTTTCAAGGGAAAATTGTGTTTCATTCTTAAACACAATCTTGTGTGTTAAGTAAATAATTCAAAATAAAGGTTATTCATCTGGTAAAAGTTTAAACGAGTTATTATCTATTACTGGCTTCGAAGGATCATAAATAAAAGTTTGTGTCAGACAACAATAGACCAAATTCTGATAAGAAAACCCAAGTAAACACTTGTAAGTATTCTATTGCAAACATTTAAATTATAAATCAATATTTCTATTAATAACAATATTGTACATACCAGGACATGTAATAAACGTAATTAACGGTTGTTATAAAACATACATAAAATTAACGATTAGGTTTGATGCATTTCACTGAATTTCTCTTGCATTCTTTAACACAGAAATTATGTAACTTTTATTAAGAGAAAACCTTCTATAAAAGTAAACTGGCAACAAAAAGGCTTACTAAGTGACCTTGATTTTGACAGTTCTTTATTTACCTACTACACAGTAAGTGCACAACCCCTAGGTTATTTTTATATAGAAATGTTTGTAGACAATGAAACGAACTAGAAAGTATAGGAATAAAGTTGAAAACTGGGTTGATTGAACCATAAAGCACCTCTTCCAAAAATGAATTATAGACTTGTGCCAAATTAAAGGAGGTCATTTGCACCTTGATGTTTACTTTTCCACGAACATACTTTTTCATGTTAAAATTGCTTGATTCAAGATCTTAAAGTTTATTTTACCAATTACTAATCATTTCTAGAATCTAGATAAACAAATATATGACGTTTTATTGATAGTACTTACCCAAATTTTCAACACTTAAAATACTATAAAATTCCAACTAAAGAGCTTATTTCGTATTAATAATTGTATAAAAGTTCTTTAAAATATGCGAATTATTTGATGACACTACCAATTTTCTTTTTTTATAATTTACTACTGTATGATGACACTAGACGTTTTTGCACTGACACAAGTCTAACATGGCTGCCAATCTCGTCTTTTGTGAACCACCCTTTAAAATTTCCTTTCCCGAAAATGGTTTAATATCACACGAATGTTTCCTAAAAGGGTACGTATTAAATTCGTGTATGTGATGATAAAAATTGTAAACTTTTGAGTTCTGTTATTAGAAATGATTATTTAAAAATTAAATTGAAATTGACGGGCATTTGTTCTAGATAGTGTCTAATGCGTGTCTAATGCAACACTGTAATGACTAAAAACGTGTAAACGTCTTGATGACGTTTCTGACTGTAGACCCTAGATCTATAGATGGGACCCGATTTTACAATAATTAAAAGAAACGAATTAGTTCTTATTTTATTAAAATATTTAGCATTAAGTAAAAGCTACATTAACCTTGAACTTCCGGATAAAATCCCCGCGCTGTCCCGCCCTTTCTTCTGACGTTTAACTTGTAGCGTGATGTTAGACACATTATATCACATGACGCATGCGTCAAATTTTTTGAATTATCAGCACAACCCTTAATAACCTTAAATTACAAAATGAAAGAAGATAAATCTTCTCCAAATTATTACCAAAACATATCCCTTGAACTACTTAAAATGACAAATAAGACGCTATTCACCCTTGTATTCGTTAAAAAAAACAGTGAAGTCCTCTTAGGACTTAAAACTCGCGGTTTTGGTGTTGGTTTATGGAACGGTTTTGGCGGGAAAGTAGAAGCCCAAGAAAAAATTCATGAAGGGGCCAAACGAGAACTAAAAGAAGAAAGTAACTTAGAAGTTCCTGAAATGAAACATTTAGGGGTTGTTACATATGTAAAAGAAGATAGTGCGGAAAGATCTGTCGTACATGTGTTTACGGCTAATAGTTTTAACGGAAGTATAAAAGCTAGTGAAGAAATGAATCCGATTAAATGGTATGATTATAAGGATATACCATATCATAAAATGTGGCCTGATGCTAAATTCTGGTATCCTATGATGTTGGGTGAAAATTATTTTTCAGCTTTGATTACGTACGGAAGTGACGGAAAAATTAAAGAGAAAAATATTATACAACATCGTAATATACAAGAGATTTTAAAGCCTGAATCTACTTTTCAGTAGAAATTATCCAAAAATGTTTGAACAATTTTCCACCTATCTTATTTTTTTGCAAAGTTCTATGACGAAACAGTATTAAAATTTTTTTAAGGTTTTTATTCGTAAGATTATGTTCCTTATGTTATTTTTGTTTTTAATTTTTAAAAACTTCCAGTATTATAATGTTATGTAGTACTTGTTACATCCAATTTTGTATTTTTGTTGCTTTCTTTCTCTTTTTTTTATTTAATAAATGTTTACATTTAAAGAAACAAATAATTTTGTTTATTAATTTCGTAGTTTAAAAACTCGGAGGTCCTGGAAATATCTGGAGGCCTCCAGGAGTCTTTTATAATGAACTTCGGGAGCTTTGAATAAGGAGTGGCTGCTTGATGAGGGGCTTGCACAATTGGAAAATGAGGTTTAAGTGGTTTAGCTAAGTTGGATAATTTGGT
Source organism: Hemicrepidius hirtus (assembly GCA_963082805.1). Taxonomy (NCBI): domain Eukaryota; kingdom Metazoa; phylum Arthropoda; class Insecta; order Coleoptera; family Elateridae; genus Hemicrepidius; species Hemicrepidius hirtus. The sequence continues at coordinate 3,971,066 of OY720161.1, read as the reverse complement.
GACTGGGGGGTTCCCTGAGTTCTAGAGAACTGGTACTTGAGCTCTCTCCGCCACTGCATTGAGAGATTTTTGGAGGGATTCTAAGGCTTTTGAAAATTTTATATAACGTCTGGGTCTCTAGGGGAGGATTTATGGGTTCTGGGAACCCACTTTACGATCTCACCAGGCTTTTCATGAAATGTCTTGTACATGACGTAATATAATTTTTTTTGTCAAATATTTTTTTTTAAATATATTCCTATACTTCTACATTTATATGCAAGTTCTTTGTGTTTAACTTGTATACAAGTAGGTCGCAAGTAGGTAACTGATAACATATCTACAGTAAGTTAATTATATGTACTTGTTGTTTGTACTGCAGGTACTTATTTGGTATTAGTAAACCTGTTTACTTTTACCTGTCCCATTAAGACAGTAAAAAATTAAACTTTGGATTGTTATATAAACACCCCAGGTCTTTATTTTTTGTCTAGTGATAATATGGTGGGGGTAACAAGCTACTTTAGTATTCGTTCAGCAGTAATTAGACAAATTAAATAATTTTACTTCTATTACTAGTGATTATTGTGGAAAAAACCGACTATTAATTTATAATTTAATTCGGTTCCTAGAGTAGGGTCAACACTAGAGGGCGAGCTTTTAGTTAATAACGGTAAAGGGGAAGGGATATCCCTTACAAAATTTTAATATTAGAATGTACTACCTATTTAGTATTCATCTCTAATAATCCATTTATTTTGTTAGGTCAATGCTCTGCAGCCAAGCATGAAATTTATTGATGATTAGTAACCTTGATGTTTTTTTCCAGTTAGAAACTACAATAAATGGGTGCAATATTGGTTTTACAATTATCTAATCTTAATATTTTTATTATTTTACAAATATCTAATCTTAACAATTTCTATTAAAAAAAGTATAATGCTTAAAAAAATACTTTTACCGATTAGAGAGTAATTAGAAATATTTTCAGATTTAAAAATCGACACCATCTATAATGAAAGAAATTTACTACACATTAATATTTATACAATCCCAAAGTCAACTTCTATTAGGATTTAAAAAACGTGGTTTTGGTAAAGGAACTTGGAATGGCTATGGTGGAAAGATTGAAAAAAATGAAGATGCATTTACTTGTGCAATTCGTGAATTACACGAAGAAAGCAATCTTGTAGTAAACAGAACCGATTTAAACTACTTAGGGGTTGTTACTTATCATGATAACGGTACAAAAAGAATTGTTCATATATTCACTACAAATAAAACTAGCGGAGACTTAAGAGAAACTGAAGAAATGAAACCTAAATGGTTCGATTTAAAAAATATTCCATATGATCAGATGTGGCCGGATTCAGAATACTGGATACCTTTAGTTTTGAAAAATTACTGGTTATATGCAAGTTTTATTTATCAAAATGATTTGATTGTCGGAAATATTGTAAGGAAGTTGGAAAACAAACCTTCAATTACCGATGTACAAAATTTGGACTTTAGTCTGAAGTTATTTGAGCAACAAAACCAAGAAATATGCGTTAAAATTAATTAAGGAAAAGAAATAATTTATAATTAGAATTTTGATTTTATTATTTTAAGAGTTTATTTTGTTATGTACTTACTTACATTTAATTTTTTTTTAATGTACTACTTAGTCATGACATGTACAAAAAATTTTTATTACAAAAACTTAACAGTACAAATATTTATTCAACTGGACATTTATTATTTATTCTTTTATATTGGAAATATCGACTTTTAGGGTTTTTTTTTAGAAAAAGTATCCCCCACCCTTTATTTGGAATATCCCGTATACTTGAAAATAATTTTAAAATATGGATTTTTTAGTCCTCTACAACTTTCTTTTGAAACATTTTTCTGCATTTTAAACCGTAAACGAGATATTGACCACCACATCTTTAGATACACCCTGTACAATGATATAACACAAATATTAACGGAAAATTCAGTATTATAAAAAAAATGACTACTACTTTAAGGACCTTCTAAACTTATGAGTAACCTAACTATATTTTTGAAAAACTTATAGATCTAGTTGGCTGTGCTTACATGTAATCGTATCCACCGTGACCTGATTTTTTAAGATCCACTAGGTCATTTGAGCTTCATGTGTAAGTGCACGAGCTAAATTTCTTGCTACAGCTAAACGAAGAAGTTCAATTTTATCTTGCATTTCAGGTAATAAACATTTTTCTTCCAAACAGTGCAATAAAGTAAACGTATCGTTGGAAGACATTACCATTTCATTGCATTCTAATAAAGGTAACGCATCGCTCAATAATGTTACCCAAAAACTAAAATTAAAAGAGTAATAAATTATTTCTTATTTATTATTTGAATATTACTTACTACTTTGGAGTTAATTTTGAAGCCAACAAAGAAATAATTAAACTTGCGGCTTCTCTATAATTTTTTTCTTGGTAAACTTTATGAAATTCAAAATATTTTCCTAAAATTCAACAAATAAATAAAATCGTTAATTTTTTTTTTAAATAAAAAGTCTCACCTAAAAATATAAGACGGTCGCTAACCAACATACAAGATCCCAAATTATCCAAAAGATCTGTACTTTGGAGTTTTCCATTTGCACTGTATTCTCGTAAGAATTTATCCGCCAAAACTGAAGTAAAAGCACCATCTTGGGATTTTAAAGCCCAAGTTAAAGCATTTCCTAGCCTACCTCTTCTTAACGAATTCATTCCTTGTACTTTGCAAATGGTTTGAACTAATTTAAATTTAAAATTTAGTTTTTGAGATTAAAAATCGTGGGTCAAGTTGGCTGTGACATGGAATCACAGCCAACTACGACCCATATTTTTTAAATACTTACTAACATGTGGCAAGTCTCTTTTCTGTGCTTCTCGAATTATTTTTTGTGTCCTCCCTTCTGAACCCAAAGGTAATCTTAGCATTAAGAGCTCTATGGTGTTAATTCCATCTGTTGGGCAATGATCCAAGTAGCTGAGTCCTACTTGCCATAAAGAACTATGTCCCATTAATAAAGTTCCGTAATCAAGTAAGAAGCATTCACGTAAACGACTTGCAACCCTAAATATACAAAAATTAATTTCTAAGTTAAATTTAAAAACGCATAAATTACAAATCATCTGTTTCTGATGTATCAAGGAAATCGATACGTCCAGAATGGTAGAGCAAGTCTGTTAAATGACTAACAAACCAACCATTTTCCGACATGTGTTGAATTTCTTTAATTACTTGAATTATATCAGATTCCATAGCTGCAAGTAAAACTTGATCTAAATGGCGCATGTGTAAGGCTACACCCATTCTTGTTATACATCTTCGGGCATATTGCCCCAGTTCGTACGATTTGACAGTGGGTTCTGTAAAGAACAGCCAAGCTGCTAGTAATTCATACCACGCTTCACAATGGGTTTGTACTTCATTCCATGCTGTTTCTTCACCAACTGAGAGCTGAAATCAATTTCTAATTAAGGATTTTTTATATATTTTGTATCGTAATATAAAAAATTATGTACACTAATCTACCGTTTTCTGTGTCCGCACATATTATTACTTACCCGCATCATAAGATGTAAATGCCTTTCTGATATGAATAACTTGGCATCAATTTTTGATTGCGTGTCCACTAACCAGTGTTTCCATTTCAAATTAAATTCAGTTGCTGATATTCCACTGTAAATCTAAAACAAGCCGATTATAAAATTATTATTGCGACTTTTAAAATATAAAAAAGTAACTTACACTGTAAATTGGCATAGCTTTTAAAGTTTGATCGGCCAATTTAAATGGTTTACTATCGGCAGCACTATGAAGTCTTAAAAGAGCTCTCACAACTTCTATCCTTCCTTGCATAAGCGAACCAATCACAGTTTCCCAATAATCAGGTTGCGATTCTAAACCAACTATATCTCCGGCTAATAAAATAGCTGCTTTACGCTCGTATTTAGGAAAATGAAACCTTACCCATTCCAACAAATGTGGTAGGACTACACCTCCTAAATATTTCCAATTATAACTGAATTTTTAGTAAAAATTAAAAGAATCGTTATTACCTGGAATATTATCAACAAATAAAATTTCACACAAATGCCAAACACATTCGACTGAATAAAAAATCGTGATGTAATTCTGTAATTCCTCTTTACGTTCGGTTTTCTCTCTCATAACTTCATCTTGTAGATTTTCCAAGCAAGCTCTTATAATTGAACGATATTGCCGACTTAATTTTAAAAGTTCTGATTTGATATCTGGTGAATTACTTGACATGAGTTCTTGAACGCCCAGGAAAGTTCCATTTGCTTCGTTAACTAATTTTCTTAGAATTGGTTCGAATAAGATCACCTGTTGGCGGACTTTGAAGACGGAAGCATTGGCCGGTCCATAAGCGCTTGGTGTGTCAGGGCTGTGTGCTTTTACATGCTGATATGCGAATACGCCCAGTTCGTTTACTGGAAGCCAAGTAGCTGCTACACCTGATCTCCGGCATAATTCATTCGGTATAAGCTGCAAGAAACGGATTGAATTGACGTAACCTAATCTTTTTAATTTTAATACTTACAAATGTCTTTGAAGATGGTTCCATTGAAATTTATTGCCCTGTAGGATTGATTTAATGTTTATAAGAAGTATAAATATTTTCTGTTTGAAATAAGTAAAAATCAAAATTAGAGAACATAACCGAAAATATTTGAAATTAAAAAGAAAAATCTAGAAATGCTTACACTTTTCAGCAACCAGGGGAAGAAATATACTATATATAATCTTTCTCTTTATTGTAACAAGTTAAAAATGCCTAAAAACTCTGTAAAACTGTAAGTTTTTCTTTAAAAACGTTTATGAAAACCTAACCTAATTCTTTTAGAGTCAAAGCTTTGTACACAAATGGAAATTTTTCGAAAACCGTTGGTTTTAAATAAAATAATAAGTTAATACCATTTATAGAGCGAAAAAATCTCTTTCCAAATATGCAAAAATATACAAGGGTCTTATATATGAAATAATTGAGATAGGTACGACTTTCAAATTCGAAAATAAATTTTTCGTTACATGGATTTTTTTCAAAAACTGTTGGTTTTAAGTGAAACAATTAGTTATTAAAATTTATAGAGCCTAAAAATCTCTATCCAAATATCCAAAAATATATAGGGTGTTATATATAAAGTAACCGAGATATGACTCTTTCAAATTTGAAAATGGTTAAAGTTTTCTTTAAATGGATTTTTTTCAAAAACTGTTGGTTTTAAGTGAAACAATTAGTTAATAAAATTTATAGAGCCTAAAAATCTCTATCCAAATATCCAAAAATATATAGGGTGTTATATATAAAGTAACCGAGATATGACTCTTTCAAATTTGAAAATGGTTAAAGTTTTCTTTAAATGGATTTTTTTCAAAAACTGTTGGTTTTAAGTGAAACAATTAGTTAATAAAATTTATAGAGCCTAAAAATCTCTATCCAAATATCCAAAAATATATAGGGTGTTATATATAAAGTAACCGAGATATGACTCTTTCAAATTTGAAAATGGTTAAAGTTTTCTTTAAATGGATTTTTTTCAAAAACTGTTGGTTTTAAGTGAAACAATTAGTTAATAAAATTTATAGAGCCTAAAAATCCCTATCCAAATATGCAAAAATATATAGGGTGTTATATATAAAATAACAGAGATAGGACTCTTTCAAATTTAAAACTAGTTCAAGAGTTACGACTCTTACGATTAATTATCAATAGAGGTTTTATTTATCTTCTTTTTAAAACAATATTTTATCAAACATGCATCTTGTTTTAAAATATCAGTGGGTATAGTACTATGGGATGCTATATCATCTTCCACTTCTTCGACGTTGATTTTATGGGCAGAATCCAAATCTAACTCGCTGATCTGATTATGTATTTCTTCTAGAAAGTTGTACCATCTCTTCATGTGTCGATAGTTTTCTAAAATGAAATGGAAGAATTAAATTATAAAATATAAATATTTTATCCTACCTCGTGCTATACAAGAATATGTAATATTTGATTTATCTGTGGCGTGTAGGTTCATATTATTAATAATAGAAGTTGTTACGAAATTAAAATAAATAACAACAGCTTCTGCGTTTTCATCGCATAACAATCCTGCTCTTAGTAAAAATTTTGTTGTTATCATATCCATTTGCTAAATAATTTCTTTCCATTATTAAATCGTGATTAAAAAAATAATACTTGCATTGAACAGGGCAGGTTTAACTTTCATAAGTACATGACTAATTGCAATTAATTTTATTATATCTTGAACTTTACTGTTCTCTCCGTTTTGCAAATGATTTATGATGATCGTATGTAGATATATCATACTTATGATATGGGATCTGATTCGATCGACTAAAGGTTTTCCTTCAGTAAAACTTCTTGGGTTTTTTGTAGCACATTCTTCAAAATGTGCTGGAAATATTTTATCCATTTCTATTAAACTAAAATCAGATGCATGAGAACGAAACCCTTGGGTGTTAAAAAAAAGGGGGTCAAGTTGCTGATTTACACAGCAAACTAGACCACCCGTTATATACTTACCAGTCATAAAAAGTGTGACTCATTGATCCAATATGATTTTTAACTGCACTGAAGATCTTGTTCATAATAGCGAGAACTGGTGGTTCAATTTTAATTTTACTAAGCGAAGATTTTTGTAGAGAGTCTAAATAAATGCTTTGTAATCGATACCAACTAAACTTATAACTGGAATTAGTTGAAACTGAAGGTGCTCTTGTTGAATCAGAGTCGTCTTTAGAAGGCATTGAATAATTCGTGATTGATCTTGTCGAAATAAAACTCATGTGGGGTTCGTCTGCTGACATCCCTCGAGGCTGATTTTTCCCTAAACATTCAAAAAGATTCCCCATTTTTTTGAAATATAAAAAATTAAACTGTCATGTCTGTCAGTTGTCGATGTGCAAATGGAAAGGATTAGTAATGAGAATTTTTTGCAAAAGATCTGTAACTCGTGATTCTGTTCAATCCAGTATGAATAATTTTTTTTTATAAATTCAAAACTAATTTTATCCTTTCAGCTGCTTCCATAATATATTTACATTCGTCCCAGCAATTTTCTGAGGAATTTAAAAGACAACTTACAGAAGAAAATATACGAGAACTTAGTATTGTATTTCGTATGATAGATATTTCGTCACAAGTTGTCAGTAAAAGTTTATTCCGATACATGAATAGAAGAGGTTTTAGAAGCATTTTTAAAACTGAGTTAAGGGAATATCATCAAAGATCACCAAACAATACAGAAGATTGGAGGGCAGTACGAATTCGTTTAAAAACTCATTGTTTTGCCGTCCTTAGTATTTACTTAGATATGGTGGAACATCTCCATGATCCCATTGCTTTGGATAAGTTTTTACAACAAATAGCAATTAGTCATTGTTTTATAACTGAGCCTTCAATTTCTTTTGAGGTAATAAAAAAGGGGGTCAAGTTGGATGCTCTTTAACTATTTTTTTAAATTATAGATGCACGACTTTCTATTAAAACAATTTATGAAACAGGAATTTGGAAAATACATGAGTAAATTTACACGTAGGGCTTTAAAAATATATTTAAAGCTAATTAGTACAAGACTGAAAGTTCTTATAGAACAGCAAAGTGTACATAACGATTTCGATCATACAGTAAGAGTTATGGAATTACAAAGAAGTGGTTTAAATTCAAAAATTGAAGGCTTTGGCACTTTTAAAGAAGTTTATGTAAATGATACACCTACATATAGTTCCCAATTTTCACTTGTTCCTTCCCAACCGATATATCCCAGTACAAGTAAAGGGGGCAAGCTTTCTCTCGACAAAAGAAGTCGTAGTTAAGATTTAATGTTTTAATTTAAGTAAAACGAGGGCCAAGTTGATTGTGTTTCTTCTATAAAATCACGATCAACTTAATAAATACCAATTAACGATAATAATTATTTCTTATTAATTCCTTAAAAATTTTTATTTATATCAAACTATTGTTTTATTACTACCTTTTATACGTTACAATTACTTAAATAAATCTTTTACTTTAATAGCAATATTTGCAGAATCTTTAATCCTTGCCCGTTGCCTTTCTTGTGCTTCGTTAAACGAACTAACTAGACTTATTTGTTCTTCTTCTACTTGTGTACTTTGTTTTTGCCTTTCCCTCTGTACCATTTCAATGGTTTCTTTATACAACTGTTCCTGTGAAGCAGCCCCGTCATACTGTTTTTCCAATTTTTGATACGCCTCGATAAACCTTTTTGTTAGAGTTTGTGAAGCATTATTAAACATATTCACAGTGCCAACATGTTTGTTTCTGTTATGCAACAAGCTAAAATTAAATCAAATAAATAATTGATTTTAAATATCCAATTAGGCTTACGCTCGAATTTTATCTTCTTCGTAAAAAATTTTTTTCAGGGGTACGTTTGGAATCGGTCTATCAAATCTAGGTTGTTCTTTTGGAGGGTAGGCTTCGTATAGATCATACCAAAGAGGCCTGTCTTCCCATTCAACTGCTCCTGATTGAATTAAACCTCTTGTTCTAGAAGGAAATGATTTTAAAATTTTTAAGGTTATGTATAAAAAAAATTATCAAACCTTGTATAAATCGTCCCTATCTTTTCTAAACGACTTCGAGCCATAGTAATAAAGTTATTTGTGAAGAAAGAGCTTGAAAATATCGTTGAATTAATTATATTTGGATAATAGAAATATTTAGGTAGTCACGTGACAGCCTTTTTCTAACCCCAAATTTTGATTTCCTTGCCGACATTTTCTTTCTTTCCTGTTTAAAAATGGTAAATATTACAGAAAATCAAATACGTTCCATTGGTTCAGTATTAAACGATGAAAAGCGTCCACTAAAAGAAAGATTCCGAGCATTATTTACATTAAGAAATGTTGGGGGCCCAACTTCCATACAGTGCATTAACGACTGCTTTAAAGACAGTTCTGCTTTATTAAAACACGAATTAGCTTATTGTTTAGGCCAAATGCAAGATCAAGAAGCTATATATGTCTTGGTGAAAGTTTTAGAAGATACAGCTCAAGAACCGATGGTTCGGCATGAAGCAGGTGAGTCAAGGTTATTTTGTTATGATCGGGATCACCAAAAGTTTATTATTTTCAGCTGAAGCGTTAGGAGCAATTGGATCTTCAGAAGTAATAGAAATTTTACAAAAATATCTAAAAGATCCAGTAGTAGAAGTTGCTGAAACTTGTGAATTAGCTTTGGAACGGATAAAATGGCTTCAAGATCCAAATTGTTCAAACGAACGTCTTTCAGAAAACCCCTACGCATCTGTTGATCCTGCCCCACCTGCAACTATAACGGATACAACAAAATTGAAAACAATTCTTCTTAACGATAATGCAACTCTTTTTGATCGTTACAGAGCAATGTTTGCGCTTAGAAATATGCGTACTAAAGAAGCAGTTGAAGCTTTAGGATCTGCTTTAAAATATGGAAGTGCTTTATTTCGACATGAAATTGCCTTTGTTTTAGGCCAATTACAAGATGAAACTAGTGTACGGTTTTTAAAAGAATCTCTGGAAGATTGTTCAGAGAATGAAATGGTTAGACATGAATGTGCTGAAGCTCTTGGGGCAATTGCAACTGAGGATTGTTTGGAAGTTTTGAATAAGTATCTAACCGATGATAAGAGGGTTGTTAAGGAAAGCTGTGAAATAGCCTTGGATATGTGTGAATATGAAAATAGCCCTGAATTTCAGTATGCCAACACTTTACAAGTTGCTTCTTGATTATTCATTGCAATTGTATGTCTATATTTATTGTTATTCCTTTTTATATTATGTATGTTGAAATAAATAAAGGGTAAGATCATTTGTATGTGTAATATTTGTGTATAAATTTCCTTTTTATGTGCAATAACATTCTTAATGTTTATTTTATGACTTGCTCATGAGTAATCCCGTGTGGTTACCGTAGGCAAGGTGTGGATATTTATTTCTTTCATGTTTAGTGAGTGAGTTACAGTTTTAAAGCATTTTTAAAAGTAATCTTTTTAGTTCAAAGCAAAAAATCGTGAAGTAAATTTTTTTACATTGAATGTGTTGGGGGTTGGATTTGACTGGTCAGGGCAAATCATTTTAAATATCTGTTTAAATATAGTGAAAGGATTGTAAAAGGGATATAAAAGGTAGGGATTTCACTTTTTATGACTAGTTCAAATTATAAGGGGATGTTTCACCCTTCCAGAATGTGCATCAGTCTAAATCTGCGTTTTGGTGTACGTTGGGTTGCATAACCACTGCTTCACAGATAATTTTTATAATATTCTAATATTTTGTTCTGTTGTTCTTCCCCAACGGGGGGGGGGCGCTTCAAATTCAAAAAAATATTTGAAATTTAAAGAGGCCTTATTCTGGAAATCAAAAGTCAATGAATAGACTGACACGCTTCGCGACATACATTTCCTTTCATGAAAATTTTGTCTGCATGTTGGGTTGCATAATCACTGCATCACAGATTTGTGAATTTATTTTGTTCTGCTGTACTTCCCCTATTATAGGAGGGCAGCAAGATAAGAAATTTACTTCGAAACCACTCCACTTTCCTCTGGACAGAAATCGAATGTTGGGGTGCGGTGAAAGTCAAAAGGACTGAGGATTTATTTTCCCTACGTCATCCCCAGTCTATTTCTTAAACTTTTCCCAAGAATCATATCCTGTAAGCCCAAGCATCCTCTCATTTAATTTCCCATTAGGATTTGCAGATTTTCCTTTCAGAGTATTTTCTCCTTTTAGTTTCCCCCCTTTAATTTCTTTCTGATTTATTACCAGCAGGCTTCATTTAGCTTCCTTTTTTCCTCTTTCTTTTTATTCCTAACCAGAAGTTTTCTGGTTTTGTTCTTTCCATCCATAATCGCCAACTTCTGAAAATTTTATTGGGTGCTTAATGTTATAGGAAAGGCTTTTCACTCCAATGTGAAATTTAAAAGGCTTTTCACCAAAACGTGAAATTTCAAAGGCTTTCACCACTGTGCCGTACATATTTTTTCCTAAAATTTCATTGAGTGCCGCCGGAGCCGCCTAGCTTTTTCTAGCCCCCCCCCCCTCTGTCTTTTGGAATTATTTTTTGTTTAAAATTAATATCTACCTACCCAAATCTAATCTCTACCAGATTACAAAGTTTTCCAGTAGTAAAGATTTTATTTTTTTTCGGAAACAGGAACAGGAAGTAAAATCACGCTTTAATGCTTAGATTGTTTTGAGTTCTATAGTCTTTCACAGTTTCATATACATAGCTACGAAAGTTAGTGAATACAAGAAGTTTATGTTAGGAAAAGGGAACCAACTTCGAGACTATGACGACGTTCAATTAGTTTGATAAGAGCTCCCGAACAACAACATTTCACCAACTGTTACGAAACTTTAGGCTAAATTTGTTTTGATAATAGCAAAAAAAAGCAAAAGTTTGAAAGTTTTGACGTGGTTAGGGTGGAATTTTAAATTAAACACGTGTTTTTGAATTTAAAGTTTTGAAAACATTTCTGCATGAATATTATCTACGTATGGAATTTAAAATATTGTTTTTATTATCGAAAGTTTAATTTATTTTGATAAAAAACAATGTGTTTATTATCAGAAAAGTTCAATCAGATTGACGAATTTAGATTTGACTTGAGATTTATTTTTAATGAGATACCTTTAGTATTCCCTTTAGTTTTGGCAAGTAGTGCTAGTGCTAGTCAGTTACAAGTAATAAAATAAAAAGTTTGTGTTAAATGCGTGGATTTATAACAATTTTTAATTTATACCAGAAATCAAACATTAATTTCGTTGGAATTTCACCAAAATTTTTAATTTGAACCCGAACGGCCGAACGTAAAAAAAGCGTTTAGTGTTCAAACGTTTTTTTATTTTTAAATTTGAGGTTCTTGCCAAATAAAATAAAAAGGTTGTTGATATTAATAGCAGATAGATGTGCAGACTAATATTCAGGTACCGAAAGTGATTGCAAGTGCTTATAATTTTATCTGTAATATTTTTACGTTGAACAATTTAAAATCTACCCCTTTCCGGAGAAAGAACTGTATACTGGGGAGAAATTAAACACGATCGTAATAAATACATAAAAAAATTAAAAACAATATTTTATTTATTTCGATTAAGCTGCTATACTCTATAGCAGTACCTAGATACGTTTGTTTCACCGCAAATGTTCGTTCCCTCTTTCAAAGTCGTCTGTATTATTGTATGGAAGTTAACGGAAGTCATTGGTAGGGGCTTAATCGAAATAAACAAAATATAGTTTTTAATTTTTTTATATCTCGATTTGAAGCAAATAAAAAAAATAAATAGTAGAATGAAGTCCTTATGAAATTGCCTTTCCAACGATGTGCCACACACATGGTATGGTGCCATTTGAAATTTTAGAGGGGGTGGTTGTGACGGCTAAGGGGTTGATGACAGACGTTCGGATTTTACGTAAAAAGATGTCCCCCTTGCTGTTTTTATTGACATATCTTGGAAATTTTTAAGCAAATAGTAATTTTGAAAGATACCGAGGGTGGCTACTTTTCGTTGACTTGAAACCCAAAGGGGTTCGTCTAAATTTTCAAAAGTGGGGTGGGTTTATTTTCTGGTGTAAATACACTGAAACATGTTTTATTATATGCTACAACTTAATTTTAATTTTAATTTTTTAATCACTTACCAATAAAATAATTGTTTAAGTTACAAGTACGAAATTAAGGACTTTATGGGCCGAGCGAGTGCAGCGAGCGAGGCACATAATTAAGACCAGCCATTTACTTTCGTACGAGTTACATAGGTACATAATTTTTGTTTTTACTACTCTTAGAGCTTTTTTTCTTATTAAAACAAAAACATTTTAAACATAGAAGTGCTGCTGACGTAGCCCTAACCGGTTGAGTTTTTAGCTTCGAAGGTAGGTAGTCCATGGATTACGTTTACACGGGCGATTATTTATACCGGTCTTGTTAATGCTTATCGTTTTTTTTTAATATAAAAACGTTATTTTAATTAGTGTGACATAATCGGTGGTAGATACGACAGTGCTACTTATAAACGTTTGTGAGTTTTGATTTTTTTTTCTTTTTGGTTGTAATAATTACGTTGCAAAAATTATTCTACCACAAGGGAAAGGAAGTCAGCTCGATTGGCTAAGTAGGTTACATCACATAGAACACGTGTATATCATGTTCGAAGTGGTTATTTTATGAATATTTATGAAATATAATCCTTCAGATCAGTTGATGATAGAATCTTGTAATATAGTGGAAGGTATTCGCTTTTTTAACCGCACGTTTGTAGTGGAAGAAGAAAAACTATTTTGTAGTTTCAAAAAATCTGCGGTAAGAGACCAAACGGTTTTACCCGTTTCGCAATCGGATTTGAACCAGGTTCAAATTTGTAAAAAGTCGTTCAGGAACGACTTGTTAACTAACGATAATCGCTGTCTCTTTATTTCGCGGTCTCGTTCATGGTCAATCCGAAAAATCATTCAGACCATGATAATCGTTTGTGAACAAGTGGTTACGGATTATAGAATAGGGGTGTAAACCGTTCTATGACTCTACCGACCCAATTTTTTCTTCCTTTTTGTATCAATTTTTTTAAAGTTTCTTTTTCTATATTTATTTGTCATTTTACTTCTCCTATGTTTATATTTCTACGAGTCTGTCCTCATTTTGGTTCAGAATAATTTTTTTCTGTTAATGCTGTTTTAATTTATGGATCATTTGGCCTTAGTTTCGTATTATAAGGTTTATTTTTAATAATTTGGGGGGTCATCTAATCACTTTACTTTTGGTTAATTGGTATAAGTTCCTTGTTATCATATTATACTAATTTATTATCTTTTTTACCTTTTCATATGATTAATGGATTAATTGAGCATTTATAATCTACTTCACTATTATAGTGCTTTTTCCATTGTTCAAAAGTCTATAGGTACTACAATCAAAAGTTTTTCGATAATTCACAAAAGCAAAGTAATAGAAATTAAAGAGAAACAAGGCAATAAGTACATATGGTGACTCAGATTGTATAAATAATATGACTTGCAAACATTGCTAAACGATTTAATTAAAATAAATGTAGATAACGATTGTTTATAAACATAAGAAGTTAATTTTAAACAATTACTTCTAATTTTTTAATTCTGGTTTTAAGGAAAAGAAAAGTATTTTTGTACCTTTGTTGTTAGTTTCGTATAACACGGTTTCGCAGTACACGATCTTATGGTGTTACACGAGGGTTTCCTGTATTATTGCTTTTTCACTTTTCATGTTAAGTACATTTAGAGCTGAAAATAATTGAAAAAGTAGTAAGTTTGGATTGAATTTTTTGCAATATTTCAAGCAATGTAGGACTTTTCTACCTCGCAACAAGTATCGAAGTTTCAGAACAGCGAACAGTTCCTCGTGACTTAATTTGCAGTTTATTGATGCAAACAAATTAATTTTGATGAGTCGTACAGTCGTAATAATCTAAGTAGGGTCTTTTAAAATTCTTTTTGTTCTTTTCATATCATTTCTTATTATTTTGTACGTTTATACTTTGTTTCTTCAATCAGTACGCTTTTATTCTGTATAAAGGGCGGTGTGTTGTAGTTTCCCTTGGTATTTTCGCAATTATTGTTACTAGAACAGTACAGTTTAAAACTTTTATGGAAATAAGAAGAAAAATAGCAAGTTTACCGCAAGTATTTAGTGTTCAGTAAAAAAAAAAGTTAAAAAGTTTATTATGATAGCGAAATTCATCTCCTTTTGGACTTAGCTATGCCTTGAAAAACTGTTCGCTTTTAATTGGTTTTAAATAAAAAAAAGTATATAACCAATATTTTTTTTATATAATTAAAGCAAATAAATTATCTAATAATTATACAGGCTGTTTTTAAAAAAAATCCTTTAGCCATAACTTCTCCTAAATATACATCAACTCTTTTAAACTACGATAACTTTTTTATTTTAAATAGAACACCCTGTATATTTTTACATATTTGGATTCAGGGTGAAATTCTCCATACAGTAGTGTGTTTAATTATTTTTTTTTGATATCCAGAAATTGTTTTAATATTTTTTTTATGTTGCATCTAGCCACCCATGCGCTAACGTAAAACTAAACCATAATCAATAATTAATCAACCAGGTGGCCGCAAATTGGGCAATACGTTTTGGAGTTAAATATTTAAATATTTTTTCTATAAAAGTTTAACATTCTGGTTGATTTCCAGGGCACACTTGAAAATTTTATGGTATAGGGCGTACGACTGCCTACATGCAATAAATTATTTAAAATTTTCGGAGTATAAAAAAAAACAAATAAAACACTCTATTGTATGCAGAATTTCACCCTGAATTCAAATATGTAAAAATATACAGGGTGTTCCATTTAAAATAAAAAAGTTTCGAGTCGTAGTTTAAAACAGTTCAAAGATATTTTTTTTTTAGGAAAAGGTGAGATCGAAAGATAGCTCTTGCCTTGTCTTTGTATATAGTTTGTGGGGTCTAAAATTTAAAATGACGAAGCAATGAGTCAAGGCAAGTCTAAGATATAACGAAGTCTAATTTCGTAATTATTTTCAAAGAAGCAGATTTAACGAAGAAAATTAACTTTATACCAAATTAATTTCGAAATCCTCGTTATAATATTATCTTGGTCGTTGCTAATGTGAAATTTGATTATAATTGAAGTAGATACATGAGTGCACAAATATAATCCCATGAGGAGTCTTTTAAAAGGTGTAGTCATGCTATTATTTTTCCACAGCTGACAGGAAATAACATGAGAAAACATTTCCGGGTTTTTATAATCAAAAAATGCTTTTTCTTTCTATAACGGTGTCGTACACCACGTTTTGCTTAATTGGAAACGAATTTTCAGTAAAAGTCCTCTATTAGATTTAGGTTTGGGGATTGTGCAGGTCAGTAAATCATAATAATCTTCCTCCTGTTGTCCTGAGACATCCACAGACGATTGTAAGAAGTCGAGCGATCTCTGAAGCTGGTTTCAACCCCGTACCATTTAGCTTGTTTAATTTTTGAAAGTACCTACCCCTTTTTCTTCAGGAAATCTTCTAAAATAAATATTTCCAGGATCAATAAGGATCAAAAAGTCCTTTCTCCGCTTTGTGTGTGATCGAGTTCTGATCTTTTTTGGCCCATAGCAAGTGATAGAGTCCTTCAAGTTTGTAACTAAGCAGTTTTGGGTTATAAATTCATTAAAAGCTCTATCTGTCAGGGTTATTCTTTTTAATTCAGAAAATTATGCAAAAAATTAATGTTCAAGAACAATTACGGGCGTGGGACATGCAAACTCTTCTGTGTATGTGCTATACAAAACAATTCTTAATTGGTCCTTGACCTTAAGAAAAAAAAACATATTGTATTAATCCAATAAAATTATCAAACCTAATAACACATTAATTAACAAATGTGTGTACTTAATATGTTTCCCTCAATTATCTAACATCAATATCCAATTACATTTATTAATACAGAAATTTGACATTGTTACGTTTTATGATATCTTTGATAAACCCTTACAAGAGATTGATTTTCAACTTCCATTAATTTCCTGTCTAATTAATAATTAATAAATATCGATAATGATAACAATCAAGCTTGCCATGTACGATCAGATTTCAGTTTAGATGTAATGGGTTCGTCTTCTGATTCTGTTCCTATCGATTAAAATCAATCTGTATTATAGGGAGAAGCTTTTGGTTAATTATAATTCGGTTTAATCGTTTTTTGATAAATTTTTATTAAGAGGGAATTTTGTAATTGAACAAAAAATTAAAGAGCATGCAAGTTTAAGTAGAAGACGAATGGTGAATAATTCAAGGTCGATTTCCGTTGGTTTGTAGCTAATTATTATTTGTAGAGAGTACTTTGCTTCTACAGCTGGTGGTTATTATTCAGACCGTCTATTATAGTGTGATATGTGTAATGTATTAAATGGAAAGCGAATTTATTTTCCATTATGATACGAATTTCTAATCACGTGCTGAATTTTTAGTGATGACCGATTTTGGACGTGATTTTTTTTCGATATTTCCTTTGGAATAATTTTTTAAGATAATTACAACAACAACCTTTAATAAATTAAAAATTTAATCATTAAAGAAGTGTCGGCACAGTGTTGGATAATAAAAAAAAACAATTACCAGAAATAGAATCATAAACCCAATTATAATTTACAAAGCGTATTTGCGGTTTGCAAATACTCAACAAATCAAAGGACAATTAAAGGATTAATTGTAATGAAAATAATTAAACAGTTGTGAAGTAATATTTAGGATGTCAACAAGGCCTGTGATAATAAAAAATGGAAGTAGCAATAATGTGCAGACGTTTGTGTTCCATCCTGGACAAGAAATGTCAAGAGGAAGGGTTAGAAGTAGAATATGGCAGATTTTTCCTTCAGTTATTGGTAAATATTTTTTCTTAATTAGGTTTAAAAAAAAAAAATTGTTAATCTACAGTGTGTCCACGCATTGAGTGCATATAAGGTGTAAATGACAAATTTTTTTAGAGTTGGATCTTCATGTTCTGAGGATCGCTCCTGCTTAGTCTCAAACTAAGATATTGAAAAAATGAGCCAAATCAATTAATATACAGGGTGTTTTCTTGGGCGAAATCTAAAAATTAGTCAAGAGTAAACTGTCTTTATTTTAGCAGATATAACAAAAATGTATTAGAAAAAGTTGTTTAGAATTAAAAGTTATTGAAGATTTTCAATTTTTATACAAATCAGCCTACTTTGATTTTTTTCATCAAAATCCAATACTTTTGAACTCATGTTTGTAACAAATAAGGTTTAGTATTTTTTTGATAAATAATTATTTGTTTTTCAAGTACTTTGTTTAATTACTCTTCATGCATGGGTTATTAAAACCACAAATAAAAAATCTCATGTTGATGAAAAAAATCAAAGTAGGCCGATTTGTATAAAAATTGAAAATCTTCAATAACTTTTAATTCTAAACAACTTTTTCTAATACATTTTTGTTATATCTGCTAAAATAAAGACAGTTTACTCTTGACTAATTTTTAGATTTCGGTCAAAAAACACCCTGTATATTATTGATTTGGCTCATTTTTTCAATATCTTAGTTTGAGACTAAGCAGGAGCGATCCTCAGAACATGAAGATCCAACTCTAAAAAAAATTGTCATTTACACCTTATATACACCACTAATCCTCGTATAATACGGTTTCGTATTACACGAGTTTGTATCGGAATCTTTCATGCAAAAAATTGTTTCTTCAGGTTCATCCTCATAACGCATTCAATCTCTTTCTAATGCAAGGGCATTAATTAGATCTAAAGTGGATTACCAAGGGATTATCGCTAAATCAGCGCCCTTTTGCTAAAAATCCTTTTCGAGCCGGTTTGTTGCATCTTATACCCCGTATCGGATAGGCCGCGCCAATAGAGCGGAGCTCTGACCTTCGACGTATTGTTCTTCGTTTAACTTCAAAGTTAAGTAAAAAGACCTTTCGTTTACCGTGCTTCGAATGCATCTGTTCTGCAAATTACTTCGTAATATCCTTCGTAATTACCTCTAGTCTTTTATTTCTTTCTTTATCATCCTTAGCACTCTTATTTCTTAATCTTTACAAATACGAATACCACAACCAATTTTTAGAGACACTCACACCTTTCAGTTTTGCTTTGTTTTCTTATCAATTCTACCAGGAATATGAAACTACCGCCATTCAAGACCCTAATTTTCCAAACTAGTTCGTGGCTTCCCAAAACCATATATTTTCGTTTATACTCCGCTTCATCTGTAAGACCTTTCTGTTTCTCTTGTTATTCTCCATTCTCTATAGTTCAGGTAATTACTAATTACCGTGCTATCAGTTTTAGAACGTGTGCTTAGGTTAAACATTGTTGACCTGAGTTTCCTGCAATTACTACACCGCTATCTCGTTACTCGTATTAATTTCTCGAGTGTCGGGTTGAACAGAATTGTTGATATCTTATCGCCTTTTCTTAACACCTTTCTGCACTTCGAAGCTGTCCAATAGCTTTCCATTATTTTTACGTTGGTGCTTGTACGAGGCTTTATCTTTCCATCTTTTATTACTCCAACTATGTACAAATACCTAAAAGATTGAACTTCGTTTGTCATTCTAAATTCTAAAGGAATGTCCACACACTGCACGGAAGCCTCGCGCTGCGGCCTCGCGAGGCCTGCCTCGCAAAATCGATACCAGCCTCGCTACTGTGGTCGCCTCAGAGTAAAAACTGGCGGCTGCGCTACTTCGCGTGGCTGCCTCAGCTCGCGTTTTAAAAGGCGCGAGGCAACCATCAGTTGAGACAGCTTTGCGAGGCCGCTGCGCAAGACTGCTGCGCAGTGTGCGTACATAGCTTAGCTTTGACGATGAACCTGCCCCCAAGCGTAGCTTTAGCTTTCAGGGAGAGTGTGTGGATGCTAGCATCCACTGAAACGACATAAAAATATTAAACCAGTACAATACATTTTTCTTAAACCGTTTTTTTTTTTCAAGGATCACTCCTGTGTCTTCCATTTGGAATAATGCTGGGATGGCCATCATCAACATACCCAAAACTGCTACCAGATTCATCTCCAATCCCCATTACCATCGATCAAAGTGCCATGATCGCTGGTTTTTTAATGATAGGCAACATTGTTGGTACCCCATTTTCCTCCTACTCTTTCCTTGGTACCAAATATGGAATCCTTTTGGGTTTATTCCTTATGCTGATTGGTTGGATTTTAATGTACTACGCGACATCTATTTACTTTCTTCTGGGTAGCAGACTTTTAATCGGTTTAGGGTGTGGATATGGAAGTGGCCAATTAAAGATTTACATTAAAGAATTATGCGAACCGAAATTAGGGGTGATTTTATTAAAGTTAGTGAATTTTTATATTTTTTTCGGGGTTGTTATAGCGTATGTTTTTGGTTACTTCTTGAGTTTCAGAGATTTTTCCTTGGTTACCACTGTGATCACAACTGTGATTTTTTTGTTCTGTTGTTTGTTACCGCACCCTCCTAAAGAGTACTTAAAGTTTGGGAAAATTCGGGAAGCTAGGGTTGTATTAAAATATTTAAGACCGAATTCAGATCTTGATTATGAAATTCAACGCTTGAAGACGATTTTGGGTACAGGGGTGGAAGAAATAAGTTTTTGTCAAGTCTTAAGGGATAAAAATTTGAGAAATAAATTTTGCATTATAGGACTTTTAACTTTTTTTATGCAGTTTAGTGGTGCTCCCGCTACGATTATTTACACGCAAATAATTTTTACTTCTAGTAATTGTCCTTTTCCTGAATTAATTTCCATTGCATACGCCGTCCTATTTTTTATATCAAATTTTATTGGAGTGTTTAGTTTTAGTAAAATTAACAAAAAGGTCTGTTTACTTATTTCCAGTATTAGCGTAACTTTAGTTTTAGCTTTAAATATAGCTGTGTTTTATTTTAATTTTAATGAAAAATATTGGAGTTATACTTCTTTAGTAACAATGTTTGTGTTCATATTTTTACATAGTATAGGGTTGGCTGTAGTTCCTTTTTTATTAACCCAAGAGTATTTTCCTGAAAAGGCGAGAAAAGTTGTATCTCATTTTCAGATAATGCAACATTCACTTCTTGCTCTTATTATTACAAAAGTGTTTCAAGTTTTGTACGATAGATATGAATTGTACGTGCCATTTTGTTTATTTGCAAGCGCTTCCTTTATTTGTTCTTTATTTGTATTAATTTTTGTTCCTTATAAACCTCCAGTATTAGACGAAGAAAATTTAAAAGGTTCTATACGTTTAAATTAATCAGAATTGTAAATTAATTTCTTATGTAGGCAATAAGGGTTGGTAGGTAGATGGTGATTTATGGATCTTGCCAATCATCTTAATATAAATTCAATGGTTATGGTTTACGCAATGTTTTAGGGAACAGTGGTGTACCTAGAAATGATTCTACTATATAAGTAGGTAATTAGTTTTATTTTAGTTACATCTTTTTTTATTACACCACCATCCAGATTTATTGACTGTAGTTAATTTAAATTGCATTGTGTAATTTTCTGTGATAGTTTTGCTTACTTATATAATGACTTTTATATTCCTGATAAATGTATTTTATCTTAAATGTTTGATTTCCAAATATTTCTAGAAGTGTGATTTTAAAAATAAATTGTTAAACTATTTTTTTTTCAATAATTTATTGGCTATAAAAAAAAGAAATGAGCTTAGAATATTGCAAGAATGTAATTGGGTACCTAGGTTCGAAACTGGAAATCGTGGGGGATGGAAAAGACGCCTAGACAGGCTAAGAGGGTCAGTTTTTCAGTTCTGGTTTAACACCGGTTTAGCTAAACCAAGATTAATTGCCATGGATAAAATTGTTACAAGAATTCAAAGAATTTTTAAGCTTGGTTTGGCTAAACTGGGGTTTAAACCAGAACTGAAAAATCGGCCCTAAATGGGAAATAATGGAAGAGAACAGGCAAGAAGGAAAGGGTAGAAAGAGTACAAAGTGGATAGACAGAAGATACAAGAAAATTCTTCATCTAACCCAGTTCAGTTCAGTTCAGTTCAGTTTTTCTGGATCAGAAAAATAACGAGACAGCAGAACATCCTTTCGAGAGAATAAGAGGAGCCATGTTAGGGTAGCTCTGTTCCGAACGGATTTTTTCTTGATTTAGGTAATATCCGAACCAGTTCCTGTCAATTAGGAATTAAAATTGTGCTGTTAACTTTTTTTTTTTTGTTAAAATCGTCATCCTTTTTTTTGGTATTCTTGTTTTCGGATACTCTAAGAGTATGACACACTTTTATTTCTTCTAACAGATCTTTGGACGTTAAGGGTGGTTGTGGGATCAGAACCTCAGAATATGTTTATTGGAGTAACTCCTCGATAGGATTTCTTGCAAAAAAAGGTCAATTTTGTTTTGAAGTGTTCAAAAAATCCATTTCCCAAACTTTACTCGCCACGTGGTGAACAGTGGGAAGGGATGAGGGATGTTTGGCATATATTTTGCAAGTGTACACCCTCCAAATAACATTCTGGGAAAATCCGAACCAGATCCGAAGGGGTGAAAAAAATGTTCAAAAAAAGAGCAAAGACTATAGTCTTTCCTCATCTTTTGGAAAAAATTTTGACCCCTTCCTATCTCGTCCGGATTTTCCCAGAATATTATTTAAAGGGTGTACACTTGGAAATGATGTGACAAACTTCCACCACCCCTTCCCATTGGTTTCCACCTGGTCAGGAAATGTTCAGGAATGAATTCCTTCAGAAACCTTTCTTTTTTTTTTTTGAACAGATAGGAGGGGATGAGGGATGTTGAACACTCCGGGGTAAAAGTAGGGTCTAATTGTTTTAGGTCGATTTCCTGGACTTCTCGAACGATTTCATCCTGGGGAGGCCGTCGCCCACTTCTTCCAGGAGGTAGCGGAAGATCATCAGTCCTGAAGGAGAGACGGCCCTTTTTAGGGATGTGAAGATAAAAACAGTCCTTTATAGGGCTAACAAAAATTTTAAAGAAAGGTTTTCCTAAGAGATAAGCGGTACGCTGTAAAAAAATTGCATGAAGTTTTGTAATTTAGGAAAATTTGTCTGAATGTTTAAGTATTTTGTGGTGTGTACGCAACCTTAGTTAATAAAAGTTCCAGTGTGAACGCACCTTTAGCTGATAAATTATTAGCTAAAGGTGCGTTCACACAGCAATAAACAGAAAAGTTCTTAAAACGCGTACGAGCGCAATCGCTGGAGATATTTCAGGATGCCGTAATATTGAAACGCAACAGCGGAATTACTTTAAATTACTGCCAGAGATGAACGATAGGGTAGCCAACCAGAAACTGGTTAGAAGGGCCCTGTGCAAAAACAGACAAGTTCTTAAAACGCGTACGAGCGCAATCGCTGGAGATATTTCAGGATGTCGTAATATTGAAACGCAACAGCGGAATTACTTTAAATTACTGCCAGAGATGAACGATAGGGTAGCCAACCAGAAACTGGTTAGAAGGGCCCTGTGCAAAAACAGAAAAGTGTACGAGCGCAATCGCTGGAGATATTTCAGGATGCCGTAATATTGAAACGCAACAGCGGAATTACTTTAAATTACTTTCAGAGATGACTGATAGGGTTGCCAACCAGAAACTGGTTAGAAGGGCCCTGTGCATTAACAGAAAAGTTCTTAAAACGCGTACGAGCGCAATCGCTGGAGATATTTCAGGATGTCGTAACATTGAAACGCAACAGCGGAATTACTTTAAATTACTACCAGAGATGAACGATAGGGTAGCCAACCAGAAACTGGTTAGAAGGGCCCTGTGCATAAACAGAAAAGTTCTTAAAACTCGTACGAGCGCAATAGCTGGGGATATTTCAGGATGTCGTAACATTGAAACGCAACAGCGGAATTACTTTAAATTACTACCAGAGATGACTGATAGGGTTGCCAACCAGAAACTGGTTAGAAGGGCCCTGTGCATAAACAGAAAAGTTCTTAAAACGCGTACGAGCGCAATAGCTGGGGATATTTCAGGATGTCGTAACATTGAAACGCAACAGCGGAATTACTTTAAATTACTACCAGAGATGACTGATAGGGTTGCCAACCAGAAACTGGTTAGAAGGGCCCTGTGCATAAACAGAAAAGTTCGTACGAGCGCAATAGCTGGGGATATTTCAGGATGTCGTAACATTGAAACGCAACAGCGGAATTACTTTAAATTACTACCAGAGATGACTGATAGGGTTGCCAACCAGAAACTGGTTAGAAGGGCCCTGTGCATAAACAGAAAAGTTCTTAAAACGCGTACGAGCGCAATCGCTGGAGATATTTCAGGATGTCGTAACATTGAAACGCAACAGCGGAATTACTTTAAATTACTACCAGAGATGACTGATAGGGTTGCCAACCAGAAACTGGTTAGAAGGGCCCTGTGCATAAACAGAAAAGTTCTTAAAACTCGTACGAGCGCAATAGCTGGGGATATTTCAGGATGTCGTAACATTGAAACGCAACAGCGGAATTACTTTAAATTACTACCAGAGATGACTGATAGGGTTGCCAACCAGAAACTGGTTAGAAGGGCCCTGTGCATAAACAGAAAAGTTCTTAAAACGCGTACGAGCGCAATAGCTGGGGATATTTCAGGATGTCGTAACATTGAAACGCAACAGCGGAATTACTTTAAATTACTACCAGAGATGACTGATAGGGTTGCCAACCAGAAACTGGTTAGAAGGGCCCTGTGCATAAACAGAAAAGTTCGTACGAGCGCAATAGCTGGGGATATTTCAGGATGTCGTAACATTGAAACGCAACAGCGGAATGACTTTAAATTACTACCAGAGATGACTGATAGGGTTGCCAACCAGAAACTGGTTAGAAGGGCCCTGTGCATAAACAGAAAAGTTCTTAAAACGCGTACGAGCGCAATAGCTGGGGATATTTCAGGATGTCGTAACATTGAAACGTAACAGCGGAATTACTTTAAATTACTACCAGAGATGACTGATAGGGTTGCCAACCAGAAACTGGTTAGAAGGGCCCTGTGCATAAACAGAAAAGTTCTTAAAACGCGTACGAGCGCAATCGCTGGAGATATTTCAGGATGCCGTAATATTGAAACGCAACAGCGGAATTACTTTAAATTACTGCCAGAGATGAACGATAGGGTAGCCAACCAGAAACTGGTTAGAAGGGTTCTGTGCAAAAACAGACAAGTTCTTAAAACGCGTACGAGCGCAATCGCTGGAGATATTTCAGGATGTCGTAATATTGAAACGCAACAGCGGAATTACTTTAAATTACTGCCAGAGATGAACGATAGGGTAGCCAACCAGAAACTGGTTAGAAGGGCCCTGTGCAAAAACAGAAAAGTGTACGAGCGCAATCGCTGGAGATATTTCAGGATGCCGTAATATTGAAACGCAACAGCGGAATTACTTTAAATTACTATCAGAGATGACTGATAGGGTTGCCAACCAGAAACTGGTTAGAAGGGCCCTGTGCATTAACAGAAAAGTTCTTAAAACGCGTACGAGCGCAATCGCTGGAGATATTTCAGGATGTCGTAACATTGAAACGCAACAGCGGAATTACTTTAAATTACTACCAGAGATGAACGATAGGGTAGCCAACCAGAAACTGGTTAGAAGGGCCCTGTGCATAAACAGAAAAGTTCTTAAAACTCGTACGAGCGCAATAGCTGGGGATATTTCAGGATGTCGTAACATTGAAACGCAACAGCGGAATTACTTTAAATTACTACCAGAGATGACTGATAGGGTTGCCAACCAGAAACTGGTTAGAAGGGCCCTGTGCATAAACAGAAAAGTTCTTAAAACGCGTACGAGCGCAATAGCTGGGGATATTTTAGGATGTCGTAACATTGAAATGCAACAGCGGAATTACTTTAAATTACTACCAGAGATGACTGATAGGGTTGCCAACCAGAAACTGGTTAGAAGGGCCCTGTGCATAAACAGAAAAGTTCGTACGAGCGCAATAGCTGGGGATATTTCAGGATGTCGTAACATTGAAACGCAACAGCGGAATTACTTTAAATTACTACCAGAGATGACTGATAGGGTTGCCAACCAGAAACTGGTTAGAAGGGCCCTGTGCATAAACAGAAAAGTTCTTAAAACGCGTACGAGCGCAATCGCTGGAGATATTTCAGGATGTCGTAACATTGAAACGCAACAGCGGAATTACTTTAAATTACTACCAGAGATGAACGATAGGGTAGCCAACCAGAAACTGGTTAGAAGGGCCCTGTGCATAAACAGAAAAGTTCTTAAAACGCGTACGAGCGCAATAGCTGGGGATATTTCAGGATGTCGTAACATTGAAATGCAACAGCGGAATTACTTTAAATTACTACCAGAGATGACTGATAGGGTTGCCAACCAGAAACTGGTTAGAAGGGCCCTGTGCATAAACAGAAAAGTTCGTACGAGCGCAATAGCTGGGGATATTTCAGGATGTCGTAACATTGAAACGCAACAGCGGAATTACTTTAAATTACTACCAGAGATGACTGATAGGGTTGCCAACCAGAAACTGGTTAGAAGGGCCCTGTGCATAAACAGAAAAGTTCTTAAAACGCGTACGAGCGCAATCGCTGGAGATATTTCAGGATGTCGTAACATTGAAACGCAACAGCGGAATTACTTTAAATTACTACCAGAGATGAACGATAGGGTAGCCAACCAGAAACTGGTTAGAAGGGCCCTGTGCATAAACAGAAAAGTTCTTAAAACGCGTACGAGCGCAATAGCTGGGGATATTTCAGGATGTCGTAACATTGAAATGCAACAGCGGAATTACTTTAAATTACTACCAGAGATGACTGATAGGGTTGCCAACCAGAAACTGGTTAGAAGGGCCCTGTGCATAAACAGAAAAGTTCGTACGAGCGCAATAGCTGGGGATATTTCAGGATGTCGTAACATTGAAACGCAACAGCGGAATTACTTTAAATTACTACCAGAGATGACTGATAGGGTTGCCAACCAGAAACTGGTTAGAAGGGCCCTGTGCATAAACAGAAAAGTTCTTAAAACGCGTACGAGCGCAATCGCTGGAGATATTTCAGGATGTCGTAACATTGAAACGCAACAGCGGAATTACTTTAAATTACTACCAGAGATGAACGATAGGGTAGCCAACCAGAAACTGGTTAGAAGGGCCCTGTGCATAAACAGAAAAGTTCTTAAAACGCGTACGAGCGCAATAGCTGGGGATATTTCAGGATGTCGTAACATTGAAACGCAACAGCGGAATTACTTTAAATTACTACCAGAGATGACTGATAGGGTTGCCAACCAGAAACTGGTTAGAAGGGCCCTGTGCATAAACAGAAAAGTTCGTACGAGCGCAATAGCTGGGGATATTTCAGGATGTCGTAATATTGAAACGCAACAGCGGAATTACTTTAAATTACTACCAGAGATGACTGATAGGGTTGCCAACCAGAAACTGGTTAGAAGGGCCCTGTACATAAACAGAAAAGTTCTTAAAACGCGTACGAGCGCAATAGCTGGGGATATTTCAGGATGTCGTAACATTGAAACGCAACAGCGGAATTACTTTAAATTACTACCAGAGATGACTGATAGGGTTGCCAACCAGAAACTGGTTAGAAGGGCCCTGTGCATAAACAGAAAAGTTCGTACGAGCGCAATAGCTGGGGATATTTCAGGATGTCGTAACATTGAAACGCAACAGCGGAATTACTTTAAATTACTACCAGAGATGACTGATAGGGTTGCCAACCAGAAACTGGTTAGAAGGGCCCTGTGCATAAACAGAAAAGTTCGTACGAGCGCAATAGCTGGGGATATTTCAGGATGTCGTAATATTGAAACGCAACAGCGGAATTACTTTAAATTACTACCAGAGATGACTGATAGGGTTGCCAACCAGAAACTGGTTAGAAGGGCCCTGTGCATAAACAGAAAAGTTCGTACGAGCGCAATAGCTGGGGATATTTCAGGATGTCGTAATATTGAAACGCAACAGCGGAATTACTTTAAATTACTACCAGAGATGACTGATAGGGTTGCCAACCAGAAACTGGTTAGAAGGGCCCTGTGCATAAACAGAAAAGTTCGTACGAGCGCAATAGCTGGGGATATTTCAGGATGTCGTAATATTGAAACGCAACAGCGGAATTACTTTAAATTACTACCAGAGATGACTGATAGGGTTGCCAACCAGAAACTGGTTAGAAGGGCCCTGTACATAAACAGAAAAGTTCTTAAAACGCGTACGAGCGCAATAGCTGGGGATATTTCAGGATGTCGTAACATTGAAACGCAACAGCGGAATTACTTTAAATTACTACCAGAGATGACTGATAGGGTTGCCAACCAGAAACTGGTTAGAAGGGCCCTGTGCATAAACAGAAAAGTTCGTACGAGCGCAATAGCTGGGGATATTTCAGGATGTCGTAACATTGAAACGCAACAGCGGAATTACTTTAAATTACTACCAGAGATGACTGATAGGGTTGCCAACCAGAAACTGGTTAGAAGGGCCCTGTGCATAAACAGAAAAGTTCTTAAAACGCGTACGAGCGCAATAGCTGGGGATATTTCAGGATGTCGTAACATTGAAACGCAACAGCGGAATTACTTTAAATTACTACCAGAGATGACTGATAGGGTTGCCAACCAGAAACTGGTTAGAAGGGCCCTGTGCATAAACAGAAAAGTTCTTAAAACGCGTACGAGCGCAATAGCTGGGGATATTTCAGGATGTCGTAACATTGAAACGCAACAGCGGAATTACTTTAAATTACTACCAGAGATGACTGATAGGGTTGCCAACCAGAAACTGGTTAGAAGGGCCCTGTGCATAAACAGAAAAGTTCTTAAAACGCGTACGAGCGCAATAGCTGGGGATATTTCAGGATGTCGTAACATTGAAACGCAACAGCGCAATTACTTTAAATTACTACCAGAGATGACTGATAGGGTTGCCAACCAGAAACTGGTTAGAAGGGCCCTGTGCATAAACAGAAAAGTTCTTAAAACGCGTACGAGCGCAATAGCTGGGGATATTTCAGGATGTCGTAACATTGAAACGCAACAGCGGAATTACTTTAAATTACTACCAGAGATGACTGATAGGGTTGCCAACCAGAAACTGGTTAGAAGGGCCCTGTGCATAAACAGAAAAGTTCGTACGAGCGCAATAGCTGGGGATATTTTAGGATGTCGTAACATTGAAATGCAACAGCGGAATTACTTTAAATTACTACCAGAGATGACTGATAGGGTTGCCAACCAGAAACTGGTTAGAAGGGCCCTGTGCATAAACAGAAAAGTTCGTACGAGCGCAATAGCTGGGGATATTTCAGGATGTCGTAACATTGAAACGCAACAGCGGAATTACTTTAAATTACTACCAGAGATGACTGATAGGGTTGCCAACCAGAAACTGGTTAGAAGGGCCCTGTGCATAAACAGAAAAGTTCTTAAAACGCGTACGAGCGCAATCGCTGGAGATATTTCAGGATGTCGTAACATTGAAACGCAACAGCGGAATTACTTTAAATTACTACCAGAGATGAACGATAGGGTAGCCAACCAGAAACTGGTTAGAAGGGCCCTGTGCATAAACAGAAAAGTTCTTAAAACGCGTACGAGCGCAATAGCTGGGGATATTTCAGGATGTCGTAACATTGAAATGCAACAGCGGAATTACTTTAAATTACTACCAGAGATGACTGATAGGGTTGCCAACCAGAAACTGGTTAGAAGGGCCCTGTGCATAAACAGAAAAGTTCGTACGAGCGCAATAGCTGGGGATATTTCAGGATGTCGTAACATTGAAACGCAACAGCGGAATTACTTTAAATTACTACCAGAGATGACTGATAGGGTTGCCAACCAGAAACTGGTTAGAAGGGCCCTGTGCATAAACAGAAAAGTTCTTAAAACGCGTACGAGCGCAATAGCTGGGGATATTTCAGGATGTCGTAACATTGAAACGCAACAGCGGAATTACTTTAAATTACTACCAGAGATGACTGATAGGGTTGCCAACCAGAAACTGGTTAGAAGGGCCCTGTGCATAAACAGAAAAGTTCTTAAAACGCGTACGAGCGCAATAGCTGGGGATATTTCAGGATGTCGTAACATTGAAACGCAACAGCGGAATTACTTTAAATTACTACCAGAGATGACTGATAGGGTTGCCAACCAGAAACTGGTTAGAAGGGCCCTGTGCATAAACAGAAAAGTTCTTAAAACGCGTACGAGCGCAATAGCTGGGGATATTTCAGGATGTCGTAACATTGAAACGCAACAGCGCAATTACTTTAAATTACTACCAGAGATGACTGATAGGGTTGCCAACCAGAAACTGGTTAGAAGGGCCCTGTGCATAAACAGAAAAGTTCTTAAAACGCGTACGAGCGCAATAGCTGGGGATATTTCAGGATGTCGTAACATTGAAACGCAACAGCGGAATTACTTTAAATTACTACCAGAGATGACTGATAGGGTTGCCAACCAGAAACTGGTTAGAAGGGCCCTGTGCATAAACAGAAAAGTTCGTACGAGCGCAATAGCTGGGGATATTTCAGGATGTCGTAACATTGAAACGCAACAGCGGAATTACTTTAAATTACTACCAGAGATGACTGATAGGGTTGCCAACCAGAAACTGGTTAGAAGGGCCCTGTACATAAACAGAAAAGTTCTTAAAACGCGTACGAGCGCAATAGCTGGGGATATTTCAGGATGTCGTAACATTGAAACGCAACAGCGGAATTACTTTAAATTACTACCAGAGATGACTGATAGGGTTGCCAACCAGAAACTGGTTAGAACGGCCCTGTGCATAAACAGAAAAGTTCGTACGAGCGCAATAGCTGGGGATATTTCAGGATGTCGTAACATTGAAACGCAACAGCGGAATTACTTTAAATTACTACCAGAGATGACTGATAGGGTTGCCAACCAGAAACTGGTTAGAAGGGCCCTGTACATAAACAGAAAAGTTCTTAAAACGCGTACGAGCGCAATAGCTGGGGATATTTCAGGATGTCGTAACATTGAAACGCAACAGCGGAATTACTTTAAATTACTACCAGAGATGACTGATAGGGTTGCCAACCAGAAACTGGTTAGAAGGGCCCTGTGCATAAACAGAAAAGTTCTTAAAACGCGTACGAGCGCAATAGCTGGGGATATTTCAGGATGTCGTAACATTGAAACGCAACAGCGGAATTACTTTAAATTACTACCAGAGATGACTGATAGGGTTGCCAACCAGAAACTGGTTAGAAGGGCCCTGTACATAAACAGAAAAGTTCTTAAAACGCGTACGAGCGCAATAGCTGGGGATATTTCAGGATGTCGTAACATTGAAACGCAACAGCGGAATTACTTTAAATTACTACCAGAGATGACTGATAGGGTTGCCAACCAGAAACTGGTTAGAAGGGCCCTGTGCATAAACAGAAAAGTTCTTAAAACGCGTACGAGCGCAATCGCTGGAGATATTTCAGGATGTCGTAACATTGAAACGCAACAGCGGAATTACTTTAAATTACTACCAGAGATGACTGATAGGGTTGCCAACCAGAAACTGGTTAGAAGGGCCCTGTGCATAAACAGAAAAGTTCGTACGAGCGCAATAGCTGGGGATATTTCAGGATGTCGTAACATTGAAATGCAACAGCGGAATTACTTTAAATTACTACCAGAGATGACTGATAGGGTTGCCAACCAGAAACTGGTTAGAAGGGCCCTGTGCATAAACAGAAAAGTTCGTACGAGCGCAATAGCTGGGGATATTTCAGGATGTCGTAACATTGAAACGCAACAGCGGAATTACTTTAAATTACTACCAGAGATGACTGATAGGGTTGCCAACCAGAAACTGGTTAGAAGGGCCCTGTGCATAAACAGAAAAGTTCTTAAAACGCGTACGAGCGCAATAGCTGGGGATATTTCAGGATGTCGTAACATTGAAACGCAACAGCGGAATTACTTTAAATTACTACCAGAGATGACTGATAGGGTTGCCAACCAGAAACTGGTTAGAAGGGCCCTGTGCATAAACAGAAAAGTTCTTAAAACGCGTACGAGCGCAATAGCTGGGGATATTTCAGGATGTCGTAACATTGAAACGCAACAGCGGAATTACTTTAAATTACTACCAGAGATGACTGATAGGGTTGCCAACCAGAAACTGGTTAGAAGGGCCCTGTGCATAAACAGAAAAGTTCTTAAAACGCGTACGAGCGCAATAGCTGGGGATATTTCAGGATGTCGTAACATTGAAACGCAACAGCGCAATTACTTTAAATTACTACCAGAGATGACTGATAGGGTTGCCAACCAGAAACTGGTTAGAAGGGCCCTGTGCATAAACAGAAAAGTTCTTAAAACGCGTACGAGCGCAATAGCTGGGGATATTTCAGGATGTCGTAACATTGAAACGCAACAGCGGAATTACTTTAAATTACTACCAGAGATGACTGATAGGGTTGCCAACCAGAAACTGGTTAGAAGGGCCCTGTGCATAAACAGAAAAGTTCGTACGAGCGCAATAGCTGGGGATATTTCAGGATGTCGTAACATTGAAACGCAACAGCGGAATTACTTTAAATTACTACCAGAGATGACTGATAGGGTTGCCAACCAGAAACTGGTTAGAAGGGCCCTGTACATAAACAGAAAAGTTCTTAAAACGCGTACGAGCGCAATAGCTGGGGATATTTCAGGATGTCGTAACATTGAAACGCAACAGCGGAATTACTTTAAATTACTACCAGAGATGACTGATAGGGTTGCCAACCAGAAACTGGTTAGAAGGGCCCTGTACATAAACAGAAAAGTTCTTAAAACGCGTACGAGCGCAATAGCTGGGGATATTTCAGGATGTCGTAACATTGAAACGCAACAGCGGAATTACTTTAAATTACTACCAGAGATGACTGATAGGGTTGCCAACCAGAAACTGGTTAGAAGGGCCCTGTGCATAAACAGAAAAGTTCTTAAAACGCGTACGAGCGCAATAGCTGGGGATATTTCAGGATGTCGTAACATTGAAACGCAACAGCGGAATTACTTTAAATTACTACCAGAGATGACTGATAGGGTTGCCAACCAGAAACTGGTTAGAAGGGCCCTGTACATAAACAGAAAAGTTCTTAAAACGCGTACGAGCGCAATAGCTGGGGATATTTCAGGATGTCGTAACATTGAAACGCAACAGCGGAATTACTTTAAATTACTACCAGAGATGACTGATAGGGTTGCCAACCAGAAACTGGTTAGAACGGCCCTGTGCATAAACAGAAAAGTTCTTAAAACGCGTACGAGCGCAATAGCTGGGGATATTTCAGGATGTCGTAACATTGAAACGCAACAGCGGAATTACTTTAAATTACTACCAGAGATGACTGATAGGGTTGCCAACCAGAAACTGGTTAGAACGGCCCTGTGCATAAACAGAAAAGTTCGTACGAGCGCAATAGCTGGGGATATTTCAGGATGTCGTAACATTGAAACGCAACAGCGGAATTACTTTAAATTACTACCAGAGATGACTGATAGGGTTGCCAACCAGAAACTGGTTAGAAGGGCCCTGTACATAAACAGAAAAGTTCTTAAAACGCGTACGAGCGCAATAGCTGGGGATATTTCAGGATGTCGTAACATTGAAACGCAACAGCGGAATTACTTTAA
The DNA here is from genome assembly GCA_963082805.1 of Hemicrepidius hirtus. NCBI lineage: Eukaryota > Metazoa > Arthropoda > Insecta > Coleoptera > Elateridae > Hemicrepidius > Hemicrepidius hirtus. The sequence goes on along the minus strand of OY720161.1, from coordinate 3,937,869 downwards.
ATTACTACCAGAGATGACTGATAGGGTTGCCAACCAGAAACTGGTTAGAAGGGCCCTGTGCATAAACAGAAAAGTTCTTAAAACGCGTACGAGCGCAATAGCTGGGGATATTTCAGGATGTCGTAACATTGAAACGCAACAGCGGAATTACTTTAAATTACTACCAGAGATGACTGATAGGGTTGCCAACCAGAAACTGGTTAGAAGGGCCCTGTACATAAACAGAAAAGTTCTTAAAACGCGTACGAGCGCAATAGCTGGGGATATTTCAGGATGTCGTAACATTGAAACGCAACAGCGGAATTACTTTAAATTACTACCAGAGATGACTGATAGGGTTGCCAACCAGAAACTGGTTAGAACGGCCCTGTGCATAAACAGAAAAGTTCTTAAAACGCGTACGAGCGCAATAGCTGGGGATATTTCAGGATGTCGTAACATTGAAACGCAACAGCGGAATTACTTTAAATTACTACCAGAGATGACTGATAGGGTTGCCAACCAGAAACTGGTTAGAACGGCCCTGTGCATAAACAGAAAAGTTCGTACGAGCGCAATAGCTGGGGATATTTCAGGATGTCGTAACATTGAAACGCAACAGCGGAATTACTTTAAATTACTACCAGAGATGACTGATAGGGTTGCCAACCAGAAACTGGTTAGAACGGCCCTGTGCATAAACAGAAAAGTTCTTAAAACGCGTACGAGCGCAATAGCTGGGGATATTTCAGGATGTCGTAACATTGAAACGCAACAGCGGAATTACTTTAAATTACTACCAGAGATGACTGATAGGGTTGCCAACCAGAAACTGGTCAGAAGGGCCCTGTACATAAACAGAAAAGTTCTTAAAACGCGTACGAGCGCAATAGCTGGGGATATTTCAGGATGTCGTAACATTGAAACGCAACAGCGGAATTACTTTAAATTACTACCAGAGATGACTGATAGGGTTGCCAACCAGAAACTGGTTAGAACGGCCCTGTACATAAACAGAAAAGTTCTTAAAACGCGTACGAGCGCAATAGCTGGGGATATTTCAGGATGTCGTAACATTGAAACGCAACAGCGGAATTACTTTAAATTACTACCAGAGATGACTGATAGGGTTGCCAACCAGAAACTGGTTAGAACGGCCCTGTGCATAAACAGAAAAGTTCTTAAAACGCGTACGAGCGCAATAGCTGGGGATATTTCAGGATGTCGTAACATTGAAACGCAACAGCGGAATTACTTTAAATTACTACCAGAGATGACTGATAGGGTTGCCAACCAGAAACTGGTTAGAAGGGCCCTGTGCATAAACAGAAAAGTTCTTAAAACGCGTACGAGCGCAATAGCTGGGGATATTTCAGGATGTCGTAACATTGAAACGCAACAGCGCAATTACTTTAAATTACTACCAGAGATGACTGATAGGGTTGCCAACCAGAAACTGGTTAGAAGGGCCCTGTGCATAAACAGAAAAGTTCTTAAAACGCGTACGAGCGCAATAGCTGGGGATATTTCAGGATGTCGTAACATTGAAACGCAACAGCGGAATTACTTTAAATTACTACCAGAGATGACTGATAGGGTTGCCAACCAGAAACTGGTTAGAAGGGCCCTGTACATAAACAGAAAAGTTCTTAAAACGCGTACGAGCGCAATAGCTGGGGATATTTCAGGATGTCGTAACATTGAAACGCAACAGCGGAATTACTTTAAATTACTACCAGAGATGACTGATAGGGTTGCCAACCAGAAACTGGTTAGAAGGGCCCTGTACATAAACAGAAAAGTTCTTAAAACGCGTACGAGCGCAATAGCTGGGGATATTTCAGGATGTCGTAACATTGAAACGCAACAGCGGAATTACTTTAAATTACTACCAGAGATGACTGATAGGGTTGCCAACCAGAAACTGGTTAGAAGGGCCCTGTACATAAACAGAAAAGTTCTTAAAACGCGTACGAGCGCAATAGCTGGGGATATTTCAGGATGTCGTAACATTGAAACGCAACAGCGGAATTACTTTAAATTACTACCAGAGATGACTGATAGGGTTGCCAACCAGAAACTGGTTAGAAGGGCCCTGTGCATAAACAGAAAAGTTCGTACGAGCGCAATAGCTGGGGATATTTCAGGATGTCGTAACATTGAAACGCAACAGCGGAATTACTTTAAATTACTACCAGAGATGACTGATAGGGTTGCCAACCAGAAACTGGTTAGAAGGGCCCTGTGCATAAACAGAAAAGTTCGTACGAGCGCAATAGCTGGGGATATTTCAGGATGTCGTAACATTGAAACGCAACAGCGGAATTACTTTAAATTACTACCAGAGATGACTGATAGGGTTGCCAACCAGAAACTGGTTAGAAGGGCCCTGTGCATAAACAGAAAAGTTCTTAAAACGCGTACGAGCGCAATAGCTGGGGATATTTCAGGATGTCGTAACATTGAAACGCAACAGCGGAATTACTTTAAATTACTACCAGAGATGACTGATAGGGTTGCCAACCAGAAACTGGTTAGAAGGGCCCTGTGCATAAACAGAAAAGTTCTCAAAACGCGTACGAGCGCAATAGCTGGGGATATTTCAGGATGTCGTAACATTGAAACGCAACAGCGGAATTACTTTAAATTACTACCAGAGATGACTGATAGGGTTGCCAACCAGAAACTGGTTAGAACGGCCCTGTGCATAAACAGAAAAGTTCTTAAAACGCGTACGAGCGCAATAGCTGGGGATATTTCAGGATGTCGTAACATTGAAACGCAACAGCGGAATTACTTTAAATTACTACCAGAGATGACTGATAGGGTTGCCAACCAGAAACTGGTTAGAACGGCCCTGTGCATAAACAGAAAAGTTCTTAAAACGCGTACGAGCGCAATAGCTGGGGATATTTCAGGATGTCGTAACATTGAAACGCAACAGCGGAATTACTTTAAATTACTACCAGAGATGACTGATAGGGTTGCCAACCAGAAACTGGTTAGAAGGGCCCTGTGCATAAACAGAAAAGTTCTTAAAACGCGTACGAGCGCAATAGCTGGGGATATTTCAGGATGTCGTAACATTGAAACGCAACAGCGCAATTACTTTAAATTACTACCAGAGATGACTGATAGGGTTGCCAACCAGAAACTGGTTAGAAGGGCCCTGTGCATAAACAGAAAAGTTCTTAAAACGCGTACGAGCGCAATAGCTGGGGATATTTCAGGATGTCGTAACATTGAAACGCAACAGCGGAATTACTTTAAATTACTACCAGAGATGACTGATAGGGTTGCCAACCAGAAACTGGTTAGAAGGGCCCTGTGCATAAACAGAAAAGTTCGTACGAGCGCAATAGCTGGGGATATTTCAGGATGTCGTAACATTGAAACGCAACAGCGGAATTACTTTAAATTACTACCAGAGATGACTGATAGGGTTGCCAACCAGAAACTGGTTAGAAGGGCCCTGTACATAAACAGAAAAGTTCTTAAAACGCGTACGAGCGCAATAGCTGGGGATATTTCAGGATGTCGTAACATTGAAACGCAACAGCGGAATTACTTTAAATTACTACCAGAGATGACTGATAGGGTTGCCAACCAGAAACTGGTTAGAAGGGCCCTGTGCATAAACAGAAAAGTTCGTACGAGCGCAATAGCTGGGGATATTTCAGGATGTCGTAACATTGAAACGCAACAGCGGAATTACTTTAAATTACTACCAGAGATGACTGATAGGGTTGCCAACCAGAAACTGGTTAGAAGGGCCCTGTGCATAAACAGAAAAGTTCTTAAAACGCGTACGAGCGCAATAGCTGGGGATATTTCAGGATGTCGTAACATTGAAACGCAACAGCGGAATTACTTTAAATTACTACCAGAGATGACTGATAGGGTTGCCAACCAGAAACTGGTTAGAAGGGCCCTGTGCATAAACAGAAAAGTTCGTACGAGCGCAATAGCTGGGGATATTTCAGGATGTCGTAACATTGAAACGCAACAGCGGAATTACTTTAAATTACTACCAGAGATGACTGATAGGGTTGCCAACCAGAAACTGGTTAGAAGGGCCCTGTGCATAAACAGAAAAGTTCTTAAAACGCGTACGAGCGCAATAGCTGGGGATATTTCAGGATGTCGTAACATTGAAACGCAACAGCGGAATTACTTTAAATTACTACCAGAGATGACTGATAGGGTTGCCAACCAGAAACTGGTTAGAAGGGCCCTGTGCATAAACAGAAAAGTTCGTACGAGCGCAATAGCTGGGGATATTTCAGGATGTCGTAACATTGAAACGCAACAGCGGAATTACTTTAAATTACTACCAGAGATGACTGATAGGGTTGCCAACCAGAAACTGGTTAGAAGGGCCCTGTGCATAAACAGAAAAGTTCGTACGAGCGCAATAGCTGGGGATATTTCAGGATGTCGTAACATTGAAACGCAACAGCGGAATTACTTTAAATTACTACCAGAGATGACTGATAGGGTTGCCAACCAGAAACTGGTTAGAAGGGCCCTGTGCATAAACAGAAAAGTTCTTAAAACGCGTACGAGCGCAATAGCTGGGGATATTTCAGGATGTCGTAACATTGAAACGCAACAGCGGAATTACTTTAAATTACTACCAGAGATGACTGATAGGGTTGCCAACCAGAAACTGGTTAGAAGGGCCCTGTGCATAAACAGAAAAGTTCTCAAAACGCGTACGAGCGCAATAGCTGGGGATATTTCAGGATGTCGTAACATTGAAACGCAACAGCGGAATTACTTTAAATTACTACCAGAGATGACTGATAGGGTTGCCAACCAGAAACTGGTTAGAACGGCCCTGTGCATAAACAGAAAAGTTCTTAAAACGCGTACGAGCGCAATAGCTGGGGATATTTCAGGATGTCGTAACATTGAAACGCAACAGCGGAATTACTTTAAATTACTACCAGAGATGACTGATAGGGTTGCCAACCAGAAACTGGTTAGAACGGCCCTGTGCATAAACAGAAAAGTTCTTAAAACGCGTACGAGCGCAATAGCTGGGGATATTTCAGGATGTCGTAACATTGAAACGCAACAGCGGAATTACTTTAAATTACTACCAGAGATGACTGATAGGGTTGCCAACCAGAAACTGGTTAGAAGGGCCCTGTGCATAAACAGAAAAGTTCTTAAAACGCGTACGAGCGCAATAGCTGGGGATATTTCAGGATGTCGTAACATTGAAACGCAACAGCGCAATTACTTTAAATTACTACCAGAGATGACTGATAGGGTTGCCAACCAGAAACTGGTTAGAAGGGCCCTGTGCATAAACAGAAAAGTTCTTAAAACGCGTACGAGCGCAATAGCTGGGGATATTTCAGGATGTCGTAACATTGAAACGCAACAGCGGAATTACTTTAAATTACTACCAGAGATGACTGATAGGGTTGCCAACCAGAAACTGGTTAGAAGGGCCCTGTGCATAAACAGAAAAGTTCGTACGAGCGCAATAGCTGGGGATATTTCAGGATGTCGTAACATTGAAACGCAACAGCGGAATTACTTTAAATTACTACCAGAGATGACTGATAGGGTTGCCAACCAGAAACTGGTTAGAAGGGCCCTGTACATAAACAGAAAAGTTCTTAAAACGCGTACGAGCGCAATAGCTGGGGATATTTCAGGATGTCGTAACATTGAAACGCAACAGCGGAATTACTTTAAATTACTACCAGAGATGACTGATAGGGTTGCCAACCAGAAACTGGTTAGAAGGGCCCTGTGCATAAACAGAAAAGTTCTTAAAACGCGTACGAGCGCAATAGCTGGGGATATTTCAGGATGTCGTAACATTGAAACGCAACAGCGGAATTACTTTAAATTACTACCAGAGATGACTGATAGGGTTGCCAACCAGAAACTGGTTAGAAGGGCCCTGTGCATAAACAGAAAAGTTCTTAAAACGCGTACGAGCGCAATAGCTGGGGATATTTCAGGATGTCGTAACATTGAAACGCAACAGCGGAATTACTTTAAATTACTACCAGAGATGACTGATAGGGTTGCCAACCAGAAACTGGTTAGAAGGGCCCTGTGCATAAACAGAAAAGTTCTTAAAACGCGTACGAACGCAATCGCTGGAGATATTTCAGGATGCCGTAATATTGAAACGCAACAGCGGAATTACTTTAAATTACTACCAGAGATGAACGATAGGGTAGCCAACCAGAAACTGGTTAGAAGGGCCCTGTGCATAAACAGAAAAGTTCTCAAAACGCGTACGAGCGCAATAGCTGGGGATATTTCAGGATGCCGTAATATTGAAACGCAACAGCGGAATTACTTTAAATTACTAATAGTTAGTTTAGGTTAGGTTAGGTTTCGAAACGGGTTAGGTTAGCTAATGAGTTGGGTTAGGTTAGGTAAATGAGTTGGGTTAGGTTAGGTATTGGGTTGGGTTAGGTTAGGTAAATGAGTTGGGTTAGGTTAGCTAAACGAGTTGGGTTAGGTTAGCTAATGAGTTGGGTTAGGTTAGGTAAATGAGTTGGGTTAGGTTAGCTTACCTAACCTAAGTTATATTTAATATTAAATTAAAAAATAAATATTAAATTAAGAAAATAAATATTAAATTAAGAAAATAAATATTAAATTAAGAAAATAAATATTAAATTAAGAAAATAAATATTAAATTAAGAAAATAAATATTAAATTAAAAAATAAATATTAAATTAAGAAAATAAATATTAAATTAAGAAAATAAATATTAAATTAAGAAAATAAATATTAAATTAAGAAAATAAATATTAAATTAAGAAAATAAATATTAAATTAAGAAAATAAATATTAAATTAAGAAAATAAATATTAAATTAAGATAATAAATATTAAATTAAGAAAATAAATATTAAATTAAGAAAATAAATATTAAATTAAGAAAATAAATATTAAATTAAGAAAATAAATATTAAATTAAGAAAATAAATATTAAATTAAAAAATAAATATTAAATTAAGAAAATAAATATTAAATTAAGAAAATAAATATTAAATTAAGAAAATAAATATTAAATTAAGAAAATAAATATTAAATTAAGAAAATAAATATCAAATTAAGAAAATAAATATTAAATTAAGAAAATAAATATTAAATTAAGAAAATAAATATTAAATTAAGAAAATAGATATTAAATTAAGAAAATAAATATTAAATTAAGAAAATAAATATTAAATTAAGAAAATAAATATTAAATTCAGAAAATAAATATTAAATTAAGAAAATAAATATTAAATTAAGAAAATAAATATTAAATTAAGAAAATAAATATTAAATTAAGAAAATAAATATTAAATTAAGAAAATAAATATTAAATTAAGAAAATAAATATTAAATTAAGAAAATAAATATCAAATTAAGAAAATAAATATTAAATTAAGAAAATAAATATTAAATTAAGAAAATAAATATTAAATTAAGAAAATAAATATTAAATTAAGAAAATAAATATTAAATTAAGATAATAAATATTAAATTAAGAAAATAAATATTAAATTAAGAAAATAAATATTAAATTAAGAAAATAAATTTTAAATTAAGAAAATAAATATTCAATTAAGAAAATAAATATTAAATTAAGAAAATAAATATTAAATTCAGAAAATAAATATTAAATTTAAGAAAGCAGCAAGGCGTTACATGTAGATAGGCAACCCATGTGACAACTTTCAGCTGCTCGATGCGACGATGCATCCGAAGATTCCTACTGATCGCAGTATGTACAGGACGATATAAAATGCGGTCGATGGGAACTTCGGGAAGCATCCAGCAGCAGTCGTTACATGTAGATAGGCAACCCATGTGACAACTTTCAGTTGCTCGATGCGACGATGCATCCGAATATTCCCACTGATCGCAGTATGTACAGGACGATATAAACTGCGGTCGGTGGGAACGTCGGGAAGCATCCAGCAGCAAGTCGTTACATGTAGATAGGCAACCCATATGACAACTTTCAGCTGCTCGATGCGACGATGCATCCGAAGATTCCCACTGATCGTAGTATGTACAGGACGATATAAACTGCGGTCGGTGGGAACTTCGGGAAGCATGCAGCAGCAAGTCGTTACATGTAGATAGGCAACCCATGTGACAACTTTCAGCTGCTCGATGCATCCGAAGATTCCCACTGATCGCAGTTTGTACACGCAGATATAAACTGCGAGTAAATTAAGAAAATAAATATTAAATTAAGAAAATAATTATGGGGCAAACTTCCCTCAACCCTTCCCACTGCTCCACACCTGGCTAGGAAACGTTCAAACTGGGTTGTTCCAGAAAACTTTCGGAATTTTTTTTGACCAGATGGGAGGGGATGGGGGATGTTTGGCACATATTTTTCAAGTCTTTACCCTTCATATTACATTCTGAAATTTTCCTAATTAAATCGGAGAGGGTGAAAAAATCTTCGAAAAAAAAACGAAAGACTATAGTCTTTCATCATTTTTTGGAAAAAAATTGACCCCTTCAGATCTCGTCACGATTTTCAAAGAATGTTATTTGGAGGGTGTACACTTGAAAATTATGGGGCAAACTTCCATCACCCCTTCCCATTGCTCCACACCTGGCTAGGAAACGTTCAAACTGGGTTGTTCCAGAAAACTTTCGGAATTATTTTTGACCAGATGGGAGGGGATTGGGGATGTTTGGCACATATTTTTCAAGTCTTTACCCTTCATATTACATTCTGAAATTTTCCTAATTAAATCGGAGAGGGTGAAAAAATCTTCGAAAAAAAAACGAAAGACTATAGTCTTTCCTCATTTTTGGGAAAAAAATTTGACCCCTTCAGATCTCGTCACGATTTTCAAAGAATGTTATTTGGAGGGTGTACACTTGAAAATTATGGGGCAAACTTCCATCACCCCTTCCCATTGCTCCACACCTGGCTAGGAAACGTTCAAACTGGGTTGTTAAAGAAAACTTTCGGAATTTTTTTTGACCAGATGGGAGGGGATGGGGGATGTTTGGCACATATTTTTCAAGTCTTTACCCTTCATATTACATTCTGAAATTTTCCTAATTAAATCGGAGAGGGTGAAAAAATCTTCGAAAAAAAAACGAAAGACTATAGTCTTTCCTCATTTTTGGGAAAAAAATTTGACCCCTTCAGATCTCGTCACGATTTTCAAAGAATGTTATTTGGAGGGTGTACACTTGAAAATTATGGGGCAAACTTCTCTCACCCCTTCCCACTGCTCCACACCTGGCTAGGAAACGTTCAAACTGGGTTGTTCCAGAAAACTTTCGGAATTTTTTTTGACCAGATGGGAGGGGATGGGGGATGTTTGGCACATATTTTCAAGTCTTTACCCTTCATATTACATTCTGAAATTTTCCTAATTAAATCGGAGAGGGTGAAAAAATCTTCGAAAAAAAAACGAAAGACTATAGTCTTTCCTCATTTTTGGGAAAAAAATTTGACCCCTTCAGATCTCGTCACGATTTTCAAAGAATGTTATTTGGAGGGTGTACACTTGAAAATTATGGGGCAAACTTCCCTCACCCCTTCCCACTGCTCCACACCTGGCTAGGAAACGTTCAAACTGAGTTGTTCCAGAAAACTTTCGGAATTTTTTTTGACCAGATGGGAGGGGATGGGGGATGTTTGGCACATATTTTTCAAGTCTTTACCCTTCATATTACATTCTGAAATTTTCCTAATTAAATCGGAGAGGGTGAAAAAATCTTCGAAAAAAAAACGAAAGACTATAGTCTTTCCTCATTTTTTGGAAAAAAATTTGACCCCTTCAGATCTCGTCACGATTTTCAAAGAATGTTATTTGGAGGGTGTACACTTGAAAATTATGGTACAAACTTCCATCACCCCTTCCCATTGCTCCACACCTGGCTAGGAAACGTTCAAACTGGGTTGTTAAAGAAAACTTTCGGAATTTTTTTTGACCAGATGGGAGGGGATGGGGGATGTTTGGCACATATTTTTCAAGTCTTTACCCTTCATATTACATTCTGAAATTTTCCTAATTAAATCGGAGAGGGTGAAAAAATCTTCGAAAAAAAAACGAAAGACTATAGTCTTTCCTCATTTTTGGGAAAAAAAATTTGACCCCTTCAGATCTCGTCACGATTTTCAAAGAATGTTATTTGGAGGGTGTACACTTGAAAATTATGGGGCAAACTTCCCTCACCCCTTCCCACTGCTCCACACCTGGCTAGGAAACGTTCAAACTGAGTTGTTCCAGAAAACTTTCGGAATTTTTTTTGATCAGATGGGAAGGGATGGGGGATGTTTGGCACATATTGTTCAAGTCTTTACCCTTCATATTACATTCTGAAATTTTCCTAATTAAATCGGAGAGGGTGAAAAAATCTTCGAAAAAAAAACGAAAGACTATAGTCTTTCCTCATTATTGGGAAAAAAAATTTGACCCCTTCAGATCTCGTCACGATTTTCAAAGAATGTTATTTGGAGGGTGTACACTTGAAAATTATGGGGCAAACTTCCCTCACCCCTTCCCACTGCTCCACACCTGGCTAGGAAACGTTCAAACTGAGTTGTTCCAGAAAACTTTTGGAATTTTTTTTGACCAGATGGGAGGGGATGGGGGATGTTTGGCACATATTTTTCAAGTCTTTACCCTTCATATTACATTCTGAAATTTTCCTAATTAAATCGGAGAGGGTGAAAAAATCTTCGAAAAAAAAACGAAAGACTATAGTCTTTCCTCATTTTTGGGAAAAAAATTTGACCCCTTCAGATCTCGTCACGATTTTCAAAGAATGTTATTTGGAGGGTGTACACTTGAAAATTATGGGGCAAACTTCCCTCACCCCTTCCCACTGCTCCACACCTGGCTAGGAAACGTTCAAACTGGGTTGTTCCAGAAAACTTTCGGAATTTTTTTTGACCAGATGGGAGGGGATGGGGGATGTTTGGCACGTATTTTTCAAGTCTTTACCCTTCATATTACATTCTGAAATTTTCCTAATTAAATCGGAGAGGGTGACAAAATCTTCGAAAAAAAAACGAAAGACTATAGTCTTTCCTCATTTTTGGGAAAAAAATTTGACCCCTTCAGATCTCGTCACGATTTTCAAAGAATGTTATTTGGAGGGTGTACACTTGAAAATTATGGGGCAAACTTCCCTCACCCCTTCCCACTGCTCCACACCTGGCTAGGAAACGTTCAAACTGAGTTGTTCCAGAAAACTTTCGGAATTTTTTTTGACCAGATGGGAGGGGATGGGGGATGTTTGGCACATATTTTTCAAGTCTTTACCCTTCATATTACATTCTGAAATTTTCCTAATTAAATCGGAGAGGGTGAAAAAATCTTCGAAAAAAAAACGAAAGACTATAGTCTTTCCTCATTTTTGGGAAAAAAATTTGACCCCTTCAGATCTCGTCACGATTTTCAAAGAATGTCATTTGGAGGGTGTACACTTGAAAATTATGGGGCAAACTTCCCTCACCCATTCCCACTGCTCCACACCTGGCTAGGAAACGTTCAGAATTGGGTTGTTCCAGAAAACTTTCGGAATCTTTTTTGACCAGATGGGAGGGGATGGGGGATGTTTGGCACATATTTTTCAAGTCTTTACCCTTCATATTACATTCTGAAATTTTCCTAATTAAATCGGAGAGGGTGAAAAAATCTTCGAAAAAAAAACGAAAGACTATAAGTCTTTCCTCATTTTTGGGAAAAAAATTTGACCCCTTCAGATCTCGTCACGATTTTCAAAGAATGTTATTTGGAGGGTGTACACTTGAAAATTATGGGGCAAACTTCCCTCACCCCTTCCCACTGCTCCACACCTGGCTAGGAAACGTTCAAACTGAGTTGTTCCAGAAAACTTTCGTAATTTTTTTTGACCAGATGGGAGGGGATGGGGGATGTTTGGCACATATTTTTCAAGTCTTTACCCTTCATATTACATTCTGAAATTTTCCTAATTAAATCGGAGAGGGTGAAAAAATCTTCGAAAAAAAAAACGAAAGACTTTCCTCATTTTTTGGAAAAAACTTGGACCCCTTCAGATCTCGTCACGATTTTCAAAGAATGTTATTTGGAGGGTGTACACTTGAAAATTATGGGGCAAACTTCCATCACCCCTTCCCATTGCTCCACACCTGGCTAGGAAACGTTCAAACTGGGTTGTTCCAGAAAACTTTCGGAATTTTTTTTGACCAGATGGGAGGGGATTGGGGATGTTTGGCACATATTTTTCAAGTCTTTACCCTTCATATTACATTCTGAAATTTTCCTAATTAAATCGGAGAGGGTGAAAAAATCTTCGAAAAAAAAACGAAAGACTATAGTCTTTCCTCATTTTTGGGAAAAAAATTTGACCCCTTCAGATCTCGTCACGATTTTCAAAGAATGTTATTTGGAGGGTGTACACTTGAAAAATATGGGGCAAACTTCCCTCACCCCTTCCCACTGCTCCACACCTGGCTAGGAAACGTTCAAACTGGGTTGTTCCAGAAAACTTTCGGAATTTTTTTTGACCAGATGGGAGGGGATGGGGGATGTTTGGCACATATTTTTCAAGTCTTTACCCTTCATATTACATTCTGAAATTTTCCTAATTAAATCGGAGAGGGTGACAAAATCTTCGAAAAAAAAACGAGAGACTATAGGCTTTCCTCATTTTTGGGAAAAAAATTTGACCCCTTCAGATCTCGTCACGATTTTCAAAGAATGTTATTTGGAGGGTGTACACTTGAAAATTATGGGGCAAACTTCCCTCACCCCTTCCCACTGCTCCACACCTGGCTAGGAAACGTTCAAACTGAGTTGTTCCAGAAAACTTACGGAATTTTTTTTGACCAGATGGGAGGGGATTGGGGATGTTTGGCACATATTTTTCAAGTCTTTACCCTTCATATTACATTCTGAAATTTTACTAATTAAATCGGAGAGGGTGAAAAAATCTTCGAAAAAAAAACGAAAGACTATAGTCTTTCCTCATTTTTGGGAAAAAAATTTGACCCCTTCAGATCTCGTCACGATTTTCAAAGAATGTTATTTGGAGGGTGTACACTTGAAAATTATGGGGAAAACTTCCCTCACCCCTTCCCACTGCTCCACACCTGGCTAGGAAACGTTCAAACTGGGTTGTTCCAGAAAACTTTCGGAATTTTTTTTGACCAGATGGGAGGGGATTGGGGATGTTTGGCACATATTTTTCAAGTCTTTACCCTTCATATTACATTCTGAAATTTTCCTAATTAAATCGGAGAGGGTGAAAAAATCTTCGAAAAAAAAACGAAAGACTATAGTCTTTCCTCATTTTTGGGAAAAAAATTTGACCCCTTCAGATCTCGTCACGATTTTCAAAGAATGTTATTTGGAGGGTGTACACTTGAAAATTATGGGGCAAACTTCCCTCACCCCTTCCCACTGCTCCACACCTGGCTAGGAAACGTTCAAACTGAGTTGTTCCAGAAAACTTTCGTAATTTTTTTTGACCAGATGGGAGGGGATGGGGGATGTTTGGCACATATTTTTCAAGTCTTTACCCTTCATATTACATTCTGAAATTTTCCTAATTAAATCGGAGAGGGTGAAAAAATCTTCGAAAAAAAAAACGAAAGACTTTCCTCATTTTTTGGAAAAAACTTGGACCCCTTCAGATCTCGTCACGATTTTCAAAGAATGTTATTTGGAGGGTGTACACTTGAAAATTATGGGGCAAACTTCCATCACCCCTTCCCATTGCTCCACACCTGGCTAGGAAACGTTCAAACTGGGTTGTTCCAGAAAACTTTCGGAATTTTTTTTGACCAGATGGGAGGGGATTGGGGATGTTTGGCACATATTTTTCAAGTCTTTACCCTTCATATTACATTCTGAAATTTTCCTAATTAAATCGGAGAGGGTGAAAAAATCTTCGAAAAAAAAACGAAAGACTATAGTCTTTCCTCATTTTTGGGAAAAAAATTTGACCCCTTCAGATCTCGTCACGATTTTCAAAGAATGTTATTTGGAGGGTGTACACTTGAAAAATATGGGGCAAACTTCCCTCACCCCTTCCCACTGCTCCACACCTGGCTAGGAAACGTTCAAACTGGGTTGTTCCAGAAAACTTTCGGAATTTTTTTTGACCAGATGGGAGGGGATGGGGGATGTTTGGCACATATTTTTCAAGTCTTTACCCTTCATATTACATTCTGAAATTTTCCTAATTAAATCGGAGAGGGTGACAAAATCTTCGAAAAAAAAACGAGAGACTATAGGCTTTCCTCATTTTTGGGAAAAAAATTTGACCCCTTCAGATCTCGTCACGATTTTCAAAGAATGTTATTTGGAGGGTGTACACTTGAAAATTATGGGGCAAACTTCCCTCACCCCTTCCCACTGCTCCACACCTGGCTAGGAAACGTTCAAACTGAGTTGTTCCAGAAAACTTACGGAATTTTTTTTGACCAGATGGGAGGGGATTGGGGATGTTTGGCACATATTTTTCAAGTCTTTACCCTTCATATTACATTCTGAAATTTTACTAATTAAATCGGAGAGGGTGAAAAAATCTTCGAAAAAAAAACGAAAGACTATAGTCTTTCCTCATTTTTGGGAAAAAAATTTGACCCCTTCAGATCTCGTCACGATTTTCAAAGAATGTTATTTGGAGGGTGTACACTTGAAAATTATGGGGAAAACTTCCCTCACCCCTTCCCACTGCTCCACACCTGGCTAGGAAACGTTCAAACTGGGTTGTTCCAGAAAACTTTCGGAATTTTTTTTGACCAGATGGGAGGGGATTGGGGATGTTTGGCACATATTTTTCAAGTCTTTACCCTTCATATTACATTCTGAAATTTTACTAATTAAATCGGAGAGGGTGAAAAAATCTTCGAAAAAAAAACGAAAGACTATAGTCTTTCCTCATTTTTGGGAAAAAAATTTGACCCCTTCAGATCTCGTCACGATTTTCAAAGAATGTTATTTGGAGGGTGTACACTTGAAAATTATGGGGCAAACTTCCCTCACCCCTTCCCACTGCTCCACACCTGGCTAGGAAACGTTCAAACTGGGTTGTTCCAGAAAACTTTCGGAATTTTTTTTGACCAGATGGGAGGGGATGGGGGATGTTTGGCACATATTTTTCAAGTCTTTACCCTTCATATTACATTCTGAAATTTTCCTAATTAAATCGGAGAGGGTGAAAAAATCTTCGAAAAAAAAACGAAAGACTATAGTCTTTCCTCATTTTTGGGAAAAAAATTTGACCCCTTCAGATCTCGTCACGATTTTCAAAGAATGTTATTTGGAGGGTGTACACTTGAAAATTATGGGGCAAACTTCCCTCACCCCTTCCCACTGCTCCACACCTGGCTAGGAAACGTTCAAACTGAGTTGTTCCAGAAAACATTCGGAATTTTTTTTGACCAGATGGGAGGGGATGGGGGATGTTTGGCACATATTTTTCAAGTCTTTACCCTTCATATTACATTCTGAAATTTTCCTAATTAAATCGGAGAGGGTGAAAAAATCTTCGAAAAAAAAACGAAAGACTATAGTCTTTCCTCATTTTTGGGAAAAAAATTTGACCCCTTCAGATCTCGTCACGATTTTCAAAGAATGTTATTTGGAGGGTGTACACTTGAAAATTATGGGGCAAACTTCCCTCACCCCTTCCCACTGCTCCACACCTGGCTAGGAAACGTTCAAACTGAGTTGTTCCAGAAAACATTCGGAATTTTTTTTGACCAGATGGGAGGGGATGGGGGATGTTTGGCACATATTTTCAAGTCTTTACCCTTCATATTACATTCTGAAATTTTCCTAATTAAATCGCAGAGGGTGAAAAAATCTTCGAAAAAAAAACGAAAGACTATAGTCTTTCCTCATTTTTGGGAAAAAAATTTGACCCCTTCAGATCTCGTCACGATTTTCAAAGAATGTTATTTGGAGGGTGTACACTTGAAAATTATGGGGCAAACTTCCCTCACCCCTTCCCACTGCTCCACACCTGGCTAGGAAACGTTCAAACTGGGTTGTTCCAGAAAACTTTCGGAATTTTTTTTGACCAGATGGGAGGGGATGGGGGATGTTTGGCACATATTTTTCAAGTCTTTACCCTTCATATTACATTCTGAAATTTTCCTAATTAAATCGGAGAGGGTGAAAAAATCTTCGAAAAAAAAACGAAAGACTATAGTCTTTCCTCATTTTTGGGAAAAAAATTTGACCCCTTCAGATCTCGTCACGATTTTCAAAGAATGTTATTTGGAGGGTGTACACTTGAAAATTATGGGGCAAACTTCCCTCACCCCTTCCCACTGCTCCACACCTGGCTAGGAAACGTTCAAACTGAGTTGTTCCAGAAAACTTTCGGAATTTTTTTGACCAGATGGGAGGGGATGGGGGATGTTTGGCACATATTTGTCAAGTCTTTACCCTTCATATTACATTCTGAAATTTTCCTAATTAAATCGGAGAGGGTGAAAAAATCTTCGAAAAAAAAACGAAAGACTATAGTCTTTCCTCATTTTTGGGTAAAAAATTTGACCCCTTCAGATCTCGTCACGATTTTCAAAGAATGTTATTTCGAGGGTGTACACTTGAAAATTATGGGACAAACTTGCCTCACCCCTTCCCACTGCTCCACACCTGGCTAGGAAACGTTCAAACTGGGTTGTTCCAGAAAACTTTCGGAATTTTTTTTGACCAGATGGGAGGGGATGGGGGATGTTTGGCACATATTTTTCAAGTCTTTACCCTTCATATTACATTCTGAAATTTTCCTAATTAAATCGGAGAGGGTGAAAAAATCTTCGAAAAAAAAACGAAAGACTATAGTCTTTCCTCATTTTTGGGTAAAAAATTTGACCCCTTCAGATCTCGTCACGATTTTCAAAGAATGTTATTTGGAGGGTGTACACTTGAAAATTATGGGGCAAACTTCCCTCACCCCTTCCCATTGGTTTTCCTAGGAGATAAGCAGTACGCTGTAAAAAAAATGCATGAAGTTTTGTAATTTAGGAAAATTTGTCTGAATGTTTAAGTATTTTGTGGTGTGTACGCAACCTTAGTTAATAAAAGTTCCAGTGTGAACGCACCTTTAGCTGATAAATTATTAGCTAAAGGTGCGTTCACACAGCAATAAACAGAAAAGTTCTTAAAACGCGTACGAGCGCAATCGCTGGAGATATTTCAGGATGCCGTAATATTGAAACGCAACAGCAGAATTACTTTAAATTACTACCAGAGATGAACGATAGGGTAGCCAACCAGAGACTGGTTAGAAGGGCCCTGTGCAAAAACAGAAAAGTTCTTAAAACGCGTACGAGCGCAATCGCTGGAGATATTTCAGGATGCCGTAATATTGAAACGCAACAGCAGAATTACTTTAAATTACTACCAGAGATGAACGATAGGGTAGCCAGCCAGAAACTGGTTAGAAGGGCCCTGTGCATAAACAGAAAACCTAACCTTTAGCTAATAAATGTAGCAGTGTGAACGCACCTTTAGCTAATGAAAGTAGCAGTAATATTTATTTTCTTAATTTAATATTTATTTTCTTAATTTAATATTTATTTTCTTAATTTAATATTTATTTTCTTAATTTAATATTTATTTTCTTAATTTAATATTTATTTTTTAATTTAATATTTATTTTCTTAATTTAATATTTATTTTCTTAATTTAATATTTATTTTCTTAATTTAATATTTATTTTTTAATTTAATATTTATTTTCTTAATTTAATATTTATTTTCTTAATTTAATATTTATTTTCTTAATTTAATATTTATTTTCTTAATTTAATATTTATTTTCTTAATTTAATATTTATTTTCTTAATTTAATATTTATTTTCTTAATTTAATATTTATTTTCTTAATTTAATATTTATTTTCTTAATTTAATATTTATTTTCTTAATTTAATATTTATTTTTTAATTTAATATTTATTTTCTTAATTTAATATTTATTTTCTTAATTTAATATTTATTTTCTTAATTTAATATTTATTTTCTTAATTTAATATTTATTTTCTTAATTTAATATTTATTTTCTTAATTTAATATTTATTTTCTTAATTTAATATTTATTTTCTTAATTTAATATTTATTTTCTTAATTTAATATTTATTTTCTTAATTTAATATTTATTTTCTTAATTTAATATTTATTTTTTAATTTAATATTTATTTTCTTAATTTAATATTAAATATTACTTTGGTTAGGTTAGATAACCTAACCCAACTCATTTACCTAACCTAACCCAACTCATTAGCTAACCTAACCCAACTCGTTTAGCTAACCTAACCCAACTCATTTAGCTAACCTAACCCAACCCAATACCTAACCTAACCCAACTCATTTACCTAACCTAACCCAACTCATTAGCTAACCTAACCCAACTCGTTTAGCTAACCTAACCCAACTCATTTAGCTAACCTAACCCAACCCAATACCTAACCTAACCCAACTCATTTACCTAACCTAACCCAACTCATTAGCTAACCTAACCCAACTCGTTTAGCTAACCTAACCCAACTCATTTAGCTAACCTAACCCAACCCAATACCTAACCTAACCCAACTCATTTACCTAACATAACCCAACTCATTAGCTAACCTAACCCGTTTCGAAACCTAACCTAACCTAAACTAACTATTAGTAATTTAAAGTAATTCCGCTGTTGCGTTTCAATATTACGACATCCTGAAATATCCCCAGCTATTGCGCTCGTACGCGTTTTGAGAACTTTTCTGTTTATGCACAGGGCCCTTCTAACCAGTTTCTGGTTGGCTACCCTATCGTTCATCTCTGGTAGTAATTTAAAGTAATTCCGCTGTTGCGTTTCAATATTACGGCATCCTGAAATATCTCCAGCGATTGCGCTCGTACGCGTTTTAAGAACTTTTCTGTTTATGCACAGGGCCCTTCTAACCAGTTTCTGGTTGGCTACCCTATCGTTCATCTCTGGTAGTAATTTAAAGTAATTCCGCTGTTGCGTTTCAATATTACGGCATCCTGAAATATCTCCAGCGATTGCGCTCGTACGCGTTTTAAGAACTTTTCTGTTTATGCACAGGGCCCTTCTAACCAGTTTCTGGTTGGCTACCCTATCTTTCATCTCTGGTAGTAATTTAAAGTAATTCCGCTGTTGCGTTTCAATGTTACGACATCCTGAAATATCCCCAGCTATTGCGCTCGTACGCGTTTTGAGAACTTTTCTGTTTATGCACAGGGCCCTTCTAACCAGTTTCTGGTTGGCTACCCTATCGTTCATCTCTGGTAGTAATTTAAAGTAATTCCGCTGTTGCGTTTCAATATTACGGCATCCTGAAATATCTCCAGCGATTGCGCTCGTACGCGTTTTAAGAACTTTTCTGTTTATGCACAGGGCCCTTCTAACCAGTTTCTGGTTGGCTACCCTATCGTTCATCTCTGGTAGTAATTTAAAGTAATTCCGCTGTTGCGTTTCAATATTACGGCATCCTGAAATATCTCCAGCGATTGCGCTCGTACGCGTTTTAAGAACTTTTCTGTTTATGCACAGGGCCCTTCTAACCAGTTTCTGGTTGGCTACCCTATCGTTCATCTCTGGTAGTAATTTAAAGTAATTCCGCTGTTGCGTTTCAATATTACGGCATCCTGAAATATCTCCAGCGATTGCGCTCTTACGCGTTCTAAGAACTTGTCTGTTTTTGCACAGGGCCCTTCTAACCAGTTTCTGGTTGGCTACCCTATCGTTCATCTCTGGTAGTAATTTAAAGTAATTCCGCTGTTGCGTTTCAATATTACGGCATCCTGAAATATCTCCAGCGATTGCGCTCGTACGCGTTTTAAGAACTTTTCTGTTTATGCACAGGGCCCTTCTAACCAGTTTCTGGTTGGCTACCCTATCGTTCATCTCTGGTAGTAATTTAAAGTAATTCCGCTGTTGCGTTTCAATATTACGGCATCCTGAAATATCTCCAGCGATTGCGCTCGTACGCGTTTTAAGAACTTTTCTGTTTATGCACAGGGCCCTTCTAACCAGTTTCTGGTTGGCTACCCTATCGTTCATCTCTGGTAGTAATTTAAAGTAATTCCGCTGTTGCGTTTCAATATTACGGCATCCTGAAATATCTCCAGCGATTGCGCTCTTACGCGTTCTAAGAACTTGTCTGTTTTTGCACAGGGCCCTTCTAACCAGTTTCTGGTTGGCTACCCTATCGTTCATCTCTGGTAGTAATTTAAAGTAATTCCGCTGTTGCGTTTCAATGTTACGACATCCTGAAATATCTCCAGCTATTGCGTTCGTACGCGTTTTAAGAACTTTTCTGTTTATGCACAGGGCCCTTCTAACCAGTTTCTGGTTGGCTACCCTATCGTTCATCTCTGGTAGTAATTTAAAGTAATTCCGCTGTTGCGTTTCAATATTACGGCATCCTGAAATATCTCCAGCGATTGCGCTCGTACGCGTTTTAAGAACTTTTCTGTTTATGCACAGGGCCCTTCTAACCAGTTTCTGGTTGGCTACCCTATCGTTCATCTCTGGTAGTAATTTAAAGTAATTCCGCTGTTGCGTTTCAATATTACGGCATCCTGAAATATCTCCAGCGATTGCGCTCCTACGCGTTTTAAGAACTTGTCTGTTTTTGCACAGGGCCCTTCTAACCAGTTTCTGGTTGGCTACCCTATCGTTCATCTCTGGTAGTAATTTAAAGTAATTCCGCTGTTGCGTTTCAATGTTACGACATCCTGAAATATCTCCAGCTATTGCGTTCGTACGCGTTTTAAGAACTTTTCTGTTTATGCACAGGGCCCTTCTAACCAGTTTCTGGTTGGCTACCCTATCGTTCATCTCTGGTAGTAATTTAAAGTAATTCCGCTGTTGCGTTTCAATGTTACGACATCCTGAAATATCCCCAGCTATTGCGCTCGTACGCGTTTTGAGAACTTTTCTGTTTATGCACAGGGCCCTTCTAACCAGTTTCTGGTTGGCTACCCTATCGTTCATCTCTGGTAGTAATTTAAAGTAATTCCGCTGTTGCGTTTCAATATTACGGCATCCTGAAATATCTCCAGCGATTGCGCTCTTACGCGTTTTAAGAACTTGTCTGTTTTTGCACAGGGCCCTTCTAACCAGTTTCTGGTTGGCTACCCTATCGTTCATCTCTGGTAGTAATTTAAAGTAATTCCGCTGTTGCGTTTCAATGTTACGACATCCTGAAATATCTCCAGCGATTGCGCTCTTACGCGTTTTAAGAACTTGTCTGTTTTTGCACAGGGCCCTTCTAACCAGTTTCTGGTTGGCTACCCTATCGTTCATCTCTGGTAGTAATTTAAAGTAATTCCGCTGTTGCGTTTCAATATTACGGCATCCTGAAATATCTCCAGCGATTGCGCTCTTACGCGTTTTGAGAACTTTTCTGTTTATGCACAGGGCCCTTCTAACCAGTTTCTGGTTGGCTACCCTATCGTTCATCTCTGGTAGTAATTTAAAGTAATTCCGCTGTTGCGTTTCAATATTACGGCATCCTGAAATATCTCCAGCGATTGCGCTCTTACGCGTTTTAAGAACTTGTCTGTTTTTGCACAGGGCCCTTCTAACCAGTTTCTGGTTGGCTACCCTATCGTTCATCTCTGGTAGTAATTTAAAGTAATTCCGCTGTTGCGTTTCAATGTTACGACATCCTGAAATATCTCCAGCTATTGCGTTCGTACGCGTTTTAAGAACTTTTCTGTTTATGCACAGGGCCCTTCTAACCAGTTTCTGGTTGGCTACCCTATCGTTCATCTCTGGTAGTAATTTAAAGTAATTCCGCTGTTGCGTTTCAATGTTACGACATCCTGAAATATCCCCAGCTATTGCGCTCGTACGCGTTTTGAGAACTTTTCTGTTTATGCACAGGGCCCTTCTAACCAGTTTCTGGTTGGCTACCCTATCGTTCATCTCTGGTAGTAATTTAAAGTAATTCCGCTGTTGCGTTTCAATATTACGGCATCCTGAAATATCTCCAGCGATTGCGCTCGTACGCGTTTTAAGAACTTTTCTGTTTATGCACAGGGCCCTTCTAACCAGTTTCTGGTTGGCTACCCTATCGTTCATCTCTGGTAGTAATTTAAAGTAATTCCGCTGTTGCGTTTCAATATTACGGCATCCTGAAATATCTCCAGCGATTGCGCTCGTACGCGTTTTAAGAACTTTTCTGTTTATGCACAGGGCCCTTCTAACCAGTTTCTGGTTGGCTACCCTATCGTTCATCTCTGGTAGTAATTTAAAGTAATTCCGCTGTTGCGTTTCAATATTACGGCATCCTGAAATATCTCCAGCGATTGCGCTCGTACGCGTTTTAAGAACTTTTCTGTTTATGCACAGGGCCCTTCTAACCAGTTTCTGGTTGGCTACCCTATCGTTCATCTCTGGTAGTAATTTAAAGTAATTCCGCTGTTGCGTTTCAATATTACGGCATCCTGAAATATCTCCAGCGATTGCGCTCGTACGCGTTTTAAGAACTTTTCTGTTTATGCACAGGGCCCTTCTAACCAGTTTCTGGTTGGCTACCCTATCGTTCATCTCTGGTAGTAATTTAAAGTAATTCCGCTGTTGCGTTTCAATATTACGGCATCCTGAAATATCTCCAGCGATTGCGCTCTTACGCGTTTTAAGAACTTGTCTGTTTTTGCACAGGGCCCTTCTAACCAGTTTCTGGTTGGCTACCCTATCGTTCATCTCTGGTAGTAATTTAAAGTAATTCCGCTGTTGCGTTTCAATATTACGGCATCCTGAAATATCTCCAGCGATTGCGCTCGTACGCGTTTTAAGAACTTTTCTGTTTATTGCTGTGTGAACGCACTTTTAGCTAATTATTTATCAGCTAAAGGTGCGTTCACACTGGAACTTTTATTAACTAAGGTTGCGTACACACCACAAAATATTTAAAACATTCAGACAAATTTTCCTAAATTACAAAACTTCATGCATTTTTTTACAGCGTACTGCTTATCTCCTAGAAAAACCTTTCTTTAAAACTTTTGTTAGCCCTGTAAAGGACTGTTTTATCTTCCCTAAAAAGGGCCGTCTCTCCTTCAGGACTGATGATCTTCCGCTACCTCCTGGAAGAAGTGGGCGACGGCCTCCCCAGGATGAAATCGTTCGAGAAGTCCAGGAAATCGACCTAAAACAATTAGACCCTACTTTTACCCCGGAGTGTTCAACATCCCTCATCCCCTCCTATCTGTTCAAAAAAATATAAGAAAGGTTTCTGAAGGAATCCATTCCTGAACATTTCCTGACCAGGTGGAAACCAATGGGAAGGGGTGGTGGAAGTTTGTCACATAATTTCCAAGTGTACACCCTTTAAATAATATTCTGGGAAAATCCGGACGAGATCAGAAGGGCTCAAATTTTTTTCCAAAACATGAGGAAAGACTATAGTCTTTCGTTTTTTTTGCGAAGATTTTTTCACCCTCTCCGATTTAATTAGGAAAATTTCAGAATGTAATATGAAGGGTAAAGACTTGAAAAATATGTGCCAAACATCCCCTATCCCCTCCCATCTGGTTAAAAAAAATTCCGAAAGTTTTCTGGAACAACCCAGTTTGAACGTTTCCTAGCCAGGTGTGGAGCAGTGGGAAGGGGTGAGGGAAGTTTGCCCCATAATTTTCAAGTGTACACCCTCCAAATAACATTCTTTGAAAATCGTGACGAGATCTGAAGGGGTCAAATTTTTTTCCAAAAAATGAGAAAAGACTATAGTCTTTCGTTTTTTTTTCGAAGATTTTTTCACCCTCTCCGATTTAATTAGGAAAATTTCAGAATGTATTATGAAGGGTAAAGACTTGAAAAATATGTGCCAAACATCCCCCAACCCCTCCCATCTGGTCAAAAAAAATTCCGAAAGTTTTCTGGAACAACCCAGTTTGAATGTTTCCTAGCCCGGTGTGGAGCAATGGGAAGGGGTGAGGGAAGTTTGACCCATAATTTTCAAGTGTACACCCTCCAAATAACATTCTTTGAAAATCGTGACGAGATCAGAAGGGGTCAAATTTTTTTCCAAAAAATGAGGAAAGACTATAGTCTTTCGTTTTTTTTTCGAAGATTTTTTCACCCCCTCCGATTTAATTAGGAAAATTTCAGAATGTAATATGAAGGGTAAAGACTTGAAAAATATGTGCCAAACATCCCCCATCCCCTCCCATCTGGTAAAAAAAAATTCCGAAGGTTTTCTGGAACAACCCAGTTTGAACGTTTCCTAGCCAGGTGTGGAGCAATGGGAAGGGGTGAGGGAAGTTTGCCCCATAATTTTCAAGTGTTCTCCCTCCAAATAACATTCTTTGAAAATCGTGACGAGATCTGAAGGGGTCAAAAAACTTTCCAAAAAATGAGGAAAGACTATAGTCTTTCGTTTTTTTTTGGATGATTTTCTCACCCCCTCCGATTTCCTTTTAAAATTTCCAGAATGTAATAGGGAGGCTAGAGACTTGGAAAATATGTGCCAAACATCCCTCATCCCTTCCCACTGTTCACCACGTGGCGAGTAAAGTTTGAGAAATGGATTTTTTGAACACTTCCTGAATTTTTTTGACTAGACGGGAGGGGATGAGGGATGTTTGGCACATATTTTTCAAGTGTTTAGACTTCATATTACATTCTGGGAATTTCCTAGCGAGATCGCAAGGGCTGAAGAAAATTTCGAAAAAACATTTTAAACATTTGAATTATTTCTGAAAAAAGTCTTGAAAACGCGATATGAGAAATATAGAGAGTTTCGTCTCGATTCTCGTAAGGGAGACGAGGCAAAAAGAAAAATTTCTCGTACTCAACGGCAGCATTACCACCCACAAGTGATTCTTTTATCTATGATGAGTTCTTATTTTAATATTTATTTTCTTAATTTAATATTTAATACTCGATAGGGTAGCCAACCAGAAACTGGTTAGAAGGGCCCTGTGCATAAACAGAAAATTTCTTAAAACGCGTACGAGCGCAATCGCTGGAGATATTTCAGGATGTCGTAACATTGAAACGCAACAGCGGAATTACTTTAAATTACTAGAAGGGCCCTGTGCATAAACAGAAAAGTTCTTAAAACGCGTTTTAAGAACTTTTCTGTTTATGCACAGGGCCCTTCTAACCAGTTTCTGGTTGGCTACCCTATCGTTCATCTCTGGTAGTAATTTAAAGTAATTCCGCTGTTGATCGAGATCGAAAGGGGTGGACCCCTTTCGATCTCGATCGGAAATTTCCAGAATATTTTGAAACCAGATCGAAAGGGATGAGGGAGTTTCGCACTTGAAGTGGTCGATTTTTAAAACTGTGGACAGTGTAAAATGTAAGTTGGTGTTATGTCTCCTGGGAGCTGAGAACTTAACCGGATAAGTATAGTTGCAAGTCGTTCTTAGAATTATTTGTAACGAAGGCTTTCAAGTTTACATTTATTTTTCAAAACAATGTTTTGGATTCAGTTGAATCTTCAGAATTTCTCTGTGCGTTATTAATGTAGGTAATAATTATTTACAAATGGTCAACTAGAGCAGAGAACGCGTCATAAATAGGTAGGTACCACATCGTGGGATAAGAGAACTTCACAGGATAAGTAGCGAGTCGTTGATTTTTTCATTTTTATTTCCTTGCAAACTTGGAGAGTCTGTCTGATAAATTTTCGTTAAAAATGGTACCTAATCAAAGTTGTGTATAACAAAAATTATGCAAGAACTTGAAGTATAGGGACGACTGAAATAATAAATGCATGGGTGCTGTTTCAGGACCTATGTTGACTATGAAAAATTATTTATGAAATTGTTATTTAACTGAAAATTACAACTTTGTTAACTGAATGGTTTTGTTGGTTGTATAACGACAAACCATTATCCTATCCTGAAGCTATCTAAAAATTACTTTTTGATATCCTTTATTTTTAAATCCACTTAATAAATCTTCTGCTTCTTGTTATGTTTTTTTTCCGCAATATTATTTTAACATTCCAAATCTTACATCAGCATAAATCGAGTCTTCATGGTCATCAAACCTCTAGTACTAGAATTTCAGATGAAATGCATGGAGGAACACTTTTGTTAAACGTGGTGCAACATGCAATGCTCTTAAGTTACGTAATATTATAATATTCCGTGTAATCATGTTACCATTGTTGTATTACCATAAACAATTATCTTTTAGAACGATCTTTGAACGAAATGAATTCCATTTATTTAACCTTTAATCTTGAGACAACCTAACAGCGTAACATTCAAAATAGACTTGTATAATAAATTGTTTAAATTGGTCTATTAACAGTCAAGAATATATTTTTATGATTGGTATGGAATTAGTTAAAACTTTGCTTGATGGTATTATTGGACTTGATTTCGTTTTAGATTTGTTATATTTAGATTACGATTGTTTATAAACATATAAACAATTACGTGTAATTTTTTTATTCCTGTTTGTTGTTAGTTTCGTATAACACGGTTTCGCAATACACGATCGTATGGTGATACACGAGGGTTTCCTGTATTACTGCTTTTCACTTTTCATGTTAAGTATATACAGAGCTGAAAATAATTGAAAAAGTAGTAAGTTTGGATTGAATTTTTTGCAATATTTCAGGCAATGTAGGACTTTTTTACCTCACAATAAGTATCGAGGTTTCAGGACAGTGAACAGTTCCTCGTGATTTAATTTTCAGTTTATTGATGCAAACAAATTAATTTTGATGAGTCGTACAGTCGTAATTACCTAAGTAGGGTCTTTTAAAATTCTTTTTGTTCTTTTCATATCATTTCTTATTATTTTGTACGTTTATACTTTTTTTCTTCAATCAGTACGCTTTCGTTCTGTATAAAGGGCGGTGTGTTGTAGTTTCCCTTGGTATTTTCGCAATTATTGTTACTAGAACAGTACAGTTTAAAACTTTTATGGAAATAAAAAAAAATAGCAAGTTTACCGCAAGTATTTAGTGTTCAGTAAAAAAGGAAGTTAAAAAGTTTATTATGATAGCAAAATTCATCTCCTTTTGGACTTGGCTATGCCTTGAAAAACTATTCGCTTTTAATTGTTTTTAAATAAAAAAAAAGTATATACCAAGATTTTTTATATAATTAAAGCAAATAAATTTTCTAATAATTATACAGGCTGTTTTCTAAAAAAACTCCTTGAGCCATAACTTCTCCTAAATATACATCAACTCTTTTAAACTACGATAACTTTTTTATTTTAAATAGAACACCCTGTATATTTTTACATATTTGGATTCAGGGTGAAATTCTCCATACAGAAGTGTCTTTAATTTTTTTTTGTGATATCCAGAAGTTTGTTTTAATATTTTTTTTATGTTGCATCTAGCCACCCATGCGCTACTGTAAAACTAAACCATAATCAATTAATCAACCAGGTGGCCGCAAATTTGGGCAATACGTTTTGGAGTTAAATATTTAAATATTTTTTCTATAAAATAAAAAAGTTTACCGCAAGTATTTAGTGTTCAGTAAAAAAAGAAGTTAAAAAGTTTATTATGATAGCGAAGTTCATCCCCTTTTGGACTTGGCTATGCTTTGAAAAACTGTCCGCTTTTAATTGTTTTTAAATAAAAAATAGTTATTTATTTTAAGAAAGCCATTAGTCAATTCAGTTCACATATTTTTAGAGATGCCAATTTTATTTCTGTCTGTCTGACTGATAGACTTTTTTTTAAAAGCAAGCAGAAATAATTTACGTTGTTTTGAAGTTTAATTTAGGAACTTATTTCAAAACACATGCAAGTAATGAAATTTTCTCGATAACCTTATTATTATCTCTGATTTATTTAGGTTTCAAAAACACGAACAGTTTCCATCCCGTTACAAGAAAATTAAAGTTCACTTATATTTCAGGGATGTTATGTAAAATTATGTGGTTTAAAAATGTTTTCAGCAGGAACTCGTTGCAAATTTTTTTAATACTTTACATCAGATTTGTAAGACATTAAATAATAAACCAAAGATAGTGCAGACTCATTGCTAGACGATATTGGTATAAGTTATCTGTTGGATTGTTGCACAATGTCGACTCATCACTTTCAAACGAATTTCTGATGATATTCCTGAAGATTTCGTGAAATTTAATTATCGGGCGGAAATTGCTTTTTGTAAAGATTAAAAAAAAGACCAGGAAAAATTCCCGTATGTAACAGAAACAAATTGGTTTTTTTTATTAAAAAAGTTAAAATTATGTTAAAACTTTAGGAAATTATTTTTAGAGTTTATTTAAAATAATTTTGGTGAATTTTTATATTTATTATTTTGAAAAAATTGACAGATATAATTTGTAGTATAAATTTACTGGAATATACAGGGTGTTCAAGATTGACTTTTTTTAGGAAAATTCAGAATTTCATAAAACGCACTGGGTTTAACTTTTACCGAAGTGAAATAAATTCCAGGGGAAAATATAAATTAATTTTTGCACCATTTATATAAAACCCAGTGAACTGAAGGTGTAAAGCTCTGTAGAACGATAAAATGAACATTCTTGAGCGTATAATTAAAATAAATTTCCACTTTCTAAGGGTGTTTTACTATCGCAGTATAGAATAATTAAATGGGCAATGTAATTATCCCTCCCTTGAGTATAGAAGCGTTATGCAGGTCCTGAAAGCTCTAAAATGAAAGTTTCCAAAGGATAAGTTTCTCCCTAATTTGAAAATTTTAATTCAGTAACGAGTTTAATGTTTGTTGTAAGGACAATTAATTTTCAGTTTGAAGACAGTTCCATTTTGAGGAAAATCGAAAATAATTTAATTTAAAGTCCTTGGTTCATAAATAACGAAATGCTTGTCCAAGACAAAGGTCCTATACATAATGTATAAAAGAAAACGTTCCTGACATTCCATTTCGACTTTTCGAGCTTCGAACTCCTTAATACAACTATTTCTTGATAATAAACAATTTGCAAGGGCACAACCTCTTAAATTCGGCTCGATAAGGGGAAAATCTACTGAATATTCATGCTCCGCTATATTAATGTGACAGCTGATGTTCGTCCGGCCAGTATCTCTCCCCAGGAATCAAATATAAGACACAGTCGCGTTTAGGACGTAGACAAGCAACCGCGACTTATAATAATAGACCATCATTCATCATTCAATTCGTATCTGCACGCGCGGTTTTATTGCACGGCAGATTTTAATTACTTCTGCTCGAGGAAGTCGTTAAGTGAAAATTAAATTTTATTTCGCATTGTTTTCCTGTTTTTCACGATACCTGCTCGAGTCGCCAGGATTATCGGAAGAGAGTGATTTTTTGTTTTTGGAGGGTTTCGATTTTTTGGAAAATTACTTGCTTATAGGTGAGTTATTGGAAATTTTTAGCTATTTTTTTTTAAATTTTGGTTAAGAAGAGAAATTTTGAAATAGGACAATTTCGAAAATTTATTCAAAATAAATTGAAGAGTTAAATTAGAAAATTATTTTTAGCTGTGATACAGTTTTCTAAATTTTCATGACTGACAGGTGTTAAAAGTTTTGGAAATTCGTAAAGAATTTTAGAAATTTTGAGAATATACAGTGTGTCCACGGATTGGGTGCATATAAGGCGTAAATGACAATTTTTTTTAGAGTTAGATCTTCATGTTCTGAGGATCGCTCCTGCTTAGTCTCAAACTAAGATATTGAAAAAGTGAGCTAAATCAATTAATATACAGGGTGTTTTTTGGCCTGAATCTAAAAACTAGTCAAGAGTAAACTGTCTTTATTTTAGCAGATATAACAAAAATGTATTAGAAAAAGTTGTTTAGAATTAAAAGTTATTGAAGATTTTCAACTTTTATACAAATCAGCCTACTTTGATTTTTTTCATCAAAATCCAATACTTTTGAACTCATGTTTGTAACAAATAAGGTTTAGTATTTTTTTAATAAATAATTTTTTGTTTTTCAAGTACCTACTTTGTTTAATTACTCTTCATGCATGGGTCATTAAAACCACAAATAAAAAAATCTCATGTTGATGAAAAAAATCACAGTTGACTGATTTGTATAAAAATTGAAAATCTTCAATAACTTTTAATTCTAAACAACTTTTTCTAATACATTTTTGTTATATCTGCTAAAATAAAGACAGTTTACTCTTGACTAATTTTTAGATTTCGGTCAAAAAAACACCCTGTATATTAATTGATTTGGCTCATGTTTTCAATATCTTAGTTTGAGACTAAGCAGGAGCGATCCTCAGAACATGAAGATCCAACTCTAAAAAAAATTGTCATTTACACCTTTATGCACTCAATCCGTGGACACACTGTATAATTTTTGGGATACACTATTTCCTCATTTTTTTGAATTTTTTTATTTGACACAATTTTTCAAAAAGTATAAAACATTTTTAAAAATTGTTTCATTTCTTCTTTCTCAATGTCCCCAGAAGAAGAACAGGGAGATCTTACTGGCCACTCGATTATTCTATAGTATTTTGAATATCTTTTATTTTTTCAACAGTTATCCTTTTATAAAAAACTTTTTTCAAAAAAATGTTTGAGCACCCGTTATAGAAAACAAGAAATAATGTTTTGAATAGGAAATGGATTCTTCCCTTCTTTTTTTTTTGGTGAACGATTTATATGTTCAAGTGACTACTTAAAACGTTAAAAAAAATTATTCAATAATGTTAACCCACAGTGTACTATTAATTTACTACGAGTACTTGCGGTCTAATGAGTAATATGATATAATTACTACACATAATACAATAATACAAACTCGTTTTATGAATAAATTATTAAATTATTTATCTATATTAAATTTTGTTCAAGGTTAGAGTTTATTTTTTTTTTCCTAAAATACCTTGGAAGAAGAATGTTTGTGATGTTGATGCGTAATTAGTAATTAAGAATTAAAATGTTATGTTCACTGACTGTGAATAATTATTTGATTGTTTGTAATTTGTTGACGGAATAAGAAAATTAATTTACTAAAACTTTAAAATAGAATTCAAAATCTAAAAACAATTTTTTAAATGCTACAACTGTTACTACGCTTTGTATCGAAAGGTGGGATTTGATTCTCAAATTACGCCATTATCCACTCTTGGACACTTCAAGATAATTAATTAGTCCTTATAGGTATAGGAATTTCTTATGAGATCACCTTTCCAACGATGTGCTACACATGATATGGTGTCATTTGAAATTTTAGAGGGGGTGGCTGTGACGGCTAAGGGGTTGATGACAGACGTCCAGATTTTATCTAAAAAGATGTCCCCCTTGCTGTTTTTGTTAACATGTCTTGGCGATTTTCAAACAAACAATAGTTTTGAAAGATATTGAGGGTGTGAAAAAACTCTTCTGATTGTTTGACCTATGTAGACTGAATTACAATGTGAACATTTAATTTATGAACACCTGCTTTTAACAAATCGTTAGTAAAGTCTTTAGCAGCAGAGAAGGGAGTACTTTATATTTATTTGTTTTATGTTTACTCCAGATTGGGAAGGGGGAAGGGGGGTTAAAAGCTACAGAAACTTCTATAAACTGTTTGCTGCAGATTTGAACTTCTTTGTATCTACTTACAATTTTTCCCTTGACCTGCAAATTACTCTGCAATAATTTTGCATATTAACTGAAAATTGTGAAAGTTCTGTTGAAATAATTAAAGTTTGAAGAGTTTTGGAAAACTTTAGATTATCATTTTTAAATATAAATCAGAAAAAAAAATAAAATATTCATGATCAGGTCAGGATTTGACCTGCAAATTAAATGAAACTTTTGCATGTTTTTTTAAATACAGAAACCTTGATTGTTATTTTTAGATCTTTTTATTCACCGACATTAAATTGAAATATTAATAATACCCACAATAAAATTAAGAACACACGGAAAACAAATTTTTATGCAAGTATGAAAATTATTACAAAAGACTTAACGATTTTTGTTTGCACACTGCATTGTTTTCTTCTTTTCATTCCTCGAATAATACAAGCTTTGTTCACTCGAAATTTTAATTAAAATTAATCAATAAAGACTGTACTTACTAACATTAAGCCCTCAGTTGCGTGATTAATTTGTAGGTTTCTCCAGATGTTCGTGATGCTCTCTCTATCCTTTTTCCTCATTCATTATCAAAATTTACTGTTTTAGTAATTGACTTGAAAGGAAATTGATAACTCTATAAAGAATCTAAATTAATTACTTTTGTGTGCAACTGTCAAAAAAAGGTCACTTTTTTTGTTTGATTTTGAGTCGTGAAGTAGCACATTTGTTTATAGTAAAATAAAACCTTGACAACGTAAAAAAAGCCCTGACAACGTAAAAAAAAGACTTTTTTTTACCGGCCGACAAAGACTTTTTTTTACGGGTCATGATCTTGAATGAAATTAGCTTTTAATTTTATGTAAAGATTCGATCGAAACTTTAATTTTGGTAATTTTTCACAGTTGCACACAAAATTTTGTATGCCACATGGCCGTGAACTATCTTTTTTTTATTCGAATGATTATTTGGCTCGGCCTTCGCCTCGCCAAATAATATTCATTCTAATAAAAAAAAGTGCTACTTCACGGCCTTGTAACATAAATAACTATTTGTTTATTTTTGAATTAAATATTAAATGCGATTGTAATTCATCTATAAGTCTTTTTATCTTATCTTTTATAATGAACTAATCGATATATTAATTGTTAATCAGTTTAAACCATTTTTTAGCAGTCATTTAGTTTTATCCTGTTCAGGTTTTATTGTTTTTATAATTGCAGTAATAAAATCTAAAGTAAGTAATCAAGTTAGAATTTCTCACTTTGAAAGTTAAAAGTCATAGGAGTTTCTCGCTCTTTAACCGCCAATTGTGCTTGATAACCAAGAGTTTGATTTAGGAAAAATTTAAAGAGAATATTCGTATGCACTATGCGATAAATAAACAACAAAAATATTTTTTATTAAACAATAAAAAGTTATTTACAATACAAAGGAATTTTTTTGCCTTGTTTGATTTATATAATGTTTACAAACGGATGTACTTAATAATGTATAAAGCTTGACTACCGACATGTTCAAAATTAATAACAATAAACTTCAAGTGCTCAGTGTTAAACGTGTTGGCATTGACACTATATTTGCAAAACGAACGCAGATGTGTGTCCTATTGTTGTTTAATTAAAACTTTTATAATCTTATTACTTGTATGGATTCTACAATGAATTTTAAACGAGCTCACCAGTTGTAGGTGACACTTCATTATCATAAATTTGTAAACATGTTTTGGTCTTGATTCAATTACAAATTTTAATTTAGTTTAACTACGCGCGCGTAACTGTACAGACTCGATAGTTCAAACGCTGTTGTGTTTTGATATAATTTTTTTTATAACAATCTTAAAAAGTAATTATTTTAATTAGTTAAGATTTTTATAACGCGTATTTTTTTTTTTAGAAAATGGGAGTTATTGTTAGTTACATCCATGGGAACTCACATTCTAACGAGCCCGACCCTGTAACAGGACTTACACCAAAGGAGAAACAATTAGTGGAACAGTCCTGGACTTTGGTTAAAAAGGATATTCTTGGAAATGGAATACAATTGTTTATGATGTAAGTAAAGATTTTGAATCTCTGTTTATTTATACCTATAGGGTGGCCCGTAATTAAAATCAGGGGTCCGAAAACTCTCCCTAAGTAAGGCTAAGGATAATATTATATTACCTTGTTGTCAATAAATAATAACCCATGCCAACTCTATTTATTTTATTTCTTATTGATCCTAAAAACAATCTCCGTCGTAGCTTCGTGCCTGGCTTCCATTCGAACGAACTAAACACCCCCAGTTCAATTCCCGGCTCGGATAAACTTTTTTTTTTATGTAGTTGCTTCCCTATAAATAGATAGTGCCTACTTCAAGTTAGTTAACTTTATTGTTCAAGAGTTTACTCCATCTATCTTATGTAATTATTTATTGAGCACGCACAGAAGATAAGTTAAGGAAATTTGTACTTCAGTTCAAGGTTAAGTTCCTGAAATTAAAGTCACTGTTTTGGATTCAGGGGTTTCTACTGAAGATGGCAGATTTGTTGCCAAACTACGTATTTTTTTTTTAAATAGGGATTTCTGTACTTATATCCCTACCACCGTCTCCCTTGAATTCAAAATAATTTTCTGTGTTTTTTGTCTTCTAAAAAACTCCTGAATTTTTTTTTAGATATTTTAAACAGTTTCCTGAATATCAGAAATTCTTTCCATTCCGAGATGTTTCTTATGAAGAATTACCAACGAATAAAAAATTAAAAGGGCACGCAACGAACGTCATGTATGCATTATCAGCAATAATTGACAACTTAAACAATAACGAAGTTTTGGTAGATCTCTTGGAAAAGAATGCCCTATCACATGTGAAAAGAAACATACCAGAAAAAGCGTATTGGGTATTGAAAATTCAAAAAC
The DNA here is from genome assembly GCA_963082805.1 of Hemicrepidius hirtus. Taxonomy (NCBI): domain Eukaryota; kingdom Metazoa; phylum Arthropoda; class Insecta; order Coleoptera; family Elateridae; genus Hemicrepidius; species Hemicrepidius hirtus. Next base: position 3,903,545 of record OY720161.1, on the reverse strand, counting down.
GTTAATTTTTTTTGGATTAAAATATTTTTTTTAGGATTTGAAAATCAGCGTTTTAGAATTATTACAAACAGGATTGGGTTCAAAATTCACAAAAGAAACGAAAGAAGCTTGGGATAAAACATTAACAGTTGCTTTTACTGTTATTACAAAATCTATGAAAGAAAATGCTCAGTGACAAGTTGAAGAGTCAACAACACAAAACTTTGTACAAAATATGACCAAATAATAACGTTCAGTTTTATTTTTATGACAAACAAAATAGCTTTGAAAAAATCTTTATCAAAATGCAAAAATTTAACGGGAAAAAAGACAATTATATAATTCTTATTATATAACTATGAAATATATACAGGGTGTTCAAGATAAGGGGACGCATGCATGGATCTCTCGTAAAGGGTAAATGAGAAGAAATTTCTTCTCCGAATCTTTTATTTCTTCCTGTTTACGAAATCCGCATGCTTGGGCCCCTTAACTTGAACACCCTGTATTAAATAAAAAAAGCAAAGCTATTTTGCTCAATTTTGGTGTTACCTACGTAAATGTTTCTTGATGTTACCTGTTGTATGTTTATAATATTTTTTAATGTATTTGTTGTAGATTTTAATTATTCACGCCAATAATGGTCTTTTTATAGAACAATGTCTTAATGTAATATTATTAACAATAACAATGTTGTGAATAGTTAAGATGTATATTATTATTACTTATGTAATAAGTGTTCAGCACAATGTAATTAACCAAAAGATAACGTAGTTTTGTAAACTACCAAAAAAATTCACATATCTCAAATTGTTGTTAACTTTTAAAAGCTGCTAACAATAATAAAAATAAAGAAAATATTTTTTAGTATTGAATTTGATCTGGAAAAGGCTTTAGGAAATTAATTAAACAACAGAAAGTATCAGCAATCCGGTTGCCATCATCTGTAGGAAAAACAATCCCAATATAAATGGGTATCTCACATAAAGTAACATTTTATTCAATGGAATATTTTATAAATAATCATTACTTGCATTATTTGAACTGATTGCAAAGATTGCAAATCTTACTCCATAGGTCACTATGTTATCAAACTTTCTTACAGTTCATAGTTCAGTTTCTTTCCGTCAATAGATTTCAATTTATTATTATTATTGTTAAATAAAAATCTGTACCGCGTAATTTTTTCCTTGTATTAAACTATACAGTTCTTTATTTATTTGTTACAGCACCTTCGGAGTACCTCAAGTTGAAAAACTACGATGTTAGATAGTGATTTAATGGACCCTCCTAATGAACTTGTATTATTATTCATTTTTTACACACGCTAGTTTGAAATAATTTTTTGTAATTCTGCAGGTTTGTAGCACTTTGCAGTCCTATTGTCTTCGCCTTCGCCTTCGCCGAGAAAAGTCATTCCCTTTTATGTCATTTTTGACGTGTTTTTAAAAAATGATAATTTTAAAAATATTTAAAGTAATTTTAACTTTTTACTCACTTTTATATAATTTTAAGCATCTTGTAACAGCACAGTAAGTAGCTTCTAATGGGACCTTTCGAAAATGTAAAAAAAATATTTTTTAATTTAGGGATGATTACTTTGATGACGATTTGGACGATCCAGAAAGTGAAAATACAGTGTTTTATCATGTAAAAGAAGCAACATGGGTAACCGCTGATGCTGATGATAGTTCTGGTGGTTTACTATCTTCCAAAAAAAGTCTTACACCTTCTACACGTCGTACTACAAGTAGTACAAGTCATGCAACAACTAAATCCCCAACAACAACCCCTCTGAGAAAAACTTCTTCAGCAAAAATTATACGGTTACGATCTTTTCCATTTCCTTGTTTAGATTTTATTTCAATTTTTCTATGTTTAGTAAACACCACAGCCTTATCACTGAAAAAATCACACCATTCCTTACAAAAACATTCCCAAAACCAACCTCTTATAAAAAAATGATCAGTAAGTAACAAACTATCACTTTATCCACAAAAGTTTACGTAAATATTTTCCCAGCAACCACTTCTTCATTTTCTAATCATACAGAAACTGATTTTGAGGAAACCTACCCGATAACTGACGCCGAAAAGTAAGAAATATCTTCAAAAAAAAATATCCATTAAAAGAAGAAATTTTTAGGGAAAATTTTAATGAAATGACTCAAAAAGATTACACAAATTATTCTGTCCTGTTAATAACGCCAGGATCAATAGAACAATTGGAAGAAATGTTAGAATTTGAGTTTAAGGGACAAGATTATAATTTTTGGTCACATAGGAGAGTTTTTGATGCACCCTTAATCGTTGTTCTTCCTCCAACTGACACGAACTTAAGAAACAGTTTGCGGCAACATAAAATTGATTACATAATCTTAATAGAAAATTTAGAAAGGTTCGTATTATAATAAGGGATGTCGAAAGGGAAGCTCGTTCAAACACCGGCAATCGTTGATCAACGAGTCGTTACGGGGTTAAAGTCTGCATTTTCGTATTTTTTTTTAAATATCCTAATAAATAATTTTAAAGTGTTTTAGAACAAGAAAGAGATAATTTTAGGAAACAAATCCCCCCTTCTTTAACAGGAATTTCCTTTAATATGTACCTCAGATATGATTTTGTAAGATTGATCCTGATCGGTGTTGCTGATTTTTTTTGATACTTGATTTTTGAACAGGTCATGGATTATTTGAATCATCTTTCTGAAAAGTATTCTGAAATAACAAGATTGATTAAAATAGGAAAAACGGTGGAAGAAAGGGATATTACAGTATTGGAAGTTAAAGGTCGAGAGCCATATGAGAAAATAATCGGAGCTGTTTTTATTCAAGCAGGAATGCATGGAAGGGAATGGTTGGGTGTATCAACCGCTCTATATGTGATTAATCAACTTGTAGAACATGCAGCTGCTAATAAAAATATGTTTGATGGAATTTTTTGGTATATTTTACCCATTTTTAATGCAGATGGATACGAATATTCTCACACCACAGTAAGTTGAATGGACAAAGGAGAAATAAAGGAAACAGTAGAGGGGTACCCTTCTTTTTTTTTCATTTATCTCTTTAAAGGACTCTCTACCTATGTTCGGAATTTATCTCTCAATTTTGTTTCGCTTCACTCAAGTTTTGCCCCTCTGTCTTTTTCTAAGTTTCCATTTTTACGTCGTAGGCCCTTTTTTATTTTACGTTTTCAGCATCTAATTAATTTCTTTGGATTATTCGCACTGTGATGAGAATCTGGTTATTCCCTGTTTATTGGGAATATCCAGGAACCACTGGAGATTCCAAATTTAAAAGGCTTTTCCCCACTGTGTCTTTTATTTATTTAGAGAGTAGAGGGGTACCCTTTTTCTTCGTCTTTTTCTTTCTTTTTGTCCTTAAAGGACTCTGTTCTCTACCCATGTTTGGAATTTCTCTCAAATTTCGTTTTGTTTCACTCAAAGCCTCAAGCCACCCCTATTCTACGTCTTCATTTTCAAGTCGGGTATCCGTTTCCCGAGGTTGCTGTTCGTTTTCTGCATCTAGATAACTCTGTCGGATTGTTAGTTACGTAATGTAAGCCTGATTTTACCTCCTGCTTGTTGGGAACTTTCCCGGCAATCCAGAAACCATTGGGAAACCTAAATTTAAAAGGCTTTTCCCCACTGTGTCGTATTTATTTATTTAGAGTGTAGAGGGGTACCCTCCTCCTCTTCTTTTTTTTTATTTCCCTTATGTCTTTAAAGGACTCTCTACCCATGTTCGGGTTTTCTCTCTCAATTTTGTTTCGTTTCACTAAAAGTTTTGCTTCCTTGTGTCTACGTTTCCATTTTCACGGCGAGTAGTACCTATCCCTTTTCCGAGGTTACCGTTCGTTTTTTGCATCTAGATAACTCTTTCAGATTGTTAGTCCACCGATATGAGTCTGGTTTTACCTTCTGTTTGTTGGGAATATTCCCGGCAATCCAGAAACCACCGGGGAACCAAAATTTAAAAGGCTTTTCCCCACTGTGCCGTATTTATTTTTTCTGTTGACACTAATTATATTTCGGAAACTGTTCAGTTCTTCTCATACATTTTTTTCTACAAAATTTCCTATTTCTCCACCCGAAGTAGTATCTTATCTTCCTATTTTGAACAATTGTGTATATGGTAGGGACTTCAAAATTAAACTTTTTCTGTATTTAATCATTTGGTTTTTTTAGGACCGTTTATGGAAAAATAACAGAAGACAATACGAAAACGGAACCGGAATAGATCTAGACAGAAACTTTGAGATTGGCGATTTTAAAACCTCCCGTAAAAAACTTCCCTCTACAAATTTATACACCGGTGCTAAACCTGGTTCAGAGCCAGAAACTCGCGCCCTTCAGCGTTTTCTTAAAAAAACCAAAAAAATTATTAAAGTATACATTAGCCTTCATAGCGGCGACCCTTTTATTGGGTATCCATGGGCTTATAAAAGCGAAAGATCAACGGATTATGAACAAATTGTAGATTTGGCTACCCATATAAAAAGTGCTATAGAAGCAAAGGATAACTCAACATTCTATAAAGTTGATCGATTATACGCTTTGTGTGGTAAAGAATTTTTTTTTGTATTACTAAGGCAGATATTTAATTTTTGTTTTTAAGGGAAATATGATGGGGCTGCTATTGATTGGGCTAAACGTGAAGGTATTTTATACCCTTTAATGGTTTCTTTGAAAGGGGGTGCGTATGAAGGCTTTGATGTTTCTAGTGAAGATATTTTTGATGCTGTGGTCGCAGCTTATGAAGGGATCAAGGCAATTGCAAATCATTTGCAACTATACGTTCCAAAAGATGTTACCATTGTTATACAAGAGCGAGAGGACTCTTTTGCTAACAACTTGAATATAATTAAATTCCCTGTATTGGGCTTCTTTATTTGGTTAATTATAAGTTTTTTAATCTAGCGTATAGGTAGTCTTTATTATCAAAGTCCAGATTTAGGATGTATTGTGACGGATCAACGCAGACGGCTACGTCTTTTCCTTAGGGGTTGATTACACAAAACAGTGTCAAACTGACGTTAATTTAAGCCAAAAATTATGAAAATATGGGCAGTATTTTTTATAATGGTTCAGTCTATTCTATGTACCATTGACTTAAACTTATCAGAGTTGCAATATTTAGCTGACCATTTGCATGCAGAAGAATGTAGAAGATTAGTTGCTTCATTGCATTTTAAATCTTATGACAAACCTAATGCTTTGGACCAAGCTGGTTGGTGAATAAAATTTAGTATTACTAAAATTTATTCTTACCTACCCTTATTTTACAGAAGGAAAAGTTTCAAAAGACATTCCTTGTATCCGTTTATTATTGCACTGGAATTCAGCGCCAGGAGAAGGTAAAGGGGAAACCCATGAAGCAGTTCAACATAGATTAAGACAAATTGGGAGGGTGGATTTAGCAGACTGGTTAGGAAAAACAGTTTTTCATGAATTGGGGCAAGAAATGGAAGAAAATTTAAATGATCCTTTTAAGGATCTTGTTAGTTCCACTGAGTAGGTTGCTACTGTTTGTAAAAAATTGTAAATTTTAATTTTTTGTTTAAAGAAAAGAAATTTTAATTCATCAACCAACAATTGCACCTAATATTGATACAAATTGGGATCCTATGGAATGGATTGCTTTTGATACCATATGTTGGGTTCTTCTTATTGGACTTTGCTGTTTTACCTTCATCATTCTTGCAAAGGCTGTTTGTATGCTTGGTACACAGAAAAAACATAAAAATAGGTAATATTGACAATTATTGGTACCTACTAGAAGGAATCACAAACCCCCCCCTTGTGCAGAAAGAAAAACTCGAAACAGAAAGGGGGGAGGAAAACAATTACAAGTCTTTTAATCTTGTGCTTTTTTTCTAACAGCAGTAGATTTTTTTAAGTGTCCTTTTTTGCCCAAACTCTTTCTATCTCCCTGAATCCCTGTTCAAACTTAATCTTAAATCTTTCAGGAAATATGAAAATAAAAACTATAGGGAACTCAATGGGGACGACACAGACACAAGTGAATCTGAAGCTAGATTTGACGTTAGATCTTACAAACCTAACAATATTACACAGAAGTCATCCGATAAACATAAACCTTAAGATGCATTTTGTATAGTAAGTCAATAAAAAAACAAATAATCTTACATTAATTTATTGTATAAAAAAGAATATAGGTACATTTTATTTAACTTCTTTCACTTGCAAACCTGTAACATAAAATAACAGTTTTTTGTTATATTTGTTGCTGCGTCAATTTCGCTTCGTCTATAATCAAGTCGAGCGTGGTAAGGAGCAGCTTTATTCTCCACAGTTTAAAACGCTAGCTAGAAAATTAATGTTTCTAACTAGAGCTGGACTGTGGATCTTGTAAATGATTCAAGAAGTAGAAAATTTCTAATTACCTGGTGGTAAACAAGTGAATCTGAATCTAGATTTGATGTTAGATCTTACAAACCTAATAATACACAGAAGTCACTCGATAAACATAAACCTTAAGATGCATTTTGTATAGCAAGTCAATAAAATAACAAATAATCTTACATTAATTTATTGTATAAAAAAGAATATACATTTTATTTAACTTCTTTCACTTGCAAACCTGTAACAAATTAAAATAACCGTTAGAGCTAAAAGAGTACATATTTTAATTTTATATTTGTTGCTGCGTCAATTTCGCTTCGCCTATAATCAAGTCGAGCGTGGTAAGGAGCAGCTTTATTCTCCACAGTTTAAAACGCTAGCTAGAAAATTAATGTTTCTAACTAGAGCTGGACTGTGGATCTTGTAATGATTCAAGAAGTAGAAAATTTCTAATTACCTGGTGGTAATGACTGTTTTAGTTTCTCTGCCTTCTCCTTGTCTGTTATAACTAGTGTGTAGAGGAATCGAGAACAGCGAACCTTGAATTTAACATTCTCTGGGTTCTTCTTTATTTTGACGGCTGTAAAAACAAAATATCTTTAAATTTCTCTCCCCCAAACACTTGTTAACAGAGAAAAATAGTCTTGATGTTAACAAACAGGGGCCTCTACTCCGTGGGGGGTTAATGAAAAATTTACTTACATTTAGCATCCTTTCTCCTTGCTTTAAGGAGGAAATCCTTGATTTCTGTGATTTCACGTGGCTAAAGAATTAAATATAATTAGAAAACTAGTTTTAAAGTAAAAAAAGACTAAAAACGTACCATCTTAACCTCCAACCGAACACGACCTGCAAACACAAATTAATCTTATATTTATTTTAAAAATTTTAGTTTATTTAAATAAATCATATATTGTAATGTTAGAAAAACCAAAATATATTACAATTTATTAAATAATTTAGCAGATGATTGAAGAAAATTAAAAAGTTATTTTACACCTACCGTGTACGATTTGATTTGACAGAAAAGGAATGTGCTGGCCTTCACCCAGGTCGTGTGTATTGGGACGGCACGGCACGGGAGTTGAAAGGGTGGTGTCTAGATATTACCGGCAGTTTTAGACAAGCTCAAAGTTTTAATTTGCTAGCGTAGAGAAGCGAGTGGATTAATTTTATACGAGCAGGGAAAAAAACAAACACTACCTTATACTATGTGATAGACAATTAAATTTTGCATTCAATGATATAATAAAATACAGGGAGTTTCATTTAAAATATCAAAGTTGCTTATTGTACACACACACACACACACCCACAGACAGATATCCAGAAACCAGTCTAGTCTTTAAGGAGGTTTGTTAAATTACAAGAGCCTTTTAAATCTATGTTTAAGTGTAAACTAATCATAAATTATGTAGAAATATTGGATTTCTTTAAATGTGCGATATTTACGTATTATAGACTTGATCAACCCAAGTCTGTAGTCTTTTTTACCTTGAAATTAAGTGTTTGCATCGTGTGTTTCTAATTCCCCATCGTTTTAACCCTTTCATAAAATATTTAAATAATTTAAAACACTAAATTTACCGCCGTTTAGCAATATTACTACACTGTGTTCTGATTGGTTAACAATCGAAAGTCGTTGTGTTTTGGTTGTGCGTCGAAACCGTACAGGTTGATTCTTGTGTATAACGTAAAAAAGTGTCAAAATCTTGTGATGGAGCCTCAAAGGTATGTTAAACTTAAAATACTAATTGCTGGGGATGTTTTAGGGCCATTAGAATTGGTCAAATCATTTTTCTTGAAAAATATCTGATAAATTCGACGAATGCATTCCTTGTACCGGCAGTGCATTCCCTGTATTTCAACCGTTTGCTGTTACACCACCGCTAACCTAACATCCTGCTCCCTAGAAGTTAAAATAAGTTGTTGTAGTTTCCTGTGTGGGATCTAAAGGTAAATTAATAGTAAAGTTAAGTATGTGAGGAATGATTTGGAGCAATTAGATTAGGTTGACTTGTTTTTATTAAAATTTTATCGGAACTTGAAATTCGAGTGAATGTTGGTTATTTTGTGTCCAGCGCCATCTCTACGGTTAATCATTAATGACATGCGCGCAGTTGCTGTTCGCAGCTGCGAACCGCGATGTTTAAATGTTTCAACAAACGCCATGTTTGACATAGTTGTAGCGTCTTTCGCGTCTGTTTAATTGTTAGTAATAATTAGATTTTTCATTATTAATTCGCGTTTGGACGGTGTGTAATGTTTAAACAAGATATAATGTGTTATGCTATATGTATGTGACTACAATCCGCGATCGTAACTTTTATGGTAAATTCTTTCTCCGTTTTTTTATGGTTAACGATATTTACTAATAAAAGTGTGTGTTTGCAGTTTACATGGGGTTTCCTAGAGGTGAGACAACGATTTTCCCCGTGATTTTCATTCATCCGATGGGGAAAAAACGAATTATTTGTCTTCAAAGGTAAGTTAAGAATATTTTTAAGGCGCCTCCCTTCCATTTCAAATAATAATGAACTCGCCTCGTAATACTTCGTCGGTAACCATTGGTTACAACCAAACTTTGAGTCCTTTGAGTCAAACAGTTGACCTGTGAGTTGACCTACTTTTCGAAGTTGGGGTTACCTTCAAAGATTTGAACGAGTTATTTGTATGAAGCCCTTAGTCTTTTTAAAATTTAAATTCAAAATTGTTGTGTTAAAAACTCTTGCTTTGGGTAATCTTGTGTTTTGTATCTTTTAATTACGCATGCGCGAACTGACTGTTGAAATTCTGCCTGAATACCTACACTGTTGTCAAATCACAATGTATATACAGGGTGTAGTAAAAAAAATACAAGCTGCATGGGTCATTTACTTATCTTTTATATTAAAATATTGTAACGTTACGAGGGTTGATAGCATTTTGTGTCCGTTTAGACATTATCCTAATGAATTTTGATTAAACATTTATTAAATAAATTCTACTGTTACACTTTACTTTAAGTGTTAAAACAGTTTAACCACCCCCTAACGTTATATTTAATTAATATAAACTATAATGCTATAATAGTATACTATATCTGTTTATTTATTTGAATATTAAATAGCATTTGAAATTTGGCAACAAAGCTGTGGCTTCCTAAAAGATTTCTTAACTTTTGTGTTTAAATAATTCCTATTATTCATGCATAAATATTTTATGTAGAATGTCTATTTTCTTAACAATTTTCAATTTGTTATCGCAGTCAATCAAAGGAATCCATATAAAATTAATTCCTAATTAAAGTACTAGTGGTAGTGTATTTAATTTTGAATTAAATTATTAAACTGCAATTACGATGGCCCCTTTTATCAATTGGTAATTATTATGAGTCTCTTTTTTAATGAGTTTACTTGTATAAAGGTGTTGTAATTCAAAATTGTTGTAAACTGTTCCTTTTTATCGATAGGTATATTTAAAAAAAATATTTTTTTTGTAGTTTGATCCTTATCTAGAATTAAGCCGAAATTTTTATATTTTATAAGTAATTTTGTGTTTTTATTTTTTGCAGTTTCCATAAAAAGTGTTTGTGAAGTGAAAGTGAAAACCATCGTTGGTCAACACCAAGGTTTGGGTCAACACATCGCAAACAACCGGGCAGGATCTACAAAAAAAGCGTTGGCAAAGGTAGGATTTTAGTGACAAATTGTCACTGACCAACCACGAAGCCGACTACTGGAGAAGGTCTTATGCATTTTTCGTTTTCCACAGCATTGTAGTCAGTGGTTAAAACTCGAAGGCAATTTATCAAAAATGAAAACTGCTACACATTTCGTAGCAGATTTTAATTTGATCAGTTGCCATATTCGTTCCTGCTCGTAATATCATGCAACGTCGTTAAATTAAAATTAAAATTTTTTTTAAATCAGTTTGTGGTATACTACCTACCATAAATTGAATTTAACCAAACTGTCGTTTGAAAATGTTTTATATTTAAATGTTTAATTACTTATACTTATTTAGCCTCTGGAAAACCTGGAAAACTCTTGGAATATTTTCTGATCCTAAAGTCTGAACCCTGTAAAGGTTTTGTGTTTTCACACAGGCGGTTTATATTTCGTGTCGGTAAGCGGAACAGTTCGAAATTGTCTCATAGTTTTGAGTACGAATGAACTGTATATAACGACTAATGCGGTTTCCTCCTGCGGTGATTTTTTGGTAAAGGTTTTGTGTTTTCACACAGGCGGTTTATATTTCGTGTCGGTAAGCGGAACAATTCGAAATCGTCTCATATTTTTGAGTACGAATGAACTGTATATAACGACTAATGCGGGTTCCTCCTGCGGTGACTTTTTGGTAAAGGTTTTGTGTTTTCACACAGGCGGTTTATATTTCGTGTCGGTAAGCGGAACAGTTCGAAATTGTCTCATATTTTTGAGTACGAATGAACTGTAGGTATATAACGACTAATGCGGTTTCTTCCTGCGGTTTTATTTTTGAGATGTTATGAAACATTTTGTATGAATTATTACGAGCATGAACGAGCACATTGCAGATACTTTTATACCTACGAGTACTAGTCATTTATTTATGATATTAAATAAATTTCATATAAAATTTGAAATACGAGCTGCAAACGAGTTTTAATCGAATAGTTTTCAAGGAACCGTTTGGTGTTGTTGTCAAAATTAAAAAAATACAAAGCAGGATGAAAATTCAGAATACGTTTCTGAGTTTCTCGTTATATTTTGTACTTTACCATCCTTGGAACTATTCAAACACTGACTTTCTGCTGTGTTTATTTTTTATACAGGACCATTTTAAGATTTTTTTGGAAAAGGAACTTTTTCTTTAGCTCTTCAGGATTAGGTAACTTCAAAATTTTCAAGTTCAATTTTCTATTAAATTTATCATATAATAGGTTTATCTTTTATTGGTTAAAAAATATGTAGGTACTATACCTACATTTGATTAGTACAAAATTATGAATTTTTTTTAACCAATCACCTGAAGGTGTAGGCAACACCTTAAGACCCATATGATCTTCAGTAGGATATTCATTTGTTACATTTATTTTTTTATTAGATTTTACTGTCCTTGTAAACTTGGTACCCCATTAGCATAACTCTAATTTTAACATAACAGGGCCCTAAACTGGATCGTTCCGGAAAGGGTGCCACGATAGGGCAGGGCGGTGGTATTTCTTCATTTTACCGGGGTTGGCTGTGAGCCTTTACGTATTTCTTACTGATGCTTTCTTCTTGAATGGTCAATATAAGTGTGTTTGTGATAATCCTCCCATACGTAGAGAGTAACCGTCACGAAGTTACTAGTAGGTAGATACTTGTCATTTTAGGTATTTTTATTATAGTAAGTAGGTACCTATTATGCCCTTTGAGGTCCAAGGCTTTGTTAGAGATACTTCTCCATGTCTTAGTAGGTTTATATCTTCTGTTGTTCCTTGTTCTGTTGATTGATGTATTTCAATCAACGGTTACACCCCTCCAACCTGGTATTTTTCAATACCAGCAAGATTTTACCGATATTTCTTTAGTTTTTGTCTTGTGTTCTGACCATCAGATCAGATAATGGTATAGATGTAAAATGTACAGAAGGGTATAAAAACTGGCACGGGAGGATTTGTGGCATTTTTTTTATTTGTCAGGGGTTGGTTGGGCTTCGTTACTCTACATTTCGTCTTGAATGCTCAATATAAGTGTGCTTGTGATATAATCTTTCAACGTTGCATTTTTTTTAGGATATCTACAGTGTATTTGTTTTTTTTTTTTGAAAATATGAATTAAATTAATTACAGGGCATTAAAGATTAGCTTTCAAATAGATTTTAATTGAGTTACGTCATAGTGTAAAGTAGATACCTAGGTACTTAAATTTTTCTGAAAAAGTTCCGATTCCCTTCTAAAAATAAAATAATTGTTTATAAAAATAAACATACGATTACTTCAGCATCATCATTACATTAATTACTATGTAAAATGGTCCTTCACTTGCATTTTTGTGTTATTTTTTTTCAGGAAATGTTTATCTCACCCCCCTCGTCACAGTTTAGGATGTTGTGTTTATGTGGGATGCAAAGTCTCCGCTAGCGAGACGCATCTAATTGTTACTGTGGAGGAAACATTTTGGTGCAACGACATTATATCATACAGCAATATCTTATAACAGAGAATAAAATTCCTTCGAGGAATAGAAAAAACACCAAGAGTGTTTAAAATAAAAAAGTTCCTTTAGGAACAGAATATATTAAAAATGTACCATGAATGCTCTGACATTCTGGTAACAAAAAGCAAAATTTCCTGGGTGGAAATAAATTGCAATACTAAATAGTGTAAATACAAATTTAACAGGAGTGCTATGACATTCCAAGATCCCTAAGGGGACAGAAAATTACTAGGAGTGCTATGACACCCAGTAACAAAAAATACCAAATAGGTATAAAAATGTATCAGGAATACATTGCCAATCCTGTACTAAAGTTGTTGCTTGTGATTAATGGAGTTACACAATATGAAAATGTCTTAAACTTTTTGTTTCCTCCACGGTGGCAAAGAGGGGGTTCTTTGAAATTTATTTTTTTATGTACATTGTTGAAAAATTTTTCAGGTACTTTATTAAAAATCTTAATGGTACTTTTAAGTACCTACCTACCAAATATTTTCTCTGCGCAAGGCTTCTTTGCCTAACGTTTTTTTTTTCAGGTACTTTCTTAAAAAGCTTATTGGTACTTTTAAGTAGGTACCTATCAAATATTTTCTCTGCGCAAGGCTTTTTTGCCTAACGTTTTCTTTTCAGGTACTTTCTTAAAAATCTTATTGGTACTTTTAAGTACCTACCAAATATTTTCTCTGCGCAAGGCTTCTTTGCCTAATGTTTTTTTTTTTCGGTTACGGCGCGGCGCTACTGTGAATTACTTAAGTGCCTATTGAAGGAACTTGGTAGTGTTTAAAAAAATAGTAGATAAGTATTTGTGCAGTATTAATTATTTTTAGATTTTAGGTAGTACCCAGTACTCATTGGAAAGTAAATGTGTAAGTTGTAGTACCTACCCTAAAAGGGTAAAGGTTGGTATATAACCGTATGCCCTTATTTTTGGGATACAACGTCTTCCTCTCGGTAATCGGTATTTTTCTCGCGGTTGCTTTGTCACTTTTTCTTGACAGCAAACTTTTTTTCGTGGCCGAACAAGACCAAGTGTTAGTGTAAGTGCCCAAGGTGTCTCATTTAACAAACATAATGCAAGTATTGTTGTTTTATTCAGTATTACCTACCAACATTTTCTTTTATTTCTTAATACTATTTACTCCCTAACACAGCATTCGTTTTAGAACATGGCCTTGTTTACATTTCCTAATCTCATGGTTTTGATGGAATCTCCAAAAATGAAGTGGAAGAGTCGAGAAGAGGCCAAAACATCTGGGACAATCCTGCAGTTCCTAAGATGAAATGGAAGAGTTAAGAAGGGGGAGGCCAAAACACCAGATTGCAGAATTCGTTAGGATTGAAGGGATCAACACAGACTTGGGTTAAAATTACAATTACTGTAATGTAATATTTTTTTGTATAATGTAGTGTTTGCTTAACTAAATGCAAGGATTTTTAGATTCAAATTTTTCCTTCCGAAGGAAGCTGAAGGAGATTTTGGGAGGGGATTTAGGGGGTTCCCCATTTAGGTACATTCTGTTAGGTACTATGAGTTTGTGTTGGTAGATGGCTACCATATTAGAATACACTGACTACCATGTCTATACTAATGGATACTTACTATACAACGCTTTTTTAATTTTTTTTAAATGATTTTATTAGAAATGAGATTTCAAGATTAAATTTCTAATGTCTAAATTATTTTCAACGTGCAAAGGCATACACTAACAGAAAGTCAATATTCAAAACTGCAAATTGAGTACTTGCCTTCCTTTAGTAAATGTGTTTTGTTTGTACGATGAAAGTTTTAAAAATATTTTTAATAATTACCCGAAGGAACCAATGTCTAAATTATTTTCAACGTGCAAAGGCATACACTAACAGAAAGTCAATATTCAAAACTGCAAATTGAGTACTTGCCTTCCTTTAGTAAATGTGTTTTGTTTGTACGATGAAAGTTTTAAAAATATTTTTAATAATTACCCGAAGGAACCAATGTCTAAATTATTTTCAACGTGCAAAGGCATACACTAACAGAAAGTCAATATTCAAAACTGCAAATTGAGTACTTGCCTTCCTTTAGTAAATGTGTTTTGTTTGTACGATGAAAGTTTTAAAAATATTTTTAATAATTACCCGAAGGAACCAATGTCTAAATTATTTTCAACGTGCAAACGCATACACTAACAGAAAGTCAATATTCAAAACTGCAAATTGAGTACTTGCCTTCCTTTAGTAAATGTGTTTTGTTTGTACGATGAAAGTTTTAAAAATATTTTTAATAATTACCCGAAGGAACCAATGTCTAAATTATTTTCAACGTGCAAAGGCATACACTAACAGAAAGTCAATATTCAAAACTGCAAATTGAGTACTTGCCTTCCTTTAGTAAATGTGTTTTGTTTGTACGATGAAAGTTTTAAAAATATTTTTAATAATTACCCGAAGGAACCAATGTCTAAATTATTTTCAACGTGCAAAGGCATACACTAACAGAAAGTCAATATTCAAAACTGCAAATTGAGTACTTGCCTTCCTTTAGTAAATGTGTTTTGTTTGTACGATGAAAGTTTTAAAAATATTTTTAATAATTACCCGAAGGAACCAATGTCTAAATTATTTTCAACGTGCAAACGCATACACTAACAGAAAGTCAATATTCAAAACTGCAAATTGAGTACTTGCCTTCCTTTAGTAAATGTGTTTTGTTTGTACGATGAAAGTTTTAAAAATATTTTTAATAATTACCCGAAGGAACCAATGTCTAAATTATTTTCAACGTGCAACGGCATACACTAACAGAAAGTCAATATTCAAAACTGCAAATTGAGTACTTGCCTTCCTTTAGTAAATATGTTTTGTTTGTACGATGAAAGTTTAATATTTTTAATAATTAACCGAAGAAAAAATCTTCTCATTTCTGGTAGAATTTTATAATTAATCACTTTGTTAGGTGTTAAGGTGGCTTAGATTATTCATAAACTCAGAAGAATTTTTTTTAGTTTCTACATTTGCTTACAAATCCATACATCAGCGATTTTTTTTGGGTAATTTCAAAACAATTAGGTAGGGGATAATAAAGGGTTGGGGCGAAGCAGTTCGTTTTCTTGTTATTTTCACTGATACTACTTACATTATTTGCTTGTAAATCCATTAAGTATTGTTTTGTTGGGGGGCTAATTAGAATTGGAAATAGGAAGGGGTTGAGACGAAGTCAAACACCCATTGGATCTCCTGGAGATGGAACAAAGAGATTGATGATTATTTAATGGTTTGTTAAGTTTAAAAAACAAAAAAATGTTTTGTTTTTTTTAATTTTAAGATTTTCCAAAATAAATTTCTTTTTAGGGTTCATATTCAGTTGCTGTTCTTAACTGGAAGTAATACCCACCAAGATGAATGGAGACTTTAACCTTCCACATTGTAGCCACAATGGGGTAATTTTTCTTATTGGAGAAGTGGGAAAACCATTTAGAAGATGAAATGTTACCATTACCAAAAAAGAAGTAAAAATTGAAAGTGAAGCATGGACTGCACCCTTGGAAAAGCAAGAATAAATATTATCTGCATATTTTTATTTATAAAAAATATAAAAAACGGAGTTGTATATTTTAATAATTGTTTTTTTCTTCACGCGTATTGTAATATCCCTATTGTACCTACTACACAACTGGCTATGTACTGAATTATGTGAAGGGAGTCATTATATTACTAGTCAAACAATATACAGTGTGTCCACGGATTGAGTGCATATAAGGTGTAATGACAAATTTTTTTAGAGTTGGATCTTCATGTTCTGAGGATCGCTCCTGCTTAGTCTCAAACTAAGATATTGAAAAAATGAGCCAAATCAATTAATATACAGGGTGTTTTTTTGGCCGAAATCTAAAAATTAGTCAAGAGTAAACTGTCTTTATTTTAGCAGATATAACAAAAATGTATTAGAAAAAGTTGTTTAGAATTAAAAGTTATTGAAGATTTTCAACTTTTATAGAAATCAGCCTACTTTGATTTTTTTCATCAACATGAGATTTTTTATAGTTTTTATGGTTTTAATGACCCATGCATGAAGACTAATTAAACAAAGTACTTGAAAAACAAATAATTATTTATTAAAAAAATACTAAACCTTATTTGTTACAAACATGAGTTCAAAAGTAATGGATTTTAATGAAAAAAAATCAAAGTAGGCTGATTTGTATAAAAGTTGAAAACCTTCAATAACTTTTAATTCTAAACAACTTTTTCTAATACATTTTTGTTATATCTGCTAAAATAAAGACAGTTTACTCTTGACTAATTTTTAGATTTCGCCCAAAAAAATACCCTGTACATTAATTGATTTGGCTCATTTTTTCAATATCTTAGTTTGAGGCTAAGCAGGAGCGATCCTCAGAACATGAAGTTCCAACTCTAAAAAAATTTGTCATTTACACCATTTATTTTTAGGCTTAAAGTGTTCAATTTTTAAGATTAAGATTTCCCAATCTTTTGATACAAAGCCCATTATGTAATAAGTGTAAAGGTGAGGAAAGTTCTCTGTTTTAATCGTTTATTAGGTCTGTATTTAATCATACAATGACGGAATTTAAGTACGACTTTTGAAACAAGTTAATCTTTGGAGTTTGGAACAATTAAATCAATTCAGCTAGTACTTAAAAATTCAGTTTATTATCTTGTTTTATATTTTTACAGAAAATTATTATAAATAATTACACGGAATTATTAAAACAGTTTAACTTTTAATCCAATCAGAAACAATATTTCCCATGTCTTTAGAACGTTTTACAATAAAACCATGTCCAATATTTTCTTTACATATTTCTGCATCGATCCCAGGAATATCATTTTTCAATTTTTCATAATAACTGATAGGTGCCCATCCATCACTAGCACCATAATATAACTTAAGTTTATTTTTATTTGCTATAAGTATTTCGTTATCACGTTCTTTTACTAAAGTAAACTCGTCATTAGCTAAAGCCAAAGCCTTTTTTAAAACTTTTCTATCTACCAAATCAGCAACAGTTTGCCCATCTAACGCTGATTTTGAGATAAAACAACATGTTAGGAGTAATTGAAATAAAAACACCCTTATTGCTGAAGGAATTAACGTAAAAAGCCATACAAGAGCTTCCAAAAATGATGATATAGGGGAAATCACAGTTGAGAACATTTTCCCATGACTTGTATCCCCGATATGTTCAATTGTTGGGAAAAGTAAATAACTTTTAGCCGTTCTTGCATGTATTGATGGAATTTTTTGTAATTGAAGAATCATGTACGCACCAATTGAATGCCCTATAAAATGTATTCTAACATCTTTTGGTATATGTTTCCTAATAAATGCTTCCTGGAAACAAAAAATGATTTTTAGAAAACTTCGTTTTTCCCCACAAGGGGGTTGGTTCAAATAATTAACTTACCTTATAAAGAATTTGTCCATGCAGTCCATAAATCCTTTCGTTCCCTTCAAGAGCTGGTATTTTAGGGCTAGTTTCTTTTGATAGTTCATGTCCAGCATGTCCGATTACCCATACAGGATAACCAAGTCTATCGTGAATAGTTTGCAGGAACTCACAGTAAAATTTTGTTATTCCAGGATTTCCAGGAATCATTAAAACAATGTCTTTAGGCTCATCTTTGGTAAAACCCTCTTCAACAGTTTTACCCCACGTGAGGATTTTTGTTGGCATACCACAAACATCTAAGAATGTCTCTTGCATTTTTTATTGAAATAGGAAGCACTTTTGACTGGTTAGGTACTACCTACTGGTTAGTGAAAGCTGTGAAAATTAAATTGTTTGATTGATATAGGCGCTATAGTATCTATGGTACTGATAAGGATTAAAGTGATTCATTGATCTGATCAAAGTTTAAGTAGATAGGTACTGATAAAGGAATTGCATCACACCTGCGATGTCGATCTGTAGGTATTACTTAGAAATTTGTGTTAAAAATAATTGTTTACTGGGTTGATTAATCATATCACGAATTTGTTTGGAAACACACGTTTTTGTTAAATTCCAGCCAGGACAAATCGTGAACATACAGTGTGTCCACGGTTGAGTGCATATAAGGTGTAAATGACAATTTTTTTTAGAGTTAGATCTTCATGTTCTGAGGATCGCTCCTGCTTAGTCTCAAACTAAGATATTGAAAAAATGAGCCAAATCAATTAATATACAGGGTGTTTTTTTGGCCGAAATCTAAAAATTAGTCAAGAGTAAACTGTCTTTATTTTAGAAGATATAACAAAAATGTATTAGAAAAAGTTGTTTAGAATTAAAAGTTATTGAAGATTTTCAACTTTTATACAAATCAGCCTACTTTGTTTTTTTCATCTAATCCAATTTTTGAACTCATGTTTGTAACAAATAAGGTTTAGTATTTTTTTAATAAATAATTATTTGTTTTTCAAGTAGGCACTTTGTTTAATTATACTCTTCATGCATGGGTCATTAAAACCACAAATAAAAAATCTCATGTTGATGAAAAAAATCAAAGTAGGCTGATTTGTATAAAAATTGAAAATCTTCAATAGCTTTTAATTCTAAACAACTTTTTCTAATACATTTTTGTTATATCTGCTAAGACAAAGACAGTTTACTCTTGACTAATTTTTAGATTTCGGCCAAAGAAACACCCTGTATATTAATTGTATTGGCTCATTTTTTCAATATCTTAGTTTGACACTAAGCAGGAGCGATCCTCAGAACATGAACATCCAACTGTAAAAAAATTTGTCATTTACACCTTATATGCACTCAAACCGTCGACACACTGTATATAAAATATAAAAGGCCGCAACACAAAATTTGGTCGGCTTCTCGCCACCTGCGACTCCAAATAGTTAGAAATTAAAATAATAAATACGCACATAATAATTAAATAATCCAAATTGAACGTAATAAAATCACGCCACGCCGAACAATACGATGTGCAGCACTCAGAAAAAAACATTTTCATAAAATTTCTTATGTTGTTGAATGTGACGATAGTTAAAACATTCTTTTAAGTAAATATTAAGGACTATCATCATTACCAAGGACAATTGCCATCTAATTACAACAGGAAATTGATAAAAAAATAATTTCCTTGACCTTTGGATTAAAAAAAGAATTCAGATTCATACATTTATTGCTTTTATAACTTCTACAAAATATAAAAAAATTAAATCGGTACTAATACTTTAAATTGTGATGTATGCTAGTTACTAAATCACAGGAATATTATTTTTTAATCCAATACGCAACCATATTACCAACTTCTACTGAGTATCTTAAAACAAAGGCATGTTCAAAATTACGGCAACAAATTTCTGCGTCAATATCTGGAATGTCTTTTATTAATTTTTTACAATAACTCTGTGGGGCCCATCGATCTGTTGCACCATAATACAATTTAATCAAGTTCTTGTTTTGTTTAAGGATTTCATTATTACGCTCTTTTACTAAAATCATTTCATCTAACGCCATATGGAAAATTTTTCTTAAGGTATCAGGTTCAACAAAATTAATAATAGTTTCTAAATGCATTTTTGGAACCGAATAATAAGTTGTGTAAATTTGAATTAAAAAAGATTGGAGTAGATGCGGAAGCCACGTAAAAATCCACGCTAAAAATACCAATAATGGTATGATATGGGACACAATTTTTGTTAAAAGTTTTCCGTTTAATGTATCTGCCATGTATTCAATTGTTGGGAATAATAAATAATTTCCAACTGTTCTTGAATGGATTGAAGGAATTTTCAGTAATTCCAGAACCATGTAAGCTCCAATTGAGTGACCAATAAAATGGATTCGCGCGTTTTTCGGAACATACGTTTCAATGAAGGCTTTCTGTTGAATAAAGACACAAATAATTTTCTTTTGAATCAATTTTCATGGTACCTGCTTACCTTATGAACAAGTTGACTTTCTAATCCATACAAACGTTCATTATCCCTTAGCAAAGGTACTTGTCTAACGTTATTTTTTGGTGTTTCATGTCCGGCATGTCCAACAATCCAAACAGGATATCCAAGACGTTCATAAAGTACTTGCATGAATTTGCAATAAAATTTAGTTACCCCAGGATTTCCCGGGATTATTACAACAATATCTTGGGGTTCAGTTTCGTTAAAGCTTTCTTCAACCCATTTACCATAAGTAATTACTTTTGTTGGTGTGCCACAAATATCTAAGAAAGCTTCTTGCATTTTGGAATATTTTTTTTTATTAAAAATATCTGTCAGGAAATTATTCAACGCTAATTATTATTATTGTCGTATAATTGACCATTGTACTATGTTTAAGTGTGTAGTTTCGCGATGGTACATGCGTGAATATTATTTGATTATATTTATGGCACGTAATATTTATTTAAAAGTTATTACCATTCTGTTTATGGATCGAACCACCCGATGAACAGCACTCAAAGGTCATAGACACAAATGATATACGGATTAAGGGCGATTCACACCATAGTGTAAGGTATAGATAAAGCATGGGCAAGGCACGGGTAAGGCAGGGACACGGCATGGGCTCGACAAATTATTTTTCACGAAATCTATACGGAACTAGGGCACCGGCTGCGCAAGCGACGATGATTGCACGTGGGGATTCAATCGAACACATTTGCCGAGATCGTGTCCTGCCCGTGCCTTGCCTGTGCCTTGCACTATAGTGTGAATCCAGCTTAAAAGTATTCTGAGTCATTGTGAACTGTTCACAAAATCAAGGGGCATTCACTGCGACATTTATCTAATCGCGCATGCTGATAAATCCGTCGCATACAAGCGGATACAACTTGCGACCAGTAGCAGAGAAGCTGGAAGCATCGAGCAGCTCATAGAGACTAGCACACGGTGAGCGTATGCGCACTTCAATGCTGCAGGGACATTGCTTTAAAACATCAAACTTGTAATAATTATGTTGCCTATATAGTTGTTACATGATAATTTTTTTCCACTTTAAGGGGTGACAAATATTTGTGGGTAAAAGTTCTAGTAGTTTCGATGCAGATTCTTATAGGTCAGAGTAGCTATGCGTTCTGTGGTACCAAGTATGTGATCTGCGTTATGATGTTTGCCAAATATTCGCCTCGGACCACAAGCCTGCAAAATTAGGACGCCTGTTAGGGTAGTTGCGGTAAAGACAGGGGCGGACAGGGCTGGATTAGTCCGGGTGGCTATTTGACCCGGTGCCCCCGGTCGCTTGCAAATTGCAAATGTTTGGCTTTTTTGGTCTCCTCCCGATGTACCCTTATGCCATTCCCTGCCAATATGAATAAAGTATGTTGTTGATACGACCGTTACGCTGAACTCCAAATTTTGAACCGCTTTTCTTCTCCCAATTTTTTGATTAGCAGATTTTGCCGATTTTGGATGTCTTATTTTTGTTTTTTCTTTTTCGGTGTTATACAACTTACCGCACTTTCTTGCGTAATTTTCGTGCTTTGCAATCTGATTGTAAAAATGTTTATAACTACTTGGATTCCTTTGGTCCAATCAGAATTCTTGCCAAAACAAAAAAAATCATACAAGTATTGCAATAATACTATAAATGTACGTGATAAAATGATGTACAAGGGGATCTCAGCTACCTTTATACCAAGAGATACAAAGTTTGTTAAATTAGAGAAAAGTTGCGCAAATGTATGCCTCTTGACACAAATGATTTTCAGGATATCTGCAGGCACTTCTGAAATATTCTAAATAAACTGAAATTCATCTTTTTCGAAAATCTCTTAATTAATATTTTCTAAACCAACTATTTTCAGAGATGTGATAGTCAACTTTTCCCATGTTGGTATGTATTTCTTTAACTTGTGACTTGTGAGTAAGATGAAAATTCTCCAGGAGAAATGTCCGGGTTTTAAGCTCAAAAATCCGTGGTTTTCGAGCTTCTTGTCTTGTTTTAAATATTTTACAAATATGCATGATACAACCGCTGATACGGTTTGGCTGATCGTGATTAAATTGAACAATAATACCCAATATTGCCTTAAAAATAGACGAGTGACGTGTCTATGTTTATATTTTTTGCGTATTGAGCTGGCGACAAAGGGCGATGTTATAGTTTGGATTTTTGGGCCAGACATAAACTACAATAAGAAAACAACGATTGTCGGTATATCGAAGTTGTGTTTCCCGATTAATCTAATTACGATTAGAATTTAGAAAAATATGTTTCGACCAAACAAACTTTTAATTTTTGGCCCCCAGCGGCCTTTTGGCCCCGGTGGCGATCGCCACCTCGCCACCCTGTCCAGTCCGCGCCTGGGTATAGAAATGGCCTAACGTTCTTTCTGATCGGTTTTCGGCGGTTTTGGTGATAGATTCGTGTTCCGTGTTCGCCTGTTCGGGGTGTCTTTTTTTGTGCGTCATTAAATCAGAAATAAAAAATACTACAATTTTGCTTATTTAAACGTATTCGTATCTTTAAAAACAAAAATGTTACAGACTGTAAATTTTCAAAGCGAATGAAGCCTTGAAATCTGTTGGTTTTCTGTGGTACACATCGTCGTTACTCGTTATGTAATTATCGTGAAAAAATACACACAATATACAACTGTATTTTATTATTTTATTTATGTAAACACAAAAACTGAAAAGAAATTGGAAAAAGGTTTCGTTAGAAAGAAAAGAAACATTTTAAACAATTTTTTTTATAGATCCAGTGTTATCACATATCGTATGGTTTTGGAAATTACATTGTGGAGTATTTACAGAATAAAACTCTAACATAGCTCTAAAATAATGTAAAATAAAAAGTCCTAAATTTCGAATATCTACATGTGAATACTTATACCAAATTAGTTTAGAACTTTTCGCTTTACAATTTACAACGTTGCGTGTAAAAATCACTAATATTTTACAGTTTTCATTGTTTTTTTAGATGATCAGAAATATTACATACAGACGCATCATTATTATCTATTTTCCCTTTTTACATTTTCGCATGGATTTTGTAGTTAAACACTCACATATGCATCCACTAATTTTAATATCACGAGTCTATTAAAATAATCAGTGTTCATAATTCATTACGTAGTAGTTAGTTTATAAGGCGGTGGGGTTGTTATCACTAATCATCTACACAACAGTACCTACAGCACTTTCTACAGATGCACACACATATACAACACATTAACACAATTATTCCAACAATGGCCAATGCCACATACAACCAATTTATTTCAGGAGTCGTTTCATGTACACACAGTTCTTCAGATTCATCACTAAACGACGTTTCTGAAACAAATCATCATTACATCTACCGCCTATTTCAATTTACTTTTCCTTACCTTTCGAGTTTGTAACATTTGGACAATTTACAACCCCATTGCAGACCAATCTTGCAGGTATACACAAACCCGCTTCTCCAGGACAAGCAAACTCGCAGACTTCAATGGAATCCTCAGATGTCCCACCTTCGGTTAATCTAGAAGTCATCAAACTCCCATCTTTATTTCTTGGAAGATGAAATAATTCAGTCCAAGCTATTTTAAAAGCCGCTCTAGTAGGCGATGTCCTTCCTACAAATTGTATTGTAACCCCAGGTTCACTTCCATCAGGGCTTAATTGCGCTGCTGAAAGAATTGGAAGTTCTTTTGCTAGAGATACGTTTTCCCCACAAACTGATAAATGCGGTTCAGCTTTATCTTTCAGGAAGATATCTATCACTCCATCATCGCAAGATTTTGAAGCAAACTTAATTCTATCAAAGTGCATCCATAAATCTCTTTCTCTGTTTACTCTTATCTCCCAAATACATCTAATAGACTTTGGAGGCTCCACATAACCAATAGCTTCGTAGTAAGGATAATGGATTTCCCCATCAGTAGTTGGTTGGATTATGGGGGGCCCACAAAGTGGTCCATGGACGAATTCATAACTTGCTTCAAATAATGGAGCATTATGTTTGAAATAACTCAAAGCTGCATGGGCGCTATCAATAATAAGCTGCAGATTTAATTGTTCACCTCTTGAAATAACTTGAGTTGAGCCTGTATGGCGATTACAAAGGCAGGTGATTTCCCCAGTTTGCGCCGCTTTCGTTAAGGTGATTGATGGGGAAGTAACGTTAGCACCAGGAGGTAAAGGTTCCCAAACTACAATTTTATCTATGCGGTCTTCTAAACAATTTGAACATGGTCCTGGATTATAAGGATGCTCCTAAAATCAATTTAATTTAATTTTAAACCACCCCTAAATTATTTTATTACCTTAAAATGGATATGCATAACGTTTAAGATAACTCGAGCATACAATCTTCGATCTGTAACAAATCTATATAGGCACTGAACATCTTCACTGTTCGGCGTTTGTTTGTAGACGAGGGTGTTGAGAGGTGATCTCAACCAACCCTTAGTAGACCTCCAAGATGCAAAAACTTCATCACATGGTTTTCCAGGGACAGGTTCACCCAATTTTGTGTTGTTGAAGAAATCATAATGCGCCCAATAATACAAAGAAGACCTTAAACCCACCATAATTAACTTTTATCTACTTTGAGAAGAAGAAAAGTATTCACTTACCCACTGTAGCTACCAGTTTTACTTTCAAATCGTACAAAAAGGGCATTTCCTGTAGAAACGAAATCATGTTTTTCCATAGGTTTTGAAAATGTATCACAAAACGTTTTGATAATTTTCGAATCATCAGGCCATGAAGAATCATACAAGGTGAGGGATTCCCCGCAATCACCATCTATTGGTTGGATTGGAGATTCGATCCGATTTATTCTGAAACTGTTGTAATTTCGTAAAGTTAATTAAATCAAATCAATAAGTAAGTCTAAATTACAATTCAGATTATTAGGAACACAGAAACTTGAAAAGGATTTAAAATTATTCTTAGAGCAGTGTGAATCTGGCTTTATTGATTTTTTCGGTGTGAAACTGGCTTTAAAGGCTTGGCCCAATCTAACCTCAATGTTAGTTTATTGACGTTTATTCGTATTGTGCTCAAAAAGGCATTAAAACCAATTATTTCAGGGTGAAAATCATTATTTCACCTTTAGATTCAGTTAAAGTTCTAATACTAATATTTTGGGTTAAAAATGTCTGGATCTTCACATCATTATTTACCGGGGTTCAATACAAATGTCCAACAAAGTGGAATACAGTATGGAACAGGGGCTATGCAAAATCAATTAGCAGCAGGAATGCAAAACCAGTTAGGAAATCAAATGCAAGTACCACTTACAAACCAAATGAATACACAATCGAATAATCAAATGATGTCGCAAATGTCTGGTACGATAATGAATCAAGGTATGGCTGCTGGAAATCAAATGTTTAGCCCTCAAAGTCAACAATACAATATTGCTAATAATAATCCTATTACCCATCAAGCCCCGAGTTCCCTTCAAATACAACAGAATACAATGGCAGGTATACAACATCATTCGATGCAACAGCAAGTAATGCAACAGGCTCCTAGTGTTGCTCCTACGCCTCCTGCACAACCCCAAGCTCAGCAACAAACGAAAGAATTTAATACAGCATCACTTTGTCGTATAGGTCAAGAAACGGTTCAAGATATTGTTAGTAGAACGCAGGAAGTGTTTCAAACTTTGAAGGCGATACAACCACCAAATGGGACTCCTCAGGGTGGTGGAACTAGTAACGATAAAAAAGCTAAAGTGCAGGAATTACTAAGGACAATTCGTGTTTTATTTAAACGGCTAAGGTTAATATATGAAAAGTGTAATGAAAATTGTCAGTTACAGGGGATGGAATATACACATGTAGAAAGTTTGATTCCTTTTAAAGATGAAATTGATCCTAAACATGATGAAAAGAAGAATTCTGAATCTTATCGATTAGCTTGTGAAGAAAGTAAGGAAGTTATGGAACAAGTTATTTTGAAAAATAGACAGTTAAAGGAAGTTATTGATCATTTAAGACGTATTATTTGGGAGATTAATACTATGCTTACTATGAGAAGATCTTAATTTTATTTGAACTGATTGTATTTATTCATATTATGTAAATAAAAGTAAATGGGTTTTTGTAAATTTGTTTCTTTTTATGAATGTCTGTTCATTGTTGTAATATGCTGGTGACGCGGTGTAAAAGCAAATGTAAATTTTTAGGCGTCTTCGGCAATTGCTAGAATTTCTACAATTTTAGGACATTCCTGCGTCTAAAAACACTCGGTATAAGGCATTTTATTACTCCAATACGCCGGCGTCGCGGTCTAACAAGCAGAGGAAATTAAATAAAATTATATTATTCTCATCTTTGATTTGACGTCCCCTAAATTTTTGGGCGTCTTTGGCCATTGCCAGAGTTTTTACAATTTTAGAACATCCATGCCTCCACAAACACTCGGTATAAGGCATTTTATTACTCTAATACGCCGGCGTCGCGGTCTAACAAGCAGAGGCAGTTAAATAAAATTTACATTCTTCTCATCTTTGACTTGGCGTCCCTAAATTTTTGGGCGTCTTTGGCAATTTCCAGATTTTTACAATTTTAGGACATCCGTGCATCCAAAAACACTCGGTATAAGGCATTTTATTATTCCAATACGCCGGCGTAGCGGTCTAACAAGCAAAGGCAGTTAAATAAAATTTACATTCTTCTCATCTTTGACTTGGCGTCCCTAAATTTTTGGGCGTCTTTGGCAATTGCCAGATTTTTTACAATTTTATGACATCCTTGCATCCAAAAACACTCGGTATAAGGTATTTTATTATTTCAATACCCCGGCGTCGCGGTCTAACAAGCAAAGGTAGTTAAATAAAATTTACATTCTTCTCATCTTTGACTTGGCGTCCCTAAATTTTTGGGCGTCTTTGGCAATTGCCATATTTTTTACAATTTTAGGACATCCGTGCATCCAAAAACACTCGGTATAAGGTATTTTATTATTTCAATACCCCGGCGTCGCGGTCTAACAAGCAAAGGTAGTTAAATAACATTTACATTCTTCTCATCTTTGACTTGGCGTCCCTAAATTTTTGGGCGTCTTTGGCAATTGCCATATTTTTTACAATTTTAGGACATCCGTGCATCCAAAAACACTCGGTATAAGGTATTTTATTATTTCAATACCCCGGCGTCGCGGTCTAACAAGCAAAGGTAGTTAAATAAAATTTACATTCTTCTCATCTTTGACTTGGCGTCCCTAAATTTTTGGGCGTCTTTGGCAATTGCCATATTTTTTACAATTTTAGGACATCCGTGCATCCAAAAACACTCGGTATAAGGTATTTTATTATTTCAATACCCCGGCGTCGCGGTCTAACAAGCAAAGGTAGTTAAATAAAATTTACATTCTTCTCATCTTTGACTTGGCGTCCCTAAATTTTTGGGCGTCTTTGGCCATTCCCAGATTTTTTACAATTTTAGGACATCCCTGCATCCAAAAATACTCGGTATAAGGCATTTTATTAGCCCAATACGTCGGCGTCTCGGTCTAACAAACAGAGGGGATTAAATAAAATTTACATTCTTCTCGTCTTTGACTTGGCATCCCTAAATTTTTAGGCGTCTTCGGCAATTGCTAGAATTTCTACAATTTTAGGACATTCCTGCATCTAAAAACACTCGGTATAAGGCATTTTATTACTCCAATACGCCGGCGTCGCGGTCTAACAAGCTTTAATAATAAATTAAGGATTCAGAATAAATAACTTTAGTCCTTACCTTGGAAAATATAGCCGTACAATTTCACCCTCTTCTCCTTGCATAAGATAAGTACAGCTAGTATGTGGTGGATACCAATGAGCAACTGACAAGAAAATTCCTTCTGAATCGCCAGAAGCTCTTAAGCTTTCAGAAGAAAGTAGCCAATCGCATGTACCGTTTCTGCTTCCGGCTGTGTCAACATGACCAGGCCAATTTCCAACGTTAAAATGAAAACCAGTGTTGAGTAAAGGACCCGCTGGTGACGATACAAATTCCACAAACAAATCTTGCGATGTTCCTATAATGGAATATGGAAACTTTCCCATTCCACAAAAGGTACCGATTACTGGACTAAATTCGTTTTTACCATCGTAGATTTTTATGTAATCAAAGGGACAGTTTTCTTGACCTAAAGGAAAGAAAAGTTATTACTAAAACATTTTTTTATTGTTATATTTCTTAAGAGCTGAAGGGTTTATTATTAGGAGTAAGGGAATAAAACTTTCGGGAGTGTGTTTCGTCCATTAAATGTGACAGTAAATCGAGGCTCAGTTGGTGGAAGAAAAAGGCAGGATTATGAAATGATTAGTTTTTTCGTTGTGTTGCCAGTGTCCTTAAGCCACTCTTGACCACTCGGATCGAAGTTAACCAAATTAGACGTGGGGTGAAAGGATAATTGGACAACGGGGTTTTGAAAGTGATGTTCATTTCGTCCTTAACACTGCAATTGTAGGGCAAATTGCTGATTGTTACAATGTTGAATCCGCAGAAATAATTCGTTTTTGGGGGCTGGAGACGCTAGTCGGTTCAAAGTTTAGTTTCTTTAATGGGCACAATTTGGACAGTTTGAGTTTTACTGTGGGGACATTTGAAGGAAGGCGGATTAACTAACGACTGTGTAAACGCAGTGCAGTGCTATTACAACATAAAATGCCATTTTTATTGTGTTGTTAATTTCTTTGTTTCGGTGTTTACAGCTTTTCCCCGCACATATTTATCTCAGGTACGACTTGGCTAACATGTGCTAAGGTTTGTGATAAGTACAAGTGCCAAGGAAATAGGTTGCAATTTCTTGGGAATTATTACGCCGCAAGTGTAGGGGTGGTGCAGTAAAAGAGAGAGTTATTGTAACGGTTGCGTTTATGTTTGTTCGTTACGATCCTGCTTGCTATTCTGAGCCCTTTTCTCTCCCAAATACGTCTGGCTTCAATTTGAGTTTCTATAAATATCTCCTTCTGTTGATTTTCTCCCTTTACCGATTTTGAGAAATTACATAGTAGGTAGGCTACTCGAAACAAATCAGTCAAAAATTTTGTAATTAATAAAACACTCGGTATAATGCATTTTATTAGGTACTTTAATATCCCGGCGTTGCGTCGCGCGAAATAAAGTTTATGTTCTTTTCGTCTTTGACTTGGTGTCCCTAAATTTTTGGACGTCTTTGGCAATTCTCAGGTATTTTACAATTTTAGGATATCCCTGCGTCAAAAAACACCCGGTATGATGCATTTTATTACTCTAGTATGCCGCCGTTGCGCCTTAACAAGAAATGGAAATCAAATAAAATTTACATTCTTTTCGTCTTTGAATTGGTGTCCCTCAATTTTTGCGCGTCTTTGGCAATTGCCAGGATTTTTACTATTATAGGGCATCCCTGCATCCAAAAACACCCGGTATGATGCATTTTATTACTTTAGTATGCCGGCGTTGCGCTCTAACAAGAAATGGAAATAAAATAAAATTTACATTCTTTTCGTCTTTGAATTGGTGTCCCTCAATTTTTGGGCGTCTTTGGCAATTGCCAGGATTTTTACTATTATAGGACATCCCTGCTTCCAAAAACACTCGGTATAATGCATTTTATTACTCTAGTATGCCGGCATTGCGCCCTAACAAGAAATGGAAATAAAATAAAATTTACATTCTTTTCGTCTTTGACTTGGTGTCCCTAAATTTTTGGGCGTCTTTGGCAATTGCCAGGATTTTTACTATTATAGGGCATCCCTGCATCCAAAAACACCCGGTATGATGCATTTTATTACTCTATAGTATGCCGGCGTTGCGCTCTAACAAGAAATGGAAATAAAATAAAATTTACATTCTTTTCGTCTTTGACTTGGTGTCCCTAAATTTTTTGGCGTCTTTGGCAATTGCCAGGATTTGTACTATTATAGGGCATCCTTGCATCCAAAAACACCCGGTATGATGCATTTTATTACTTTAGTATGCCGGCGTTGCGCTCTAACAAGAAATGGAAATAAAATAAAATTTACATTCTTTTCGTCTTTGAATTGGTGTCCCTACATTTTTGGGCGTCTTTGGCAATTTCCAGATTTTATAATTGTTGGCAAAGTTAGAAAATTAAAAACATACTGAAACATAACTACCTGTTTAATACAATATCCGACATGAAAAGTGAGGTCCAACTAAATAAAACAAAAGGAGCAAGGAATGTGCAACTTTAAAAATGACGAAAATTGAAAGCTCTGTTTCTGCACAACTATCTGTGTTTACTAGAAACAACCGCGTTCCACCTTTGTGTACAACTAATGTGAAACACTATGTTTCATTCTAACAAAGAGGCGTCCGAGTTTGAAAATGTCGGAGTTTGGTGCTTAGCGTTGAAGCGAATAACAAAAGTTTGGTATCAGGTGTGCTGTGTTTTCAGGAATGCATTTTATCTAAGGGATGTGCGCACTAACTACATGCGGAATAGTTTGTTATGATAGTCTAAAGTTCACCCCTAAATAGGAAATTTTAAGTTAAAACGTGATCTTTTGGGAATTTAGGGAATTTAATTTTTTTTATATTTTAGGTAAGGCATGAGTATTGGAAGTTTTTTTTTTAATTTTGCAAAGGGATAGATCGTTTAAAGTGGTTCAGAAAGTAGCATTCGAGACATTTCATTACTCTTTTACTGCGCAAAAATGTTCAGGATATTTATATCTTTATGTGCAATTGGTTTCAAAACCAATTTCCCGTGACATTTTACACCGCCAATAAACGTTCTTACAAGAATGTTGTAAAACAAAAAGGGCCCAAGGGGGTAACCCTGGGTCACGCCACAAGTGCACCTACCTGACGAGATGGGCCTCATAGGACAGGTCATAATGTTTTCGCATCGCTGGCCGTCGATGTTGAATTCCTCGTTTTCAATATAAAGTTTGATGAAAGGTAACCTCGTGTTTAGGTAGTATCGACAATGCAAGTTCCTGGGATAAACTCCGGGATAAGCCGGCGATTGAACGTAGCAAGTTTGGAGACGACAATCCCTGAATATTCGCTCGCAATACGATCTAGAAACGGACAAGAGAAAACGGAAATCATTAAACTGTAAACGCAGTGTTGTTATGAGTTTTCCGGTTGTTGTTGGCGAACGGGACGCAATTATTATTATGTGCTTTTGATGTACGAGTACTCTTCAAATAACGATCGAATGAACAAGAAACGGGCAAAAAGCGAATACTCACCCTCTTCTCTATGCTTTTATAAGTTATGGAATTTTAAAAATTCCATCTTAATGGAATTTAATTGGGACTTTATTCATGCACAATTGCTTTAAATATTTACAACAAAAAAAATTAGTAAGTTAAAAATAAAGCAACATGTACATGATTCATAAATAATTCAAAAAGGAACTAACACTGACCCCTGTACAACTTCTCCTCTTCTATTGGGATAAAGTTCTGGATGTTGACCATATCGTAAATAGACAACAAGCTGTTGCTCAGCTCTGGTATCGAAACTAAAATATGTTTGGTCCGTGAAGTTATCCACATGAAATACGACTTTAACGAAAGAAGTTTCGGACATGAACGTTTGGGGTTGTTCCGTTTCCCCACAGAACATTCCAGGTTCTTTTCGGTTCGATACATCCGTTTTCGCATTACCATCTACTATCTGAAAAAGAAATAAACATAAAGTTAGTTTAATGGAATAATAATTGTCTGTAGAACACGATTCTTAAGTTATTTTATTTAATATTTAGTATACGGGTATTAGTTTTAAAAAGGTTTCCTTTAGTGTTACTCAATAATATTTGTTGCAAGAAAAATTGAAAAATATTTATTTATGGAAATGCAGATATGCACTTTATGTATGGTCTTGGAAATTGAAGATTATGACATCTTTAGGTAAAGGTAAACAAATAATGGGGGAATTGAAGGTATTTCTAATAACAAGGTCTCGAACTTTTATGAGTAGGTACCTACCCTGTATAAATAAAAATGCAACGAATTCTGTGTTTTTGTTATCTAACTACTCATTGATTGTATGATAACGAAACTCCCTTTTTATTTAGCTCTTCAAAATGCAAAAGAGTTTAAAATCAAAGCAAAAACTTGTTGATTACAGGGAGTCATATATCAAAGAATAAAAATAACTAGAAAATCAAAGCTTTTGTCGAAAAGCAGCAGTCATTTAATTAATTTTGACCATTGAATCGTAAAACTAGATCATATGGCTGTCGATTTTTTGTAAGAGTATGCTGGGTTTCGATTGAAAAACCCATCATTACGCCGGAGCAAACCTTCTGTCTGCTTTTGCTCCCGGATTTGAGAAGTTCATAACGAACCGAGGAAATACTTCATCATGAAGTTGACTCCGGTTGCGTGGTTTCTTAAGCAACGCAATGAATAATGAAAAAGGGAATTAATAAGGTTGACAAGCCTCGGATTTCTGTTTTATGTTATTTCAGATTTACAAGGCCAAATGTCATGAATGACTGAATTCTAAGCATCAACAAAATATTTCATCTTTTATATTTAATTTATTACATCCAATTAATAGATCTTTAAAACCTAATGATTGAATCGGGAAAATATTCAATAGTACTTAATGGAATATTTACATCACCAGCATGTAAAGCAAGATATATTATCCAATTTTATTTATCAGCTTTACTCATCGCGGTTATCGGGTTTTTTATTCATATAATAGTTTCAGAATTTCAGTTCTACGCCATCGTTCAAAATGTCCACGTGACAATTGTAGCAAATTATTGTCAGGCAGGTAATTTTAAAGAGTCTAGGAAAATTCACCGCCAGCAATTCATCGTTAGGAATTCACCGCGTGAACAATTCACCCCCCCTCAACAATTCACCGCTAGCTATGCATCGCTACCAAAACATAGCCTGAACAATTCATCGCCCCAGCAATTCACCGCCAGATATTCATCGTTAGGAATTCACCGCGTGAACAATTCACCCCCTCAACAATTCACCGCCAGCTATGCATCGCTACCAAAGCATAGCCTGAACAATTCATCGCCCCAGCAATTCACCGCCAGCAGGCTGAACGTCCACCGTGGGTTTGAATTCCTTACAGGAAACATTTTGTAAATAAATGGGTTCTAAATTTTGTTTTGTAGATCTTAGATGTAGTTATCTTAGCACCAGGAACTTTTAGCAACCATGCTTACATTTAGCATAGCAAATTAGGGGCGGATTTTGACATCGACTTACTTGTCGATTCTTGTTAACAATTATAAATTGATTTTATGCGTTCCTTTCCGAATAAATTTTCAACGTTTTATTCTACATTATTATTTAATTACGGATCTTATTCTACTATGCTGCCTACCTACAAAAAAATCAGGAGACGGAAACAAATCAAACAAATCGAAAATTCGTTTCAGATCAACATTAAATTTGTGGCGTGACTGAGTTTCCCCCTCAATCAATTTAAAATTTAAAATTTAACATTAACATTGGTCTTATTTTCCACGTAAAATAGGAATTTCAAATTGACCTTAAAAAAAAGTTGAAATCGCACATACACACGTTACCAAACAGAAAAAATTTTGCATAATCGTTCATGGCGCAACATAAATTTTCACTTATCAGGGATTAAAAATTTCGTTATTGCAATCTTCGCTCGAACCAACAAGCGAAAACCAAAAAGTATAATAAATCTTGCCTCCGGGTTGTACAAACCAATACACCAATAACATTTATCTTTCCTACAAGAGATTTTGGCTCAACCGTTGGTTGACCGCAGTTTTGATTCCACTAGTCCCTTGTCAGAGAATCCCTGGCAATTAACGTTAACATTTCTATATGATGTCGGAATTCCTGGCCGCCTGTCTTTCCTACAAAACCGTTCTCTCCCTGTATTTCCCCTGACTGCCTCCAAATAAAATTGGAACGTTAACACAAATGTTTACGTTGAGATAAATCTGTTATAAACCGTTAAAATGGAAACTCCATTCTGTGCGATGAGCAAATATTAATTAGAGATATTATTGATCAATATTAGAATAAGGACGAAAAGCAGGGACGTAGTCAGCCCATTGGGGAATATCGACAAACTCAACAGTCTTGGATTATTTTCGCAGCACATTCCCTAAAATCGTGGATTACGAATCTTTAATATTTTTACACATCCCTAAAGTATTAGAGAACATTGCGTCAGAGACGCTACAGTCATGGTCTATGTCACATGACATAGTGCTGTTCGGTTTTACAAATCCGTTTGGATTTTCTGCGAAATATTTCAGTTTGATCTTTTGGACCTGTACAGCATTAAAAAAATTGTTTGGATGATTTGGACATTATATCTAACACCCCTAGTTGTCAACGACTTTTTATCGAATAGGGGTGATTTTTCTTTTGAGGAACAAGTGTCGGTTCTGGTTTTCTCTGAAATTTTTGTGACAAAAATATCGCTCTAAGCGAGGAGAATGACTCATCACACAGTGTAAAAGATTTTGTCTGCTTCTTATTTTTATATCAATCATAATTTATACTTTCTTTTTCCCCCTAAAAATACTGAGACGTGGGATAAACATAAATTTTCTGATATAATAATCACCGGTACACCCCACTCGATTAAGTCTACACAAAGCACGGAATTTGAAAACTGCGTGCAGTTCCTTCACCCTGATATTATAGAGAGGGAAACTGCTCATGATTTATGGTATTCAATCAGCTTTGAATGTTGTTCTGTTGTAGTAAATTACCAATGAACGGCGGCATTAGTCTCTGACGTCAAAATAAATCATAAATCACCAATAATAACAACCCTTTGGACAAAATGATTACATCGCATGTTGCATTTAAATTCGCTTCTGAACAACTTTTCTCCTTTAGACGACGCAATAACTAGCGGAATCTCGTGCCATTCTTATTTTTCGTTATTATTAAACTTGGCGAAATTTATATCAATTAGGAGTGAAGTAGTTCACAAACTTTCCTAATACAATTCGATTTAAAGCAGTGGGTAAAGCCAAGAACTTTGACTTATTCACTTCAAGGCAAGCTCCTTTTGTTGCTCTTTAAAAGGGCTCCGGCTAATTGGATATTTCTCTTCTCACAGACGTTTTTATTAGAATTTTCATAAAGAGGGTCTTTTCGTGTCCAAAACTTTTCGAAAAAAAAGAGGGGGCTACTAGATAAGGGTCGAGATATTTATAGAAATCGGAAACAAACGACATGGATATTTACGACCGACCAATGGCATATTTATAGGATTTTTACAATAAGTCGTATAATACTATAACCCCTTACTGTAAATAGAATTCTCGGGCGCGTCGAGAATCTCAACAAAATACGTCTCTCGATCCGGGAGGCCCTGTCAGACTCAGGATTGCTCTAAAAGCCAACTCCGATGAAATATTTCTATCCTTCGTGCTTTGAATCCTGAACAGTTCACAAGCTTAGTGCAAAATATTATGCATTTTCTTTATTAAAACTCCCCGAAAATTTCCCAAGTTAAGATAAAAACATACACAGCTTCCCTCTGTGCAAATAAATTTCAGATGAGTTTGGCTCTGAATTAATTATAACAATACCGAACTTATCCAGACATTTCTTTTAAATCTAACTTATTTTTTGCTTCAGCAACAGTGTTTAATTAAATACCACCCAATTATTTATTTTCCCCACAGAATATTAAATTTAATTAAGGGTGCATGCAGTTCTACGTAGTAATTCTCATCCCTCAACACTTTCTACAGCGAAATATATCTAATTTTTTTTTAGACAACCGATGATAAGCCCTGAGTTCAATTGCTGAACGTAACCAGGGTACTTATACACCTCTTAAAAAAATTCTTTCCATGCAATCGTTGAACGTAACCATGGTACTTTGTCCAGGTTAACGCAGCATATGTTCTATTGCGCAATGTATGATTTATTTTTTATGGTGGCAAAATAAACCAACGACTCTTGTTTCCAACTGAATATGACTATAGTTTTAAGTTTCAATCGAATTATGGGTCTGAATGAAAAAGTAAATTTTTTTCCTGTTTGCTGTTCTTGGGGGTAATATAAATTTAGATAGAGATTTTCCCCGGAGGAACTTAATATCGCGAGAAGGACAACCTATACTTGTTGTTAAGCATCTAGAGTAGTACAAGAAACCCTGAACATGAGATCATTAATTATTGGTAGTGAATGAGGGTTAGTTTGAAGCTTGTTAATTGCTAAGTCGTTAGAAGCAAAAAGCATCGACGTTTAAGCCAAACTTATATAGAGTTTAGTAAGGGATTAGTTCTCGTTGACTGTGAAGGGAAATTATTAATTTAGTTGATTAAGTAGATTACATGAAAATATTATCAAATAGTTTGTACAGAAATTTTTTTAAAGAAGGATTTTGAATATAAAAATAGATTTGATTTTTCAAGTTAATAATTTTGTTTTGACAAAAGGTATTCTTTTTCCAATTACCCGAATTGAAAAGAAGTTTCGTTGCCATTCAATCCTCTCGACTCCCACATGTTCAAGATTCTAATCAATCGATTGCAGTAACGAGAGTGGTGTTTTTTATTTTGACTTCTTTTCCCGAAGTTCCAGAGCAGGAACAGAAGATATAATACTTTCATTTATTTGTCCGTTTGGTACCTGAACTGCGACGTAACAAGCTAAAGTAAAGAGGATTTACTCGATTCTTTCCATCTTCCTGGTGCAGTGAATTTCACCAGCGTACCGATTTCGCTTAAGATTAGCAGTGCAAGATGAGCTCTTGTTACCGTGGATACCTCACGTATGGGACTGGTTAGTACAAAGCACGTGTTTTTCGTTTTAAGTAAAAAAAAAATCCAATTGAAAATGGATGTTCTAATCAGAACTGAGAGCGACGTGTAAGACAGTTCTTCTAGAAATTGATGAGACAGGGGACAATGGAGTTGGCTGCTAATGGGACACAAATTCAACGGGAACTTGCAATCTTTTAGGATTAGGTTTTGATGGACGGATGAATAAATAACATAAGAACTTACTAAGTTTATGGTCTTTATAAGAACTTTATTGATTAAACATTTAGAAGAATATTTAACACTTTTAGCATGTACAGAATCCTTGAGGATTAAGACAAGCTTAATAAAACACTACACAACTTGAATGACATAAAAGTTACTAAAATAACGTCAAAAAACATTTAAAATAATAAATATTCAACTCGGCGCTGGGTGGGACATTCCAGACGGTATTAAAATCCAGCTTCGGACAGGGTTGATTTATTTGCTCCTGCAGCCTTATTGGGCTCTGGTAGTTAAAAAGTAAACCTGAACATTTTCTTAACGTTAACAATTCTCGGAAGAACATTTCGGTAAGGTTAGCCCAAATGCGACGCTACAGTCGAGGTCTGTCTTGCATCACTTAGTACCGTTTGGAATTTTCCCCAATTATTCCAGTAGTTATTCGTAGCAGTTGGCCTTTCTTTGCCATTCCCGATTTCACTATTTCCGTTTTGTACATAATCTATTCTAACCTAATCTAGTGGAGGGAGGGGGGGGGACGTATTTGAGAAACAGTGGTCTAGATATACTGTTGTATGTTCGAAATGCTGCCACAAGGTTCTGACTCTTTGATTTTGCCAAAATCACAAATCGATCATTGGCTTTATATCAGCCCTAACTTGGACGCTACAGTCACGGTCGCATGAAGTCGTTTTCAGTGTCTTAGTTCATTTTTGTTTATATTCGATGTTTTGGGCCTGTATACCAACACAACAATGTTGTTTAAGGGCAGTAAAATACACTCAGCTAATAAAACACGGTTTTTACGTTGCCCTACTATGATTAATTATTTTTTGATTGTATTTCCTCTTCAATAATTAAACGTGCGAATCAAACCTATCACAGTAATCCATTTATGTAACAAATTAAATTTTCCTGTAAAATTATTGTGGAATTTTCCTTTCTTTAATTCACGTCTGACTAGTTTACGTTTTAACAACTGCACTGTAACAACAAGTATAAAATAAAGAAAGAGTTAAACTTTTTATAGACCTTGGAACTAACTAACTTAAAGAAGTAAATTACTGTGGTTTACAGCTAAAAGTTTCTCTACACAAAACCTTTTCCACCTGGAAATTTTCTCACGGAAAGCTTCTTGAGCGTGTGAACGTTAGGATTGGAAGGTAATCCATAGTTAACGTAAAATTTCTTAGATATCAACATTAGGAAAGGGATAAGAATTGGAAGATTTGAATGTTAGGTATTGGGAAAAATACGAATTTCCTTTGAAGGATAAATGTTTTCCTATTCTGTATTTTATTGTTTCAGTTTGAATTCCTTTGTCTAAAGTTTTTCTTTCAAAAACATTTCTTAGACAATACGTATGGATTTGTTTTTGTTTTGTCCGTTTTATTTTCTGCATACCAAATTTTCTTTTTGTTTCTTTTGTATTGATTATTTGTGAAGAGTTTGAATTGAGTTATTTGTGGGAAAAACTATATAGTCTGTAACTGTCAAGCTCTTGTTACTTAGTTTAATGATTCTCTTTGTGATTGTACTACCAATTGTACTGCCCAACTAGCATTTCAATTGGTATTGAGTGGTTGTAGACTGTGATTAATACATGTTCCGTTAATTTCAAACTGTAATCTGTGAAATAGATGAACATTTCCAATATTAGATAGATCTCCCAATTTATTCTTTGAATTTAATTTTGTGGATTCGTTTAAAAGGTCGTTGGGTACCCAATAATGAGTCTTCTTAAATTAGTCGACTTTTTTAGATAACGAAAAGGTTATATTTTAGTTGGTTTTAGGAAAAGAAAAAGATTCTGTTTTTATGTTGTATAACAAACATATTTTATCCAGTACGTATTATTTTCGTTCGAAATAAAGAAAAGGCGAAATATAATAAAATGTAACACAAAAGACCTTTTTTTTCTATCACCTAATTTGTAATTCAGCGAGGTTTTCGGGTATATATTCCTTCTGCTTTTAGTTAGGGTGAATAAAGCCCTTGAAGGGCATCTTTTTGTGACGTGAAGACAAGTCCGATGGTCTATTCCGTTGTAAAAACCGGGATACGCAATTTCACTAGACCCACAACCTATAAAACAAAAGAAACGCGGCCAATATTAGATTTTGATGCGAGTGAACAAACCTACAAAAACGATTTTCCCATTTCCCGCATGTAACGCTGGTGTTTGCTTCTGGCGGTTCGGGATCAAGGAGGCTACGCACGTCTTCATTTATCTGCGGTTGCGTTTGACGGCGGGCTGAAGTTGAACGCGCTTTTAGGCCCCCCCAACTCCCAGGGCACTTTTGAATGACATGAATTTGCTATTCGTTTCACCGAATGAAAATATATATGTACGCGAATATCTATCCGAGAAATTGTCACTTCTCTCTGTCCTCTTTTCTTATTACCTCTTCGCCCTTTTAACGCTTTGATGTTCTTCAGACTGATTTGTATACTTTAGGGAAGAACAGAAACGTTTTCGTATATTTTTTTATAGTACAGAATTATTCGCAGAATACAAACCTATAAATTTTCACATCCCTTGAGGATGCCCTTCACGCATCAACTTGACTAAGTAGGTACCTTACAAAGATTTAGAAATTCAGACTCTCGGTTATGTGAACGATGATAAAAAATCTTCCCCTAGGAAAGCAAAATTTTTAATTAGGTTGTCCAAAGACCGGTGGCTTAAAAATGCAACGTAAGGAATCCGCGTGCTGAGACCTCGACCTTAGCCACCAGAGTCACCCCCTCTAAACTTTAAAATATTTTTAATTCTTTTAAAAATGACTTTATATTTTATTTCTTTTATTTATTTTGCCTACTAAACTAAAAAAATTACATAAAAAAAATCTAACATACATTTTAAATATTTTTAATTTATTATTATTTTTTTTAACAAAGCAGACTTTTTTTCGTAACATCAGCATAACCTTTTTTACCAAATTTCACAACGTGATCAAGAATGCAATTACGAACTCGAAGTGCTTTTAACCCAACATCGTTCCCTTGAATTGCCCCACAATACTTCACAGTCTGATCCGTAATTTTCTTCACTTTCTCATCCTTATCTTCATCACTATCGAAAGATTTTGAAAACGCACCCTTTACAAGATTCGTAAGTTTGTTGATTTCAAGTACTCCTTCTTTATCGAGATATCCATGTTTCGTCCAAAGACAACCCACGAATTGATTAATTTTTCCATTTCCTTCTGCAAGCTTGAAATGTTTTATAAATGCCCTGTTTAAGTCTTGTTGAGTTATTCCTGCTTCATGGAAGCATTGTTGGTCTATGGTATCGTCGGAATGGTTTGCTTGGGTAATCTAAAAATTCAGAAGAAAATTCTTTGAAAATTGCTTGAAGGATTGTTTTGGAACCCACTAGATGCATGTCGTACTTCGAATAAAAATAATAAAATAATTTTCTTCGTTCCACATCATTTGAATTACATAAAAAAAATTGGTGTCTTAAGGACCTTATTTTAGGACAGTTTAAAAAATCTAAATAATATTTTCTACGTTGATGTTCACTAAAAATGCTTTACAAAAATTTTACAAAACATTTTTTTCTAAATATTTTAGTAATAAATAGAAATATTCTTAATTGTTGTCGTTATCGGTTTTGCCTTGTAATACATACCCCAAAGAAAAAAATTGCGAATACACCAAGATACACTAACATGTTTATTGAAGTTCAAACTGATACAAAGTGATTCTTGATTCCTTAAATACGTTCATATATATATAAATGGATTAAAAAAAGAAGTAACCGAGTTGAAGATGGCAGTAAGACCAGTTTGGGTTTATATTAAAATTTTAAAGAGGACAGTGAACTTAATATTAATGCAGTAATTCAAGACTTTACAGTTTTTGCGAGTTAAAAATAAAATTTTCCAGTGACATGTTTTTTTTATATTTGTACCGTTACAAGACTTGAGGCGTTTACCTTTAACACTTCGATTCGAAGTTATTTTGTTCTACTTGCTATGACTATTTCTTGGATCATGCATATTTAAAGAATTTTTTTAGAAATGCATGCATATTTTAATATTTTTAAGTGCATACAAATCCTATCTTCGCATTAATGTGAAAGACAGAAAAGGAAATTCTCCATAAGCTGTTCATTTTGGATTAGAATGCTTCTTTGTAGAATCATAATGTAATTCTCTTTCATAGATGTCTAGACTCTAGAGTTTTGCTTGTACTGCTTCAAACAAGATTCTATTACTAAACCTTTAAACCGTTCAAGTATGCAGTTACGAACTTTAAATGCTGTATTCTAACATCAGCACATGAAAGTGCTTCACAAACCTTAGCGATTTGGTTCCAAAGTTTCTCTACTTGCTACATGTTGTCATCATCTTAATAGCGAATCTTAGAAATTAAATTAAACATAGGGGTAATTTTCGAACTGGGGATTCCGCTAACCTATAATCAAGTTTGTAACGTTTTCCTTAGTAGTACCAAGATATTGAACCTAAAACAAAAAAATATAGGGAAATAGATTCCCAATGGGGAACAAAACAGACTTTGGAAGAAAAAATTGGGGAGTATTCAGACTAATGAATCAATGAGCCCTGTGGAATGTCCCATCCAGGGTCTAGAAATGTAAAGAATTTCTTAGCAAGGGTTAGTTCGTGATTTTTTTTAATTCACTTCTAAACTAAGGGATTATTTTGCCTGATTTGGACGTTAATGTGTTCTTTTTAATTTCTTGGGCCGGCCCTGAAGTTAAAAGACATCAACAAGAGCTATTTTAAATTTTTCTTGTGCGACTAAATTTTGTATACGGGAATAGCCGAAGTTAATAAAATTTAAAGGTAATCTTTCGGTAATATATCAAGGGGTTGTAGCAGCGTGCATTTGTTTTCCCTGTTCTCCTAAATCTTTCCTGAAAAACGACCTAATAGAAAAGCTTTAAATTGTCTTGAAAAAATCTCTGTGCAAGAAAAAGTTTTGTTAAATGCGAATTTTTACGTTTCAGGAAAATTTGCTTTTCCATTTTCAAATATAGGTCTACTGTGATTAAATTTTCTTGTTTTTAAATGGAATAATAAAATCAGTTGCAGTGAAAAATTGCAGCACATACTGAGTAGATACTGCAAAATAAAAGCAAAACATTCATAAAAATAATAAGTTCCTGCAATATTAGCATCAGTGTTTTCGCGTAGATAGCAGTAAAGGGTCGCGATAACACTTGGAAACCAGCCAAAACTTATTCAATGTGACAAGCCAATGGAGGATGCAGGATACATGTCTTTGTAAAACGTTAAGACAATGGGGACTTAAGCGGCTCTAAAAGGAAACCAATCTATAGTACAAAAAGAATAAAACGCTAAAACTGGAAAGAACAAATCTTGGATAATTTGTGGCGAAGTCGTTGCATCTGAAGCCGAAAGCTCGCGTTCTTTGTGAAAATTGTTTCTTTCAGGATAAGATGTTTCAGAATAATAAATGGTCTTGTGTATTTGAGATTTTTAAATTAACAAGATCCAAATCAATGCAGGATTTTGTTACAGAATTTTTACTAAAAGAATTTAAAACAATTTTACTTGATGCAGACAAAATTAAAACGAATTACAAATTTTATGAGCTTATCAGAATTAAAGGGTTTTCAGAGATAAACAAATCGGCGCCAGAATAATTAAAATCAGGCCACCCGTAAGGAAGATAAAGTTTAAGGGTTGAAAGTCTTAAAATTTAATAACTTAAGAGGTTTTAACTGAAGGTTTTCAGTCCTGAACTTGCACTTGCCATATTCTCTAGCTTTATTATGGGACGACCAAGAGAGCTAAC
The DNA here is from genome assembly GCA_963082805.1 of Hemicrepidius hirtus. Lineage (NCBI taxonomy): Eukaryota > Metazoa > Arthropoda > Insecta > Coleoptera > Elateridae > Hemicrepidius > Hemicrepidius hirtus. The sequence continues at coordinate 3,860,441 of OY720161.1, read as the reverse complement.
GACGTCAACTCTTGCACTTGCTACGACAATAAACTTAGAAGAGGAATTCCATGAATTTTCTATTTTCTTACTAGGTACTTCAATATCCAGACTTCTTCTTAAAATATTTACAATTATTCTTGGTTTTTTTAAGGGATGATGAAATACGAGTTTGATATACAGAATAAACTGTTTCTGTAACAAAGCCTCAGAAAATCAATTTCAGAGGCCTTTTAGGAACTTGACAGATGCCTGTCACAGGAGAAATAAACAGAAGAAAAGTTTTCTTCCACTTGTAACAGAATATCAGTTCTCTAAGCTCTTTTTTTACGTAAGGGTGAATAAAATAAATGTTTTGAGAAGGAATCGAACTGATTTTGAATCAAACATTTATTTTTAACAAATAATTGTAAAATTTGAAATAAACCGAAAGAAAGAGGGGGATGAAAAAGATTAAGAGAAACAGGGTCAGAGAGGAAAATAAATTAACATTTTCGGTTTAAATAAATAAGACCTGTGGACAAAACACCAACACAAATGGATTTTAAGGCGTGTAAATAAACAAAGCAATTAGGGAAATTTGTTTGAAAGTTGATTTTACAAAAGTTTAGCTCGAAGTTGCTTCCTGGTATCAAAATTCTAAAGAACAGGTTGGCCGAAATGTATGAGAAATTTTTGTTCTGGATTGGTTATTTTGTAACCAGGGTAACAAAAATTTATTTAGAAAACACTGCAAATCACCCAAGAACTTTGTTACTTGGCGCTGGATGGGACATTCTTTGTAAAATTGCATAAATTTTGACGTACTTCGTTTTACTTCTTCAATTATATGTTCTTGTTTGCGGTTTAGGTTTACTCGACTAAGCCTTCGCGTTTTTATTATTTTTTTGGCCGTGAAAAAATTTCGCTGTCTTTTAAATTAGAAACGCAGGGAGTTATAAATGTTATGCATGTAACTTTGGAGTTTGAAATCTAAATACAACATATGAGTATGGAAATAACGGAAATGTTGTCACGAAATACAACATTTAAAGAAGAGTTCGTGTTGAAATAATAAATCAATAGTAAATATATTCTACTTAACATTTTATTAAACACGAAACTCAGTCAGTAATGTATTTTTCTCATGAAATAATGGTTTCAGGTACCATTAAGTAAATTTTAATAAGGAATTGATTTAGAAAAAATATTAGCTACGTTATAAATGTTTTTTTAATGTTCTTTTTAAAATAATGTATTATTGTGTGTTGGAGCATTGGGGTGGTTGGAGAACCGTAATTACCCACACTATCCCGAAAGAGCGCTAAGGTTTCCTATCATCCAAACTAAGAATCTCGCTTTCCTCTTAACTATCTTAATTTTTTATTCTTCCAATTTTTAAATTCTTAAATCCAAATTGAATACTGGAATTCAGAGCGCGCAGAAAAAAAATCCTTGACACAACCTACACACTTCTGATTTTATTCCCTTATTCCTAACATAAGGACACATTATTCACTTTTATCGAAAACATCGAAGCTTGCACAACATTAATGTATGCTTATCATTCGAACACTACTATAATCTTTTAACACAATATCTTTATTATGTCGGTTATGACTTTCGTCACGGAATTATGTGATTACACAGAATTACCCTGTAATATATTACGTGAGTGTTTAAGCTACGAATTATACAAATTATAGAAAATTTAGTCAAATTTCCAGATCAAAGGCTACAAATAAAATGAACACAAGTTATATATTTCTTAATTAAAGGGTTGGATAGAAGGGGGAAACGCAAGAGGAAAAGGAATTCGAATGGGGTAGAAATGGGGAATGTAGAGATTGAGAAGAGGAAAAGGTAGGGGGAAACACGGAACAGAGAGAGATGGAGGAGGGGTGTAAAATGATGTCGTGGGATAGAGAGAGCGAAGAAACCCAGAGAACCAAACAGAAATCACAGAAAGAGCTGGGGGGGGGGGTAGAGAGTAAGGAAAAGGGCGGGGCCTAGGTGTAGTGGCTAGAACGAAAACAAAAGCTGTGTAGGTAGCAGGAATAGGAAAAAAAGTGGAAGGGGGCAATAGAGGCGGAATTAAAAAAGAAAAGGGACTTTGGTCATTTATACTTTTAGGATGTCTGAAGATGAAATTTTATTTTGATTTCAAACAGAAACAATAACAACTTTTTCCACTTTAATAATAAAATCAACATTTTAGTTTGGAAAAGTTGAAACTTAAAACACTATCAGCACACGAGTCGCAGTATGGCCCGAAACAATCCTACAGTTTACAACTTTAGCTGTAAAATTTTAATTGCATTCATACGTAGCGTTGCATCCAGCCACGTAGATTTGAGTTTCTACACGATCTGAAATCCTTTTCGCTCTCAGGCAGGAATAGAAAGCGTACGTTTACAAATTCATGATATAAACAGGGGAGTATAAATGTTTTACTACTCGACCTGCCCAGGGTAATAAATCTCCCTGAGTACGGTCCATTTATTCCGGTTTTATTTGCGTATCGAGCTTGGACTGTTTCAAGCTGTAAAAGTTTTTACTTCCAGGTACGTGTAGAAGTAGATGAGACTGGGTTTATGCAACTACTTTTGCAGTTTTGCTGGGAATTAAGGAAATTTCCTGTTTTCCAAGTAGAAAATTGCTAGACGCTACGTGTGATTTACTTTTCATACATAAAATACGCCTAGGGTGGATTTTCTTTTCGTATTTGTTTACAGACATCAGTTTATACAGGAGTCTCTTTTGAAAATCCATAAAAATTTAAGTGAACTTGAAGTTTAGTTTACAAAAGCAAATATCTTGATAAATCAATCAATTCTTGGATAAAAAAAGGTTCAATGTAAGGAAACTTATTAGGTAGATATATTTTTCGGAAATTGTTACAATATTAAGGGTATTTTTTTGGGGGGTTACAATTTCTACATGGACAAGTCCTAGCCTCGAGAATTAGGAGAAAAACGTGAGCCAATCGTGCTGCATCATATGCAGCTCTTCAAGTCGAGTATTACCCAGGGGACTAATAAAATTTAACTCCTCTTTATTCTAATCGATTAATAGAAACAGAAAAAAGAAGTTTTCGGTATTGGATTTTAAAGTTTCAGTTTCAACCCCCATTTAATAGATTCGTGATCCTTTCTTAGAATTTACTGGTTACAATAAATTGGTCTTAATCAGTAAACAGAATTAATTACATTTCATAAATCGTTCAATCAACATGATTTAGTATGAAACTTCGCCATACAAACAGAGTGTGAGAAGGGTCCAGAAGTAAATTTCAGTAACCACGAGGGCTTCTTGATGCATGTGTACCTCGGACTTTGGGGGGTTTGAGACCGAGAGAACCGCAACCGCTAGGGTGATCAGTCTCAATTTGTTAAATTGATATCGACTGTTTCGGTTTCGGACGTTTATTAATGGTTATAAAGAATATGTTCGGCTTGGTAACTGATGATCGAGCTGCGGTTTTGATCCACTGGTCTCTCTGCTAATTTTTGTTGTGGTATCATTTCTCTTGTCGCTACATCTAATGAACTCGAGGTTAGCAGCGCGAATGGGGTTGTTTGCGGTGATTTAAGAAAAGCGCACGAGCAGACATACGCACACAAATAGAAAGTTAAATATTGAATGAAAAGTTAAGTGCGTCGTTAAAGCTCGCTTGACAGTTGTAAACAAAGCAAGGAAATAAAAAGGACTCATGTACAATTTTATTGCTTTGTTATTATCAGTGGTTTTATAGGTTTTATACAACTAGAAGCTTTTGACAAGCTCAGGCCTATAATTCTTGTTTTTCCCTTATTTTCTTAATGACTGATTTTTATAACCTTTAGTTGATCGAAAATTGTTGTCAGGAACATCTTAGAAGGATATTATTTTTCCCCTCTTGATTGTGGTCTATTTATGTCATTATCCTTGATTCAATCTTATTTGCGATTTGTTTACTCTAAGCTTGACATGCTTCTAATTAAGATTACAAGAGATGAGATTGGATAAAAAATTATTTAGATGATGCTTTTGGATGTATTTCGTTACCGTCTGAGTTCCAAAAGAAGAGTAGGACCTGCCTGACGTAAAAGGGAACTATTTGGGGCCACTGTTCTTTATGCTTCCCGTTTGCCTTAAAATTGTCTCACCGTGTGAGATTCGACATTCATTGGGTTACCCTTAATATTGTTTTCTGTTGTATCCGTCTGGGTTCCGGAGAAAGAGTAGGCCCAGGGAATCCCCTGCCTGTCGTATGAGGCGACTATTTGGGCCGACCGCGTCCATCGCTTGGCCATGTTTTGCCATTTTATCTCATTTTATTTATCCGTCTGGGTTCCGGAGAAAGAATATGCCCAGGGTACCCCTGCCTGTCGTATGAGGCGACTATTTGGGCCGACCGCGTCCATCGCTTGGCCATGTTTTGCCATTTTATCTCATTTTATTTATCCGTCTGGGTTCCGGAGAAAGAATAGGCCCAGGGAATCCCCTGCCTGTCGTATGAGGCGACTATTTGGGCCGACCGTCCTTCGTTTGCCCATGTTTAGCCATTTTATCTCATTTTATTTATCCGTCTGGGTTCCGGAGAAAGAATAGGCCCAGGGTATCCCCTGCCTGTCGTATGAGGCGACTATTTGGGCCGACCGTCCTATCTCCTGTTTTATGTTACGTGTAAGATTTGTTAGTAGGTATCGTCGTTTGGCCATGTTTAGCCATTTTATCTCATTTTATTTATCCGTCTGGGTTACGGAGAAAGAATAGGCCTAGGGTATCCCCTGCCTGTCGTATGAGGCGACTATTTGGGCCGACCGTCCTATCTCCTGTTTTATGTTACGTGTAAGATTTGTTAGTAGGTATCGTCGTTTGGCCATGTTTAGCCATTTTATCTCATTTTATTTATCCGTCTGGGTTCCGGAGAAAGAATAGGCCCAGGGTATCCCCTGCCTGTCGTATGAGACGACTATTTGGGCCGACCGTCCTTCGTTTGGCCATGTTTAGCCATTTTATCTCATTTTATTTATCCGTCTGGGTTCCGGAGAAAGAATAGGCCCAGGGAATCCCCTGCCTGTCGTATGAGGCGACTACTTGGGCCGACCGTCCTATCTCCTGTTTTATGTTACGTGTAAGGTTTGTTAGTAAGTATCGTCGTTTGGCCATGTTTAGCCATTTTATCTCATTTTATTTATCCGTCTGGGTTCCGGAGAAAGAATAGGCCCAGGGTATCCCCTGCCTGTCGTATGAGGCGACTATTTGGGCCGACCGTCCTATCTCCTGTTTTATGTTACGTGTAAGATTTGTTAGTAGGTATCGTCGTTTGGCCATGTTTAGCCATTTTATCTCATTTTATTTATCCGTCTGGGTTCCGGAGAAAGAATAGGCCCAGGGTATCCCCTGCCTGTCGTATGAGGCGACTATTTGGGCCGACCGTCCTATCTCCTGTTTTATGTTACGTGTAAGATTTGTTAGTAGGTATCGTCGTTTGGCCATGTTTAGCCATTTTATCTCATTTTATTTATCCGTCTGGGTTCCGGAGAAAGAATAGGCCCAGGGAATCCCCTGCCTGTCGTATGAGGCGACTACTTGGACCGACCGTCCTATCTCCTGTTTTATGTTACGTGTAAGATTTGTTAGTAGGTATCGTCGTTTGGCCATGTTTAGCCATTTTATCTCATTTTATTTATCCGTCTGGGTTCCGGAGAAAGAATAGGCCCAGGGTATCCCCTGCCTGTCGTATGAGGCGACTATTTGGGCCGACCGTCCTATCTCCTGTTTTATGTTACGTGTAAGATTTGTTAGTAGGTATCGTCGTTTGGCTATGTTTAGCCATTTTATCTCATTTTATTTATCCGTCTGGGTTCCGGAGAAAGAATAGGCCCAGGGTATCCCCTGCCTGTCGTATGAGGCGACTATTTGGGCCGACCGTCCTATCTCCTGTTTTATGTTACGTGTAAGATTTGTTAGTAGGTATCGTCGTTTGGCCATGTTTAGCCATTTTATCTCATTTTATTTATCCGTCTGGGTTCCGGAGAAAGAATAGGCCCAGGGTATCCCCTGCCTGTCGTATGAGGCGACTATTTGGGCCGACCGTCCTATCTCCTGTTTTATGTTACGTGTAAGATTTGTTAGTAGGTATCGTCGTTTGGCCATGTTTAGCCATTTTATCTCATTTTATTTATCTGTCTGGGTTCCGGAGAAAGAATAGGCCCAGGGTATCCCCTGCCTGTCGTATGAGGCGACTATTTGGGCCGACCGTCCTATCTCCTGTTTTATGTTACGTGTAAGATTTGTTAGTAGGTATCGTCGTTTGGCCATGTTTAGCCATTTTATCTCATTTTATTTATCCGTCTGGGTTCCGGAGAAAGAATAGGCCCAGGGTATCCCCTGCCTGTCGTATGAGGCGACTATTTGGGCCGACCGTCCTATCTCCTGTTTTATGTTACGTGTAAGATTTGTTAGTAGGTATCGTCGTTTGGCCATGTTTAGCCATTTTATCTCATTTTATTTATCCGTCTGGGTTCCGGAGAAAGAATAGGCCCAGGGTATCCCCTGCCTGTCGTATGAGGCGACTATTTGGGCCGACCGTCCTATCTCCTGTTTTATGTTACGTGTAAGATTTGTTAGTAGGTATCGTCGTTTGGCCATGTTTAGCCATTTTATCTCATTTTATTTATCCGTCTGGGTTCCGGAGAAAGAATAGGCCCAGGGTATCCCCTGCCTGTCGTATGAGGCGACTATTTGGGCCGACCGTCCTATCTCCTGTTTTATGTTACGTGTAAGATTTGTTAGTAGGTATCGTCGTTTGGCCATGTTTAGCCATTTTATCTCATTTTATTTATCCGTCTGGGTTCCGGAGAAAGAATAGGCCCAGGGTATCCCCTGCCTGTCGTATGAGGCGACTATTTGGGCCGACCGTCCTTCGTTTGGCCATGTTTAGCCATTTTATCTCATTTTATTTATCCGTCTGGGTTCCGGAGAAAGAATAGGCCCAGGGAATCCCCTGCCTGTCGTATGAGGCGACTACTTGGGCCGACCGTCCTATCTCCTGTTTTATGTTACGTGTAAGGTTTGTTAGTAAGTATCGTCGTTTGGCCATGTTTAGCCATTTTATCTCATTTTATTTATCCGTCTGAGTTCCGGAAAAAGAGTAGGCCCAGGGTATCCCCTGCCTGTCGTATGAGGCGACTACTTGGGCCGACCGTCCTATCTCCTGTTTAATGTTACGTGTAAGATTTGTTAGTAAGTATCGTCGTTTGGCCATGTTTAGCCATTTTATCTCATTTTCATTTATCCGTCTGGGTTCCGGAGAAAGAATAGGCCCAGGGTATCCCCTGCCTGTCGTATGAGGCGACTATGTGGGCCGACCGTCCTTCGTTTGGCCATGTTTAGCCATTTTATCTCATTTTATTTATCCGTCTGGGTTCCGGAGAAAGAATAGGCCCAGGGTATCCCCTGCCTGTCGTATGAGGCGACTACTTGGGCCGACCGTCCTATCTCCTGTTTTATGTTACGTGTAAGATTTGTTAGTAAGTATCGTCGTTTGGCCATGTTTAGCCATTTTATCTTTAGTTCATTTATCCGTCTGGGTTCCGGAGAAAGAATAGGCCCAGGGAATCCCCTGCCTGTCGTATGAGGCGACTATTTGGGCCGACCGTCCTATCTCCTGTTTTATGTTACGTGTAAGATTTGTTAGTAAGTATCGTCGTTTGGCCATGTTTAGCCATTTTATCTCATTTTCATTTATCCGTCTGGGTTCCGGAGAAAGAATAGGCCCAGGGTATCCCCTGCCTGTCGTATGAGGCGACTATTTGGGCCGACCGTCCTTCGTTTGGCCATGTTTAGCCATTTTATCTCATTTTATTTATCCGTCTGGGTTCCGGAGAAAGAATAGGCCCAGGGTATCCCCTGCCTGTCGTATGAGGCGACTACTTGGGCCGACCGTCCTATCTCCTGTTTTATGTTACGTGTAAGATTTGTTAGTAAGTATCGTCGTTTGGCCATGTTTAGCCATTTTATCTCATTTTATTTATCCGTCTGAGTTCCGGAAAAAGAGTAGGCCCAGGGTATCCCCTGCCTGTCGTATGAGGCGACTACTTGGGCCGACCGTCCTATCTCCTGTTTTATGTTACGTGTAAGATTTGTTAGTAAGTATCGTCGTTTGGCCATGTTTAACCATTTTATCTCATTTTCATTTATCCGTCTGGGTTCCGGAGAAAGAATAGGCCCAGGGTATCCCCTGCCTGTCGTATGAGGCGACTATTTGGGCCGACCGTCCTTCGTTTGGCCATGTTTAGCCGTTTTATCTCATTTTCTTTATCCGTCTGGGTTCCGGAAAAAGAGTAGGCCCAGGGTATCCCCTGCCTGTCGTATGAGGCGACTACTTGGGCCGACCGTCCTATCTCCTGTTTTATGTTACGTGTAAGATTTGTTAGTAAGTATCGTCGTTTGGCCATGTTTAGCCATTTTATCTCATTTTATTTATCCGTCTGGGTTCCGGAGAAAGAATAGGCCCAGGGTATCCCCTGCCTGTCGTATGAGGCGACTACTTGGGCCGACCGTCCTATCTCCTGTTTTATGTTACGTGTAAGATTTGTTAGTAAGTATCGTCGTTTGGCCATGTTTAGCCATTTTATCTCATTTTATTTATCCGTCTGGGTTCCGGAGAAAGAATAGGCCCAGGGTATCCCCTGCCTGTCGTATGAGGCGACTACTTGGGCCGACCGTCCTATCTCCTGTTTTATGTTACGTGTAAGATTTGTTAGTAAGTATCGTCGTTTGGCCATGTTTAGCCATTTTATCTCATTTTATTTATCCGTCTGAGTTCCGGAAAAAGAGTAGGCCCAGGGTATCCCCTGCCTGTCGTATGAGGCGACTATGTGGGCCGACCGTCCTTCGTTTGGCCATGTTTAGCCATTTTATCTCATTTTATTTATCCGTCTGGGTTCCGGAGAAAGAATAGGTCCAGGGTATCCCCTGCCTGTCGTATGAGGCGACTACTTGGGCCGACCGTCCTATCTCCTGTTTTATGTTACGTGTAAGATTTGTTAGTAAGTATCGTCGTTTGGCCATGTTTAGCCATTTTATCTTTAGTTCATTTATCCGTCTGGGTTCCCGAGAAAGAATAGGCCCAGGGAATCCCCTGCCTGTCGTATGAGGCGACTATTTGGGCCGACCGTCCTATCTCCTGTTTTATGTTACGTGTAAGATTTGTTAGTAAGTATCGTCGTTTGGCCATGTTTAGCCATTTTATCTCATTTTCATTTATCCGTCTGGGTTCCGGAGAAAGAATAGGCCCAGGGTATCCCCTGCCTGTCGTATGAGGCGACTATTTGGGCCGACCGTCCTTCGTTTGGCCATGTTTAGCCATTTTATCTCATTTTATTTATCCGTCTGGGTTCCGGAGAAAGAATAGGCCCAGGGTATCCCCTGCCTGTCGTATGAGGCGACTACTTGGGCCGACCGTCCTATCTCCTGTTTTATGTTACGTGTAAGATTTGTTAGTAAGTATCGTCGTTTGGCCATGTTTAGCCATTTTATCTCATTTTATTTATCCGTCTGAGTTCCGGAAAAAGAGTAGGCCCAGGGTATCCCCTGCCTGTCGTATGAGGCGACTACTTGGGCCGACCGTCCTATCTCCTGTTTTATGTTACGTGTAAGATTTGTTAGTAAGTATCGTCGTTTGGCCATGTTTAACCATTTTATCTCATTTTCATTTATCCGTCTGGGTTCCGGAGAAAGAATAGGCCCAGGGTATCCCCTGCCTGTCGTATGAGGCGACTATTTGGGCCGACCGTCCTTCGTTTGGCCATGTTTAGCCGTTTTACCTCATTTTCTTTATCCGTCTGGGTTCCGGAAAAAGAGTAGGCCCAGGGTATCCCCTGCCTGTCGTATGAGGCGACTATTTGGGCCGACCGTCCTTCGTTTGGCCATGTTTAGCCATTTTATCTCATTTTATTTATCCGTCTGGGTTCCGGAGAAAGAATAGGCCCAGGGTATCCCCTGCCTGTCGTATGAGGCGACTACTTGGGCCGCCCGTCCTATCTCCTGTTTTATGTTACGTGTAAGATTTGTTAGTAAGTATCGTCGTTTGGCCATGTTTAGCCATTTTATCTCATTTTCATTTATCCGTCTGGGTTCCGGAGAAAGAATAGGCCCAGGGTATCCCCTGCCTGTCGTATGAGGCGACTATTTGGGCCGACCGTCCTTCGTTTGGCCATGTTTAGCCATTTTATCTCATTTTATTTATCCGTCTGGGTTCCGGAGAAAGAATAGGCCCAGGGTATCCCCTGCCTGTCGTATGAGGCGACTATTTGGGCCGACCGTCCTTCGTTTGGCCATGTTTAGCCATTTTATCTCATTTTATTTATCCGTCTGGGTTCCGGAGAAAGAATAGGCCCAGGGTATCCCCTGCCTGTCGTATGAGGCGACTATTTGGGCCGACCGTCCTTCGTTTGGCCATGTTTAGCCATTTTATCTCATTTTATTTATCCGTCTGGGTTCCGGAGAAAGAATAGGCCCAGGGTATCCCCTGCCTGTCGTATGAGGCGACTATTTGGGCCGACCGTCCTTCGTTTGGCCATGTTTAGCCATTTTATCTCATTTTATTTATCCGTCTGGGTTCCGGAAAAAGAGTAGGCCCAGGGTATCCCCTGCCTGTCGTATGAGGCGACTACTTGGGCCGACCGTCCTATCTCCTGTTTTATGTTACGTGTAAGATTTGTTAGTAAGTATCGTCGTTTGGCCATGTTTAACCATTTTATCTCATTTTCATTTATCCGTCTGGGTTCCGGAGAAAGAATAGGCCCAGGGTATCCCCTGCCTGTCGTATGAGGCGACTATTTGGGCCGACCGTCCTTCGTTTGGCCATGTTTAGCCGTTTTATCTCATTTTCTTTATCCGTCTGGGTTCCGGAAAAAGAGTTGGCCCAGGGTATCCCCTGCCTGTCGTATGAGGCGACTACTTGGGCCGACCGTCCTATCTCCTGTTTTATGTTACGTGTAAGATTTGTTAGTAAGTATCGTCGTTTGGCCATGTTTAGCCATTTTATCTCATTTTATTTATCCGTCTGGGTTCCGGAGAAAGAATAGGCCCAGGGTATCCCCTGCCTGTCGTATGAGGCGACTACTTGGGCCGACCGTCCTATCTCCTGTTTTATGTTACGTGTAAGATTTGTTAGTAAGTATCGTCGTTTGGCCATGTTTAGCCATTTTATCTCATTTTATTTATCCGTCTGAGTTCCGGAAAAAGAGTAGGCCCAGGGTATCCCCTGCCTGTCGTATGAGGCGACTACTTGGGCCGACCGTCCTATCTCCTGTTTTATGTTACGTGTAAGATTTGTTAGTAAGTATCGTCGTTTGGCCATGTTTAGCCATTTTATCTCATTTTCATTTATCCGTCTGGGTTCCGGAGAAAGAATAGGCCCAGGGTATCCCCTGCCTGTCGTATGAGGCGACTATGTGGGCCGACCGTCCTTCGTTTGGCCATGTTTAGCCATTTTATCTCATTTTATTTATCCGTCTGGGTTCCGGAGAAAGAATAGGTCCAGGGTATCCCCTGCCTGTCGTATGAGGCGACTACTTGGGCCGACCGTCCTATCTCCTGTTTTATGTTACGTGTAAGATTTGTTAGTAAGTATCGTCGTTTGGCCATGTTTAGCCATTTTATCTTTAGTTCATTTATCCGTCTGGGTTCCGGAGAAAGAATAGGCCCAGGGAATCCCCTGCCTGTCGTATGAGGCGACTATTTGGGCCGACCGTCCTATCTCCTGTTTTATGTTACGTGTAAGATTTGTTAGTAAGTATCGTCGTTTGGCCATGTTTAGCCATTTTATCTCATTTTCATTTATCCGTCTGGGTTCCGGAGAAAGAATAGGCCCAGGGTATCCCCTGCCTGTCGTATGAGGCGACTATGTGGGCCGACCGTCCTTCGTTTGGCCATGTTTAGCCATTTTATCTCATTTTATTTATCCGTCTGGGTTCCGGAGAAAGAATAGGTCCAGGGTATCCCCTGCCTGTCGTATGAGGCGACTACTTGGGCCGACCGTCCTATCTCCTGTTTTATGTTACGTGTAAGATTTGTTAGTAAGTATCGTCGTTTGGCCATGTTTAGCCATTTTATCTTTAGTTCATTTATCCGTCTGGGTTCCGGAGAAAGAATAGGCCCAGGGAATCCCCTGCCTGTCGTATGAGGCGACTATTTGGGCCGACCGTCCTTCGTTTGGCCATGTTTAGCCATTTTATCTCATTTTATTTATCCGTCTGGGTTCCGGAGAAAGAATAGGCCCAGGGTATCCCCTGCCTGTCGTATGAGGCGACTACTTGGGCCGACCGTCCTATCTCCTGTTTTATGTTACGTGTAAGATTTGTTAGTAAGTATCGTCGTTTGGCCATGTTTAGCCATTTTATCTCATTTTATTTATCCGTCTGAGTTCCGGAAAAAGAGTAGGCCCAGGGTATCCCCTGCCTGTCGTATGAGGCGACTACTTGGGCCGACCGTCCTATCTCCTGTTTTATGTTACGTGTAAGATTTGTTAGTAAGTATCGTCGTTTGGCCATGTTTAGCCATTTTATCTCATTTTCATTTATCCGTCTGGGTTCCGGAGAAAGAATAGGCCCAGGGTATCCCCTGCCTGTCGTATGAGGCGACTACTTGGGCCGACCGTCCTATCTCCTGTTTTATGTTACGTGTAAGATTTGTTAGTAAGTATCGTCGTTTGGCCATGTTTAGCCATTTTATCTCATTTTCATTTATCCGTCTGGGTTCCGGAGAAAGAATAGGCCCAGGGTATCCCCTGCCTGTCGTATGAGGCGACTACTTGGGCCGACCGTCCTATCTCCTGTTTTATGTTACGTGTAAGATTTGTTAGTAAGTATCGTCGTTTGGCCATGTTTAGCCATTTTATCTTTAGTTCATTTATCCGTCTGGGTTCCGGAGAAAGAATAGGCCCAGGGAATCCCCTGCCTGTCGTATGAGGCGACTACTTGGGCCGACCGTCCTATCTCCTGTTTTATGTTACGTGTAAGATTTGTTAGTAAGTATCGTCGTTTGGCCATGTTTAGCCATTTTATCTCATTTTATTTATCCGTCTGGGTTCCGGAGAAAGAATAGGCCCAGGGTATCCCCTGCCTGTCGTATGAGGCGACTACTTGGGCCGACCGTCCTATCTCCTGTTTTATGTTACGTGTAAGATTTGTTAGTAAGTATCGTCGTTTGGCCATGTTTAGCCATTTTATCTCATTTTATTTATCCGTCTGAGTTCCGGAAAAAGAGTAGGCCCAGGGTATCCCCTGCCTGTCGTATGAGGCGACTACTTGGGCCGACCGTCCTATCTCCTGTTTTATGTTACGTGTAAGATTTGTTAGTAAGTATCGTCGTTTGGCCATGTTTAACCATTTTATCTCATTTTCATTTATCCGTCTGGGTTCCGGAGAAAGAATAGGCCCAGGGTATCCCCTGCCTGTCGTATGAGGCGACTATTTGGGCCGACCGTCCTTCGTTTGGCCATGTTTAGCCGTTTTATCTCATTTTCTTTATCCGTCTGGGTTCCGGAAAAAGAGTAGGCCCAGGGTATCCCCTGCCTGTCGTATGAGGCGACTACTTGGGCCGACCGTCCTATCTCCTGTTTTATGTTACGTGTAAGATTTGTTAGTAAGTATCGTCGTTTGGCCATGTTTAGCCATTTTATCTCATTTTCATTTATCCGTCTGGGTTCCGGAGAAAGAATAGGCCCAGGGTATCCCCTGCCTGTCGTATGAGGCGACTATTTGGGCCGACCGTCCTTCGTTTGGCCATGTTTAGCCATTTTATCTCATTTTATTTATCCGTCTGGGTTCCGGAGAAAGAATAGGCCCAGGGTATCCCCTGCCTGTCGTATGAGGCGACTACTTGGGCCGACCGTCCTATCTCCTGTTTTATGTTACGTGTAAGATTTGTTAGTAAGTATCGTCGTTTGGCCATGTTTAGCCATTTTATCTCATTTTCATTTATCCGTCTGGGTTCCGGAGAAAGAATAGGCCCAGGGTATCCCCTGCCTGTCGTATGAGGCGACTATTTGGGCCGACCGTCCTTCGTTTGGCCTTGTTTAGCCATTTTATCTCATTTTATTTATCCGTCTGGGTTCCGGAGAAAGAATAGGCCCAGGGTATCCCCTGCCTGTCGTATGAGGCGACTATTTGGGCCGACCGTCCTTCGTTTGGCCATGTTTAGCCATTTTATCTCATTTTATTTATCCGTCTGGGTTCCGGAGAAAGAATAGGCCCAGGGTATCCCCTGCCTGTCGTATGAGGCGACTACTTGGGCCGACCGTCCTATCTCCTGTTTTATGTTACGTGTAAGATTTGTTAGTAAGTATCGTCGTTTGGCCATGTTTAGCCATTTTATCTCATTTTCATTTATCCGTCTGGGTTCCGGAGAAAGAATAGGCCCAGGGTATCCCCTGCCTGTCGTATGAGGCGACTATTTGGGCCGACCGTCCTTCGTTTGGCCTTGTTTAGCCATTTTATCTCATTTTATTTATCCGTCTGGGTTCCGGAGAAAGAATAGGCCCAGGGTATCCCCTGCCTGTCGTATGAGGCGACTATTTGGGCCGACCGTCCTTCGTTTGGCCATGTTTAGCCATTTTATCTCATTTTATTTATCCGTCTGGGTTCCGGAAAAAGAGTAGGCCCAGGGTATCCCCTGCCTGTCGTATGAGGCGACTACTTGGGCCGACCGTCCTATCTCCTGTTTTATGTTACGTGTAAGATTTGTTAGTAAGTATCGTCGTTTGGCCATGTTTAACCATTTTATCTCATTTTCATTTATCCGTCTGGGTTCCGGAGAAAGAATAGGCCCAGGGTATCCCCTGCCTGTCGTATGAGGCGACTATTTGGGCCGACCGTCCTTCGTTTGGCCATGTTTAGCCGTTTTATCTCATTTTCTTTATCCGTCTGGGTTCCGGAAAAAGAGTAGGCCCAGGGTATCCCCTGCCTGTCGTATGAGGCGACTACTTGGGCCGACCGTCCTATCTCCTGTTTTATGTTACGTGTAAGATTTGTTAGTAAGTATCGTCGTTTGGCCATGTTTAGCCATTTTATCTCATTTTCATTTATCCGTCTGGGTTCCGGAGAAAGAATAGGCCCAGGCTATCCCCTGCCTGTCGTATGAGGCGACTATGTGGGCCGACCGTCCTTCGTTTGGCCATGTTTAGCCATTTTATCTCATTTTATTTATCCGTCTGGGTTCCGGAGAAAGAATAGGCCCAGGGTATCCCCTGCCTGTCGTATGAGGCGACTATTTGGGCCGACCGTCCTTCGTTTGGCCATGTTTAGCCGTTTTATCTCATTTTCTTTATCCGTCTGGGTTCCGGAAAAAGAGTTGGCCCAGGGTATCCCCTGCCTGTCGTATGAGGCGACTACTTGGGCCGACCGTCCTATCTCCTGTTTTATGTTACGTGTAAGATTTGTTAGTAAGTATCGTCGTTTGGCCATGTTTAGCCATTTTATCTCATTTTATTTATCCGTCTGGGTTCCGGAGAAAGAATAGGCCCAGGGTATCCCCTGCCTGTCGTATGAGGCGACTACTTGGGCCGACCGTCCTATCTCCTGTTTTATGTTACGTGTAAGATTTGTTAGTAAGTATCGTCGTTTGGCCATGTTTAGCCATTTTATCTCATTTTATTTATCCGTCTGAGTTCCGGAAAAAGAGTAGGCCCAGGGTATCCCCTGCCTGTCGTATGAGGCGACTACTTGGGCCGACCGTCCTATCTCCTGTTTTATGTTACGTGTAAGATTTGTTAGTAAGTATCGTCGTTTGGCCATGTTTAGCCATTTTATCTCATTTTCATTTATCCGTCTGGGTTCCGGAGAAAGAATAGGCCCAGGGTATCCCCTGCCTGTCGTATGAGGCGACTATGTGGGCCGACCGTCCTTCGTTTGGCCATGTTTAGCCATTTTATCTCATTTTATTTATCCGTCTGGGTTCCGGAGAAAGAATAGGTCCAGGGTATCCCCTGCCTGTCGTATGAGGCGACTACTTGGGCCGACCGTCCTATCTCCTGTTTTATGTTACGTGTAAGATTTGTTAGTAAGTATCGTCGTTTGGCCATGTTTAGCCATTTTATCTTTAGTTCATTTATCCGTCTGGGTTCCGGAGAAAGAATAGGCCCAGGGAATCCCCTGCCTGTCGTATGAGGCGACTATTTGGGCCGACCGTCCTATCTCCTGTTTTATGTTACGTGTAAGATTTGTTAGTAAGTATCGTCGTTTGGCCATGTTTAGCCATTTTATCTCATTTTCATTTATCCGTCTGGGTTCCGGAGAAAGAATAGGCCCAGGGTATCCCCTGCCTGTCGTATGAGGCGACTATGTGGGCCGACCGTCCTTCGTTTGGCCATGTTTAGCCATTTTATCTCATTTTATTTATCCGTCTGGGTTCCGGAGAAAGAATAGGTCCAGGGTATCCCCTGCCTGTCGTATGAGGCGACTACTTGGGCCGACCGTCCTATCTCCTGTTTTATGTTACGTGTAAGATTTGTTAGTAAGTATCGTCGTTTGGCCATGTTTAGCCATTTTATCTTTAGTTCATTTATCCGTCTGGGTTCCGGAGAAAGAATAGGCCCAGGGAATCCCCTGCCTGTCGTATGAGGCGACTATTTGGGCCGACCGTCCTTCGTTTGGCCATGTTTAGCCATTTTATCTCATTTTATTTATCCGTCTGGGTTCCGGAGAAAGAATAGGCCCAGGGTATCCCCTGCCTGTCGTATGAGGCGACTACTTGGGCCGACCGTCCTATCTCCTGTTTTATGTTACGTGTAAGATTTGTTAGTAAGTATCGTCGTTTGGCCATGTTTAGCCATTTTATCTCATTTTATTTATCCGTCTGAGTTCCGGAAAAAGAGTAGGCCCAGGGTATCCCCTGCCTGTCGTATGAGGCGACTACTTGGGCCGACCGTCCTATCTCCTGTTTTATGTTACGTGTAAGATTTGTTAGTAAGTATCGTCGTTTGGCCATGTTTAGCCATTTTATCTCATTTTCATTTATCCGTCTGGGTTCCGGAGAAAGAATAGGCCCAGGGTATCCCCTGCCTGTCGTATGAGGCGACTACTTGGGCCGACCGTCCTATCTCCTGTTTTATGTTACGTGTAAGATTTGTTAGTAAGTATCGTCGTTTGGCCATGTTTAGCCATTTTATCTCATTTTCATTTATCCGTCTGGGTTCCGGAGAAAGAATAGGCCCAGGCTATCCCCTGCCTGTCGTATGAGGCGACTATGTGGGCCGACCGTCCTTCGTTTGGCCATGTTTAGCCATTTTATCTCATTTTATTTATCCGTCTGGGTTCCGGAGAAAGAATAGGCCCAGGGTATCCCCTGCCTGTCGTATGAGGCGACTACTTGGGCCGACCGTCCTATCTCCTGTTTTATGTTACGTGTAAGATTTGTTAGTAAGTATCGTCGTTTGGCCATGTTTAGCCATTTTATCTTTAGTTCATTTATCCGTCTGGGTTCCGGAGAAAGAATAGGCCCAGGGAATCCCCTGCCTGTCGTATGAGGCGACTACTTGGGCCGACCGTCCTATCTCCTGTTTTATGTTACGTGTAAGATTTGTTAGTAAGTATCGTCGTTTGGCCATGTTTAGCCATTTTATCTCATTTTATTTATCCGTCTGGGTTCCGGAGAAAGAATAGGCCCAGGGTATCCCCTGCCTGTCGTATGAGGCGACTACTTGGGCCGACCGTCCTATCTCCTGTTTTATGTTACGTGTAAGATTTGTTAGTAAGTATCGTCGTTTGGCCATGTTTAGCCATTTTATCTCATTTTATTTATCCGTCTGAGTTCCGGAAAAAGAGTAGGCCCAGGGTATCCCCTGCCTGTCGTATGAGGCGACTACTTGGGCCGACCGTCCTATCTCCTGTTTTATGTTACGTGTAAGATTTGTTAGTAAGTATCGTCGTTTGGCCATGTTTAACCATTTTATCTCATTTTCATTTATCCGTCTGGGTTCCGGAGAAAGAATAGGCCCAGGGTATCCCCTGCCTGTCGTATGAGGCGACTATTTGGGCCGACCGTCCTTCGTTTGGCCATGTTTAGCCGTTTTATCTCATTTTCTTTATCCGTCTGGGTTCCGGAAAAAGAGTAGGCCCAGGGTATCCCCTGCCTGTCGTATGAGGCGACTACTTGGGCCGACCGTCCTATCTCCTGTTTTATGTTACGTGTAAGATTTGTTAGTAAGTATCGTCGTTTGGCCATGTTTAGCCATTTTATCTCATTTTCATTTATCCGTCTGGGTTCCGGAGAAAGAATAGGCCCAGGGTATCCCCTGCCTGTCGTATGAGGCGACTATTTGGGCCGACCGTCCTTCGTTTGGCCATGTTTAGCCATTTTATCTCATTTTATTTATCCGTCTGGGTTCCGGAGAAAGAATAGGCCCAGGGTATCCCCTGCCTGTCGTATGAGGCGACTACTTGGGCCGACCGTCCTATCTCCTGTTTTATGTTACGTGTAAGATTTGTTAGTAAGTATCGTCGTTTGGCCATGTTTAGCCATTTTATCTCATTTTCATTTATCCGTCTGGGTTCCGGAGAAAGAATAGGCCCAGGGTATCCCCTGCCTGTCGTATGAGGCGACTATTTGGGCCGACCGTCCTTCGTTTGGCCTTGTTTAGCCATTTTATCTCATTTTATTTATCCGTCTGGGTTCCGGAGAAAGAATAGGCCCAGGGTATCCCCTGCCTGTCGTATGAGGCGACTATTTGGGCCGACCGTCCTTCGTTTGGCCATGTTTAGCCATTTTATCTCATTTTATTTATCCGTCTGGGTTCCGGAGAAAGAATAGGCCCAGGGTATCCCCTGCCTGTCGTATGAGGCGACTACTTGGGCCGACCGTCCTATCTCCTGTTTTATGTTACGTGTAAGATTTGTTAGTAAGTATCGTCGTTTGGCCATGTTTAGCCATTTTATCTCATTTTCATTTATCCGTCTGGGTTCCGGAGAAAGAATAGGCCCAGGGTATCCCCTGCCTGTCGTATGAGGCGACTATTTGGGCCGACCGTCCTTCGTTTGGCCTTGTTTAGCCATTTTATCTCATTTTATTTATCCGTCTGGGTTCCGGAGAAAGAATAGGCCCAGGGTATCCCCTGCCTGTCGTATGAGGCGACTATTTGGGCCGACCGTCCTTCGTTTGGCCATGTTTAGCCATTTTATCTCATTTTATTTATCCGTCTGGGTTCCGGAAAAAGAGTAGGCCCAGGGTATCCCCTGCCTGTCGTATGAGGCGACTACTTGGGCCGACCGTCCTATCTCCTGTTTTATGTTACGTGTAAGATTTGTTAGTAAGTATCGTCGTTTGGCCATGTTTAACCATTTTATCTCATTTTCATTTATCCGTCTGGGTTCCGGAGAAAGAATAGGCCCAGGGTATCCCCTGCCTGTCGTATGAGGCGACTATTTGGGCCGACCGTCCTTCGTTTGGCCATGTTTAGCCGTTTTATCTCATTTTCTTTATCCGTCTGGGTTCCGGAAAAAGAGTAGGCCCAGGGTATCCCCTGCCTGTCGTATGAGGCGACTACTTGGGCCGACCGTCCTATCTCCTGTTTTATGTTACGTGTAAGATTTGTTAGTAAGTATCGTCGTTTGGCCATGTTTAGCCATTTTATCTCATTTTCATTTATCCGTCTGGGTTCCGGAGAAAGAATAGGCCCAGGGTATCCCCTGCCTGTCGTATGAGGCGACTATTTGGGCCGACCGTCCTTCGTTTGGCCATGTTTAGCCATTTTATCTCATTTTATTTATCCGTCTGGGTTCCGGAGAAAGAATAGGCCCAGGGTATCCCCTGCCTGTCGTATGAGGCGACTACTTGGGCCGACCGTCCTATCTCCTGTTTTATGTTACGTGTAAGATTTGTTAGTAAGTATCGTCGTTTGGCCATGTTTAGCCATTTTATCTCATTTTCATTTATCCGTCTGGGTTCCGGAGAAAGAATAGGCCCAGGGTATCCCCTGCCTGTCGTATGAGGCGACTATTTGGGCCGACCGTCCTTCGTTTGGCCATGTTTAGCCATTTTATCTCATTTTATTTATCCGTCTGGGTTCCGGAGAAAGAATAGGCCCAGGGTATCCCCTGCCTGTCGTATGAGGCGACTATTTGGGCCGACCGTCCTATCTCCTGTTTTATGTTACGTGTAAGATTTGTTAGTAGGTATCGTCGTTTGGCCATGTTTAGCCATTTTATCTCATTTTATTTATCCGTCTGGTTCCGGAGAAAGAATAGGCCCAGGGTATCCCCTGCCTGTCGTATGAGGCGACTACTTGGGCCGACCGTCCTATCTCCTGTTTTATGTTACGTGTAAGATTTGTTAGTAAGTATCGTCGTTTGGCCATGTTTAGCCATTTTATCTTTAGTTCATTTATCCGTCTGGGTTCCGGAGAAAGAATAGGCCCAGGGAATCCCCTGCCTGTCGTATGAGGCGACTATTTGGGCCGACCGTCCTATCTCCTGTTTTATGTTACGTGTAAGATTTGTTAGTAAGTATCGTCGTTTGGCCATGTTTAGCCATTTTATCTCATTTTTATTTATCCGTCTGGGTTCCGGAGAAAGAATAGGCCCAGGGAATCCCCAGTTTGTCGTAAGAGGCAGTACGATAATGATTCAAAACCTATCGCAATTGAATACTTGAAGAATAGTTAATTATTGTTCTGTGGATTAATACTCCGGCTAGACCAAATAGTTTGCAGTTTAAGTGTTTGTAGGTATCTACTATAATAATTACGTTAATAACGACTCTCGAAAGTTTTCATTAATAAACCCAAATTGCACTGATGCAAATCATAGAGAAATTACACGAATGTGCATTATTCTGTGTGCATTGTTGATTACAGTTAATTAAATATTTGAAACTAACTAAATTCTGAAGGATAATGGAGAATTTCAAGTTGTGGTAACCTTATTTCATGTATTTTCTCTGAGCTTGTATTTTGCTTTGTTGAACCAGCTTAATGTTAATTAGTTAAATTAATGGATTAATTTATAATACTTAAATGCGGTACAAATCTAAAAATTATAGCTCTTCGGTTGCATACTTGCCAGAATAAAATATTTAATAAAAAAAAAGGTGGGGTAGGGTATTTAGGACACATTGTTTTTTAAGTGGAGGTCCATGGTCCATGTAATAGACGCTATTTGTTCAAAAGTGAATAAATAAAGGAACAAAGCAACTGTCATACAGTTAGGCGACTCTGAAAGCTCTACAGGGTATTCAAGATAAGGAGCGCATGCATGGGATGTCGTAAACGGTAAGACATATCGATTCCATTAATTGAGAAGAAATGTTCAGCGTCTTGAGGACTACTACGATCACCATTGAAATTCTATAACTTTTGCGCAATTTTCAGTACAGTCTGAAAAATCTTAAATTTTCACATTTCTTTTTATTTAACCGAATCTCTATCTCTTGCCGTTTACGAAATCCTGATCTTGGACTCTTGAACACCCTGTATACTCCTCCCATCTTACCAGTGTGAATAGCTCAAAATTTTGTGGTGAAAGCATCCTTGAAAACGTTATTCCTTAAAATAATTATCCAACTTTATCCACCTACCTCTGGTATTTACTTTCAAGTGTTTACTGTTATTGTTTTGGTTTCCAACTTAGATAGACTCCGAACGTGGCGAAGTGTTGTAAGAGAAAACACCCATTCAAGCTGAAGATTTTCTTAAAGTTTATCCTATTTACAACATCCTTTAAAAGTTTCTTTAAGAACATTTTAACGAGCAAAAGTGCTTTATTGAAAAGTTGCTCATGTTCCAAATAAGGGTTTCTATAGTAAAGACATTTTAAAGGAATCTTGATTCTAAATAAAATTAATCGAATTGTGTTAGGAAAACCGATTTTTTGAATTTTTCAAATTACGGAAAGCCTAAATTGAAACCCACAATGCGTAAAGTTCGGCGACCTGCGTGCAAGCAAGCCTACACATGTGTTTTTTCAATCTCGTTTTCCACTCCATTGCTTAAGATCAATAGCGCCAATTTCAAAGTTAAAAGAGTTGTATCACACATATTGCACACCCTTATTTACGTTTACAAAGTGAGAAGGTCACGCTTAAAAACACGATTTCATTATATCCAACGAAAAAATATCCGAAATGTAATTTTGTTTTAGTAAAACGTTATCCCGGAGAAAAAATATGTGTGGAAAATTCGCATTACCAACGACCATGCTTTTCGTTTGAATTAATTTTAAAACACGGAAATTTACGAACAGTTGCTTGGTGTTCTTATTGTTTAATGAAAATATACGCCGGAAATATAACTTGCAAGATAAACTGAGAAACGAAGCATGCTCCTGTTGATTTTAATTAGACAGCAACTTAAGTGAACAATCGTTTTCAGTCATGCCAACTTGCTTCATATTGTTACAATGGATGTTTAAGATTTTTCAGCCTGTAGTGAAAAACAGGAAAATTCAGACATAAAAAAGATAATCTTTTTGAATGTACCTTGTAGTATACTTTAATATGCTACGAGTCAAAAACTTTTTATTAATGTAAATTTTTTTAGTTATCAAATGTAAAAACTTTTCCTTTCAAGCTGTAAAAGACATTTACAAAAGTAGTTTCAAAAATGTAAACTTCATCATAAAAATGACCATCGTTTTATAAACCGGACATAACCATAAAAATAACGCGTCCCTTAAAAAGTTGTCTCACATCCACTAGGCGTAATCACCAGAGACGATAAGAAATCTGAAGAATCGTCAACAAAAAACCTCTTTGTGAAAGCCTCAGATCTTGGATATATATTTTTCCATTTCGCTCCAAGCTACTAAATACAGAGATATCTAGGAAAGTAGATTGAGAGCAGACAGTATTTTTGTAGGACTCTTTGGGAGATTATCGAATATGTTTTTGTACATTTTTATTTTTTTGTTAGGATTTACACTCGGATTTACACAAAAATATTTAGTTTTCTGTTTTGAAGGGATCAACGTACGAGGGATATTCAAATTTGATTTGGTTTAGGGTCTTATTGAATAATCCTCGTATTTAAAAATTATTATTTTGTTATTTGGAATATTGCAAAAAAATGTTTAGGGGATGTTTTAATTAATTTTCTTTAATTAGAATTTTTTTAAAAATCTCAGTAGTACTATACGAGGGTTGTTCGGAATAAACAACGGAAAATTATTTTTAATTGCCTAATTACAAAAAGTAGGTAGACAGTTTCGCATTTTGTTGAGTTACTTAATATGTAGGGAATCATCAAGGAGGCGTAACTTTAGTCAGTACGAAAAAAGGGTAGGCTGGGTACAATATTCTGACCAATCAGAAAAGTCGGCGAAGTTTGATAAAGTCTTAATCAATTCGCGCTTGTATTTAGACCAAAAGTTTAGGACCGTGAAAGTAAAATTTTAAACTTGACAGTTCTGAAATTTCACTGACTTTTCACACACCACCCGGCCTACGTGTTTTTAATTGTTCGCACAACTATTAATAGTTACGCCCCCTTGATAAATAGGGATATAAGTGAAAGCCCCTGGTATGTAAATAATATGTGGGTAGTTTCAGTAAATGTTTGTATGAAGGAGAAGTATTTCTAGATAGGGTTTGTAAAGAGAAGGAAATGTCATGTTGTAAAAGAAATTAAGGTTGATGGTAAAACACACTCCAAGCCCTAAATTAATTTTAACTTTTAATGAAGAAAAGTAAGGTAGCCGCAAATCTGGGTGCTTTTAATAAATATAATCTTCTGTGGTTAATAAAAAGGGGGGTCGTAACATGGCATAGTTACTAACCTAGCACATTGCAGCTATAATGAATATCTAATCTCATTTTTATGACTAAAAACCTGAAATTTAATATCCCAATTTCAGCTCTAACGAACATTAATTTTAATATTTAAAATTCTTCGGTTGGTATCTGCGGTTATGATCCATAAACTACCTAATAAAGAGAAAGAAATTTAATTTAAGCACGTACGATCGTGGTTTCTCTTTCCAATACCAAGGAAATCGTTTATGTTTTCCATTTACGTCATAACAGGGCGCGAATCGCAAATAAAAACAACACGAGTAGATTAAATAAAGCGAGATTTATAAAATTCCAGTTTTCTTCGGAAAAGTTTACTTTACCGCAGAAATAGTGCGGAATTTCCCTTAGCGTGAAAAATGCTCTCCATTATATACATATGAAAACATTAATCTTATGTATTGATGTAATCGAACTAATGCAAGCCCCAGGAAAGGTGTAATCAGTTACTTTTTCTTGACAAATCGACCTCTAGTATGCGGAAGATAGGTGTGTGCGGATGGAATTTTTGGCCACGGTAAAATATGGAACGTGTTTTGTAATACAAATACCTCGCGCCTCCACCATGACCTTTCTTCATCTGAAAAGCTTTTTGCTAATGAAAATGCCATATTTCCGTACTATTTCTAACGTCGCCGTGAGAAAGATTAATGTGATGAATTCGGTTGTTGCATAAAAAATAAACGCCCTTAAGTATATGCTCTGCTCCTGTTCAAAATGTTTACCAACTAAACCTCCTCCCTCACCCCCCTGATTCTGGTTATTATTTCCGTTGTTGTTTCCTACTACACCTCCTCCGTTGGCTCCACCCCAATTACTATTTCCATTTCCATTACCATTTCCGACCAAGCCTCCTGATCCTCCCAAATTACTGTTTCCATTTCCATTGTTGTTTCCTACAGCTCCGCCGATAACTCCCGGTAACAATCCAGGCCACAAAGGCCAAATTACTCCACCATTACCTCCGTTGGTATTTCCATTTCCATTATTATTCCCCACGGATCCTCCTCCACCATTTTTATTATTATTTCCATTGTTGTTACCTACTAAACCTCCTCCCTCACCCCCTTGATTTTGGTTATTATTCCCATTGTTGTTTCCTACAAGACCTCCTCCGTTGGCTCCAGGTGATCCACCCCAATTAGTGTTTCCATTTCCATTGTTATTTCCAACTAAGCCTCCCGCACCATTATTTCCGTAATTATTTCCTACAGCTCCTCCACCCCAATTAATATTTCCATTTCCATTGTTATTTCCAACTAAACCTCCCCCGTTAACTGCTCGGAGACGGCTTCCAATTATTTCACCCCCACAAACAAGATAATCTGTATTACCATGGGTGAGGGTGATTAACCGATAAGGGCATGCTGTGGCTATAAATGAAGAAAATATACTTTGGGGGGGGGGGGTTGTTAAGTATTTTATATTAGAAACTATACAAAAAAAAGAGCCTTAAAAGCCTTTGGAGCGTGGGCCTATTAGATCAGCTCTGAAAGATTTTAAGGCTCTTGGATTTTCTTTTGAATGAAGAAAACCCTTTTTCTTGAAGTGGTAAATAGAAATAAGATTAAAGTACTTACAAGTTTGCCAAGTGGCTAAAAAAAGAGCCAAAACAAGTACAAATGCACGACTCATTGTAATAAATTTAATATTACTGTAAGTAATTTAAAAAATTCTGCTTTATATAGAAATTTTTCGTCGAAAATTCATGTAAATACAAGGATTTGAATCAAAACTTGTGATGTGACCGTTCTAAGTATTTTTTATAATTCCCAGAATGATTTAAGACCTTATTTTTTTATATTTTATTTATTTTAAGATCATTCGTAATGACCTTTTTGTCTTGTACGTTCTTTTAATTAAATTACTACCTATTTTTAATATTTTATCTTCAAGGATTAGACTAATCATAGGACAATCACAATTAAAATATTATCTGTGTTTTTAAATAAAACACTTTAGAAATTAATTTTAAAATAACTACAAATATTTGTTGAAGATTACCACATGTAGGTACTTGTATTTATTTTCCTCATTTATTTTCCTCAATTAGGTTTTTCCTAGAATCATGAAGTTACGTTTATTTATCGAGTAGTTAACGATTATAATTTTATTTTTTTTTTTTTATATTGCAAGCGCATTAAAAACTTTGCAATAATTATGGAACTTTCAGGAAGATTTAGGGCTTAGCGTTTTAAGCCATACCAACAAAAATTTATTTAATACAAATTTTTTTAAAATCAAAAACTTTTATTCTTCAAGACTTTATTCCTCTTTGATTTTCCTTTTTTGGACCCCTTCTTCTGTCCCTGAAATTACAAAACTGTAAACTAGGCTTTAAATTTTCAAAAACTTACCTTTTTCCACATAAAAAAGTTCCACAAAGAAAACGTCAAAGCAAACGAACTCTACAACTTTTGGGAATATTTTAAATTTTTTAAACACAACACACTGTATATATTTTTTTTTTGGTTGTCATAGGGGTATAACCAAACCCAAAGGCAGGGTTGAGGGGTTCGATTCCAGCCCTGAGAAATTAATTTTTGTATATCGTAATTTTTTACACAACTGCAATTTTTCTCTCGCAACGTCAAAGCAACCGAGTTCTACAACTTTTGGGAGTATTTTAAATTTTTTAAACACAGCACACTGTATATATTATATTTTTGGTTGTCATAGGGATATAACCTAACCCAAAGGGAGGGTTAAGGGGTTCGATTCCAGCCCTGGGAAATTAATTTTTGTATGTCGTAATTTTTTACATAACTACAATTTTTCTCTAGCAACGTCAAAACAAACGAGATTTGATGCTCAAGAAGAGAGAATCAGGGGTAAAAATAATTTCGGAAAGTGCTTCAAATTAAATAGATCGCATCAGGAAAATTTGATGAGAGAAAAATTGAATGCAGACTTTCACGACTGTCATTTACAATTTTCAGGAATATAAATAGAAAATAATTTGTTTCGGTTGCTTCAAAATTTTGAACGCTAAAATTATTTCCAAATATTTCCGAAAAAATGTTTACTTTAAAAAAACTTACCCTTAGTAGATGTAGATATCAAGAAATATGTTAAATCACCCACCTGCAACAAGAAAAATATTAAAATATCCAAATGGAAAAAATTACAACCCTCTCTGACAGGAGGGGGTTTCGGAAAAAAAAGTTATAGTAAAGGCTTATGCTAATTATCAATGTAGGATCACTTCCTCAATTAACACCCTGTATACAAATATTTTTCGTGATAAATTTTTATTTAAATTCGATCGAGTTCCTTTAGTTTAAATCGGATCCAAATCATACTTTCTATATTCTAAAATTGTGTTAGACAGAGATTCGTTTTGCTTGAATTTATTTTAATCTGATTTTTGGAATCACGGTTTAAAGGATCTAAATTTTCTTTTTATATTATTTGGGGTAGATTGGAAGTATAACTCTACAAACTTGTTTCATTCCAATAATGAAATCTAATTCAGGAACTTTAATTCAATAAGGATATCAAAATCAAGATCTCTATTTCACTTCGGAGAAAACTAGTCTGCGAAAGAAAATTAGGATTCAATCAGGACGCGATTACAATGGGAACTGTAATCAGATTGAAATACAAATCGGTTAGAATTTCGGGAATTAACAGTGGATTGACTTGAGTATTTAATTTTTATTTCGCAGTCGATGAACGTCGATCCTAAATTAATCTAAGCAGGATTGTATCCAGATCGGTTACGTAAACAAAATTAGAATTTAAAACTGTACCCATGGATGACAGAAAAATCAAGCCTTGGGTTACATATTCGATACAAGTTAAGTAGATTAAACGAAACAAAAAGAATCGGATTCAGCAATTATTTAAATAATCCAAAGTAATTGGAAATATTGAGTAGATTTAGTTCTTTTATTAAAGTAGACAAAGGATTCTAGTTTAAATCCGAGAATAATCTCTTTTATTTAAATTCAACCACAGATACAGCCAGTACCTATTAGTATGGAAAAAGGAGATTGAATTGAGAGCTTCAGTGGCAGCTAAACATGAACAGAAAGAGAATCCTGAAAGCGCGATCGGTTGTTAAGATTTTTATCGAGAATATTGGATTAAGATCGGAACTAATTCTTGAATTGTATTTCAATCGGATTATGAACCAGAAAAATTATAGTAAACAATGTAAGGGTGTCTATAATAGTAATTTACGTTATAAGTACGGTAAACTCAGTTTTACAGTAACGAGTCGAAATGTTTAAGGACGAGGCGACGAAGGAGCCGAGTCAGGAATTTTGAGACGAGTTACTGTAAGAGTTTACCGGACGTATGTCGTAATGCGTTTTATTTCATAGGTACTGCAGGCACTAAATCTTTGTTTAAAATTGAAAAAATTAAAAATAAAAATTTGAATTCATAATATGGACATCTATGAAATGGAAGTGTTTGTTTTTTGACTGTTTGTCTTGTCAAAACGGGAGAAAATTATAACATTTTTGACGAAGTTCTTCGTAAATCTATTGCACAATTAATGTCAATTTTAATATTTAGTTTCTTTTTAATTGTCATATTTATTAATTTTGTAGTTTTTTAGTAATAAATAGTTTGATTATCGATTTATTTCATTTGAGTCCGGTAAAAGTTTTTACCGGACCTGATACCGTAAAGTCTTATTTACCGGACTCAAATCGTTAACTTAAACATGGGTGTTACGATGCAGTATGAAATAAAATAATAATAGGGTTGACTTTAAAATCAGGATCTGTTTTGCTATTTCGATCGGATCGAATTCGTTTAAAATGAAACCTTGATTGTTTATGAACGTTTAAGCAATTTGGAAAAAAATATTGAATCCTTGAAGTTAATCTCTGATAATGAATTTTTGTTTTGAGTGTTAATATGAAATAGGATGAGTGAAAGAATGGAAGAGGACAAGGTCTTACAAAAAAAGACTTGTATCTAAGCGATCGCACTGATGAAAGTATCTCCTCGTAACTTTTTTAATAAGAGAAGCCCCTAAATTTTAACTCGCGATTCCAGTTGCGAGGACTACTATGGGACGAAATCTAAAAAATCCCATTTGCAGCCGAGCCAATCTCAATTCTCTCATTCTAAAGCCACCGAAATAAAAACAAACTGCAATTATCCCGCGGAAAAACCACTAATGGAACCGTTTTAAGCTAATGTATCCAGTTGAGGTCCCCACCAACACACCGCTCTACATTATTATTATAATTCAATGTGCAAAAAAAAGATCGTCAAGGCTGGGAGGAGGCGCAATGAGGGCAAGGGGTCGCATCATAGAACAGCATTCCATTATTTCAGCGCCAACTAAATCTGGGATTATTGGATCTGGTGTTTTCACGCGGCCGAATCGTTTTATTTCTCGAGGCTTTTCCAATTATCTGCCTGGCTTGTTAGGTCGGAGCGCAGATGTTCTCCGGGCGACCTACAGATGGCACACATTCGATCTACCAAAACTGAGAATGCCAACTACCTCTGCTAATTGAGGGATTACATAAGATGCACTCCTTTTAGATCAAACATAATCAAATAATAAAAACTCAATGTAATTTCTAAATATAATCATTTGTTAACACCATTTTTATTTTCCCATACCATCACTGCGGTATTTATGGGAACTATTTATGTCATGAAAATTTTCCGATTGTAATCTCTCTGGAATACACAAACGTAAGTTGAATGTGAAAGAATCAAAGCAAGGCGACGCGACGTAAAAAGCGGAATAGTATTTAAATCTGGGGACCTAGGTGACCGACTAAGTACTTCCCATGGATCCCAATATATCGATCTATAATATTTTCTAATGAATAGTCCTGAGATGGGTTGAATTCTTGGACTTTCCTTAGAAAACTTTGCTTTGTTTTTAATTTAACAAAAAGCGAATCTGTTTATTTTATGACAATAAAGAAATGTTTTTCTTTTATTTACTTCATCTTTTAACTTCAAAGCGTTTCGAGTAACTGTATATTCACAAATAAAATAACATTGGATAGCCTTAGCAGCACAAAAAAATATCTAAAAAGCTTTTTTTTTGTATTCGTTTTATTAACTAACAGGTCTCCATCTGAGAATCTTATCTTGAGGATAGTTTTCTGAACTTTTCAACTTGAACTGGTAACATAGAGTGAGGGTGTATCTTAACCAAGATGAATCGATAGTGTCAAACGATGTTATCTGGCGTGTTTGCCCTTGTTACCGGTGGCACACGGGGGTAACTTGTAGGGAGGAACTTGACATCTACTGATGGGGATAGGATGGATCGCTTTCACCGTGTCGTATGTTAAACTGATGATCAAACTGAAACCTCTAATTAATCAGGTTGTTTGCAGATAATTACCAGCATATGCACTGCTTAATGGGGCTTTACACGCTAGGCAAACCTTGATCAATGTTTTAGAACAGAACAAATTGGTAGGATTTCTTAATTGTATTAGATGAGCTTCATTTCGCTAGGATAAAGAAACAACATGTATACAGGTGAAGGATATTTGATAGAAATTGGTTGGGTCCATTGAAAATTGGTCCAAAGCCACAGGTTGCTAGTAGGATTTATCTCGCCGTTTCTGCAGAAAATATTTAATTGGGTACTTTGAATAAATTTATTCAATACAAACAAAGAGCAAAGAGTTGGATCATTAAAATGCCCCAAACTCGCACTTTAGCGGTCTTGTTTGTGTTTTGAGTGTCTTAACTGTTTTTTTTCTACTCTAAATCAAGGCTAAAGGTTTGTTAATTGCCAATTAAGAGGTTGTTTTTACAAGTATATCTTGAAAGGGGAGAA
Source organism: Hemicrepidius hirtus (assembly GCA_963082805.1). Taxonomy (NCBI): domain Eukaryota; kingdom Metazoa; phylum Arthropoda; class Insecta; order Coleoptera; family Elateridae; genus Hemicrepidius; species Hemicrepidius hirtus. Next base: position 3,829,933 of record OY720161.1, on the reverse strand, counting down.
TAAGTTTAACCACCTAGACGTGTTATCCAAAGCACCGTCGGTTGTACGTATGACATTTGACAAAAACAAACAGGTACCTTGAAATATTCCGAAAGCCTCCGGTTGCTACTTTCTTTAATTTATTTTTACATTTCATTAAAGGTTTTCATATAATTTTAATCAAAATTCCGATTTTAAGGTTGAATTCTAAAGAATAATGATGCATTAAAATTTTTAATCTGCAAATCGTCGAAGAGAAACCGATTTAATATTAAATTAAGAGGGAGCTTGATTGAAATATTTTTCCATTTTCAATTAAAAGGTGGGAGTTAAAGGAAAATTTACAATTTGATTTGTCAAAGCTGACTGATTTCAATTCCTACATAAATTTGATTGTTAACGTTTGTTAATTCTTTGGCTTTTCTAATTTTGCATGATTTTATTTTTCGTAATATTCGAGTGGCTCAAAGAAAAAAAAGGAAATAATTTGTTTAGGATTTAAGGAGTGATTTAAAGGTATACAGAGTCTTCAACGTAAAATGTCAATCAATGTTCGCAATAGCACTTGATTTTATGTCCCAAACACCGTAGTGTCATTAAAGTTACACAGATGTGTCACTTGCCGTTAGTTTGGTAACTTTAATGAGATTTCCTGACAGTCAACACGATTCCGAATGGAACACTTCTGCATAATATATCAGGTAAGGTTGTGGTAAGGGTAATATTGGGTTAACATAAATTTGAAATTACGTAATAATTTTATTTCTTATAACGAATTAAGGGTTAGTATGTCGTCTGAGGGTATAAATATCAAGTGTGCCCGGATTTATAAAATAGCCACGGCCATGACATGGCTTTCTAGATGACGTTTGTGTATGTACAATAATGACATTTTATGTGCTGATTAAAAGGGGGATTTTCAAGACAACAAACTCTTATAAAACAATTACGATGAGTATAATCTAGCGGAAACAGATAATTCCAAATAAGGAAAATCGACTACTAGGAATTCAATTCCAGATAACGATTATCTTATCGGTATGATGCAGGAACTGACATGAATAGTGGTATATACCGATATACGCCTGAATACGTGTTGAGATAAGCCTGACCTACCATTATTTGTCACATATTCAATTAGGATATAATTATTATATTATTTTAAAGAACGTTGACCCTAAGGTTATATCTTTATCTTATAACGTGCCAGGAAATGATAAATTATGGAAGAAAATTTAATAGTTTGGCGCAAAAATGTATTTTTGAATTTCAAAGTCGTGGTGTTCCTTTCTATGTGGTTTTCCTTTCCAAATACTTCATGAAAATTTCATAATTATATTATTTGTTGTGTTGGCGTTTAAATAATTCCCAGAAAAAAAATAGTGAGGCTTTGAAAAGTTTTCTTTCTGATTTTCATAAAAACTCCCCTTTCCTTGACTCTAATAAATAGAAGGTGTATTTCTTTGTAAATCTTTATAGTGGTACGTTTTAAAGGAAACTTTTCAGGAGAAACAATTTTCCCTCAATATCCGTAAACTTTTTCGAACAAAACTTAGTCTATTTCAATATCGATCAATCATTTTTGCGGGAAATACATCAGTGACAGTTACTGTAATAAAGTTTAAAATGAAGAATATTAAAGTGTGTCAAAATGAAACTCCTCGTCGCATTCGTCGGCATCTTGGAAAAGAAAGGTATGAAGTGTTATTATATAGACATAGAAGTTTTATTAAAAATGAATCTCTGGAGTTCATATTTTCAATTTAAATTTAATGTTACTTGATGAGTTTCTTTCACCTTCACTCAAAGCTATATTTAATGAAATGAAGTTTGTAAGACCCAATGTAATTTACTTATAATTTTCTTATAATGTACCCTCTAACTTAATGTATTCTCAATTACTCCTAATAACGGGTTTGATATTAAATTTCGCTTACACACGCATGTACTTGAAACTTAAATTTTGTTAAAAATTTTCTTAACAAAATCAAATAATTTTCGTGAGATATTTTAGGTCAGCCGACGGTATATTGTGTACAGAAGTACTTTAAAGTGCTTCAAGTAATCAATAGAGTCGCGAAAGGATTTGAAGTTGAAGCACAAGTAGCAAAGTAAACAGGACAAGGCTTAACGCAAGAAAATGCAATTGTCAACGTCTTAAAACTTCTTTAATAGCTTTGAAATACAGTGAATGTCTTCACTTTGATGTGCTTTTCAATCTTTACTTACAGTCTTTTTTTGTCATTATGTGGATTGCTTTTGGTATTTCTATATACACTTGAGCTTAACAAAGCAGAATTTAAAAAATATTTATTTTATAACTATACTTGATGGTTGATTTACTAAAGAAACGAAAGAACAGATTTCTATTTTTCATTAATTGTGTGCCCATTTGGGCGCAGTTGAGTGTTACACCAAATTACACCTCATCGTTTGTTATAATAGGCAGAGCTAAACGTGAAGAAGTCAAACTTGACGATTAGAAAATAGAAATTTTTGAAAAAGGGTTTCTTTTAGAAACTTTACGAATGTTAGTTCAATCTTTAAAAATTCGTAGAAGCTGCCACAAAGGCACTACAGATTGGAATATTAGATCAAAATACACCCCATCGTTTGTTCTAATAGGCAGCTAAACGTGAAGAAAGTCAAACTTGAAGATTCGCAAATAGAAATGTTTGAAAAAGTGTTTCTTTTAGAAAATTTACGAATGTTCGTTCAATCTTTAAAAATTCGTAGAAGTTGCCACAAAGGCACTACAGACTGGAATGTTAGATCAAATTACACCACATCGTTTGTTCTAATAGGCAGCTAAACGTGAAGAAAGTCAAACTTGAAGATTCGCAAATAGAAATTTTTAAAAAAGGGTTTCTTTTAAAAAATTTACGAATGTTCGTTCAATTTTTAAAAATTCGTAGAAGCTGCCACAAAGGCACTACAGACTGGAATGTTAGACCAAATTACACCCCATCGTTTGTTCTAATAGGCAGCTAAACGTGATGAAAGTCAAACTTGAAGATTCGCAAATAGAAATTTTTGAAAAAGGGTTTCTTTTAAAAAATTTACGAATGTTCGTTCAATCTTTAAAAAATCGTAGAAGCTGCCACAAAGGCACTACAGACTGGAATGTTAGATCAAATTACACCACATCGTTTGTTCTAATAGGCAGCTAAACGTGAAGAAAGTCAAACTTGAAGATTCGCAAATAGAAATTTTTGAAAAAAGGTTTCTTTTAAAAAATTTACGAATGTTCGTTCAATCTTTAAAAATTCGTAGAAGCTGCCACAAACGCACTACAGACTGGAATGTTAGACCAAATTACACCCCATCGTTTGTTCTAATTGGCAGCTAAACGTGAAGAAAGTCAAACTTGACGATTAGAAAATAGAAATTTTTGAAAAAGGGTTTCTTTTAGAAAATTTACGAATGTTCGTTCAATCTTTAAAAATTCGTTGCCGCTGCCACGGAAATACTGCAGACTCAAGTGTTACACCAAATTACTCTTCATTATTTATTCTAATAGGCAGCAAAACGTGAAGAAAGTCTCTAACTTGAAGATTCGGTTTTATTAGAAAATTTGAGAGAGACTGAAAAACTGACCAATCAAAACATTTCGTGACCCAATTTTATTTTAGAATTGTAACTAACAATATAAATGTTTCGTACGGTTTTTGGAACTGTAAAAGGCACAAATGCTGTTATTGTATCGCAAAAAGGTTTATTCCCAAATTTCCAGTAATTTAAAGCGTCTTTTGTGAAAGCAGGGGATAGTAACTGGGACAGGGTTAAACAAATTTACCCAAGATCTCTTGAAACATTTCAAGTAGGGTCCGTTTTATTTCAAAGAAAGTGAGTAGTAATTCAATTTCGGTTCAATGGTCTACGCATAATTTGAGAGAGACATTCTAAAAGGCATTAACAACATTAGTTTTGTTCACACAAATTAACATGAAATTCGATAATTCAAGTAATTTGTTAAAAAATTAATGGAAAATGTATTTTTGCTTCTAATGTCCATTAGCTGTGCTCAATATATTATAAGTGTTATTGTTGAAAAATGATGAAATCCATTAGTTGCACCTAAACAGTCATAATATTAGCTTTAACAATATCGTAAAAGATTGAAGCTACATCAAAACACGTAATATCAGACGACAGCTATTCATGTCATTAATGGTCAGACATCTATTAGAGTTGCATTAACGGAATATTTTTGAATAAAATAAATTATTCATTGAATAACTTTCAAATCGATTCAGTACTATAATGGATTTCCCGAAATATAAGGACTATGGATAAATGTAATGAAAATGAGGAACCATACCCAATAAATAATCTTGAATATCTACACCAGTTCTGAAATTTGGCACTGCTTGAAATTTAGCTACTGAAAATATTTTTCAATCTTTTTATTTCTATATTCCGTGTTGCATAGGATTCTGTAAATGTGTAGAAGTGTGTGTGTGTGTGTCTCTTGAAAGATAAACGTTCAAAGTATATTCTCGAAGAGAGCGAGATCAGTTAATATTACCCCTTGGAAATGATATATTTATAACTCGTGGCCACGAAAGGGATTTGGTATCAAATATTAATATCTGCGTTCGGTAACAGCCGCAACAAAGGCAAAAACAGGCAGAAATAAATACGAGCCGATACCGGTACTGACAAATATTTATTTCCAATATTTACTCCAGGCAGATTCGTGTAAATACTTTAAAAGCTAAGAGCTTCAAATTTTATTATTTCTCGCTGACAACTGGTGAAATGCAACTTCAGCTTTTTAGCAGAGACATCTTGACAAAGAAATACGCTGCGCCACTTTGCAAAGAGACGACGGCATTACTCCGGAGTAAAAGATTTATCGGGACGAATCCCCGAAAGCGCTTAAATGTCGATATGCTGATAGATACAAACGGTTTCTCATATACATTGCTTTAAGACGAAGAAGTGTAAAAGGTCCGGCTCTTTACAGAAACCAAAGGAAATGGCCAGTCAGGATAGGTCCTGAAGCTTAATGTGCTAGTTGATAGTTCGGAGTGTTTTTTTTCCAAAGTTCAAAGTTCTGACCCGAAAAGAATGGTTGATTTATTCCTGGACTGCATAAAAAATTTCAGAAACTAAAGTTTTAGGAAATGCTGAAACTTTTATTTAGAATGTTTGGAAACTGAATTTTGGTGACATACTTTTGGAATATCAAAGCAAAAAAATATTTACTAAACTATAGGAAATTTCAACCCTTCTTGATTTTTTTTCATTTCACCCCATTCGATTAATTCAACCCAAATTAGTTTTTCTTATTTTTTTTAAACCATATAAGTATTTATTTTCAATTAATTAGAATAATTCGAAACGTTATATTTGCATTGCTTAGTCCAGCATATAATACAAGGAGCACGAAAATCTGGGTTGGATATGAAAATCCTTGATAATTCTTATGAAAATTTCGGCTGTGAATACAAATTTCCATAAGCTTAAACTTGTATACTGTTTAGATTAAACTCAACATTTTGTTTACTGTTAAATTACAGTATGGAAGTGTTTAAATTCGCCCTAGGTTATAAAATTATTCCAGAGAATAAGTTTGGACTTTGTTTAAAATTAAATTTTAGTTATAATTTCATTACTTTATTAAACTTTGTTGTTTTTAGGGTTGAGTAGCTACGTGTATGTTCTCAATATATTAATGTACCATGAATGAATAATAAACTGAAGCTGTAAGGCAGATAACCTGCACCCATTTCGATATTTGTTCGCATAGGAACCCGTTCGGTGTTTTGTTCTTACTTTTGAACAACCCTGGACTATGTATAAATCTGTTATCTTACATTTTGGGGTTAAATTCCAAGACTCGGTGTTGGTTGGTATCTATAAATTGTTTCTGAGTACATAAAAACTTTTAAATCTCTCAATTTTTAAGCAATAAAACAAATCAGTTCAACAATCTGCATATGTTTATCTAAAAGTTGAAAAAAGCAATAAAAATTTAAAGCCTCCGAAAGTTTGTAACGGGCCAATATATCTTTCAGGGAAAACATCCGGTTCTCGAAGCTCAAAGAGGCGGGGCGATGGGAAAACAATAACTTATCCAAGTCTCTTGAGCACGAGGTTGTAGCAACCAATTACTACCAATACTCTTCCTCTAACGGCCTGTATGATATTGATAAGTCATTATGTTTTAATTGGAGATCTTGAGCTTCTTCGGAAAAATATAGAGAGATCTGTTTCGGTGGCAGAGTGTAGAATCCAATCAATTACGGACCAATAAACCCTGCAGTTGGCGGCCTGCCAAGACCAGAAAACTGGGGTGGACACACCGAAAACGAACTCCCCCCAACTTCAAGTGGTTTCAGTAAACTATAAGAAAACGTTATCTATATTGACACTCTTAAATTAGCGATCATAAATTTTCTTTCGGATACACCTGCCTCCTGAAATTTCTATCGGTTTTCCTCGATGCCTAATTTCGATTCTACGCATTCTCTTACACGCAACTTTTCCTTCTAATCATCTTTTAATAACGCTTTGATTTCGCTTTCAGTTCATTATTCCTCGATAATTCAAAATTAATGACCGCATCGTGTTTCATACACTTACACTCATGCCCTATTCGGGGTTCTAATGCGAAACGAAACGGGTTCTGTTCTTCCTTTCTGCATTAAAAGTAGCATGGGAATGCATTAAATATTCAGGCGGCTTCTCAAGGGTGTATTATTAACGAAGAATACTTTCTCCGTAGTGGTATTGAAAAAAATGTTTCTTGTAAATTTTCAGTAGAAAAATTGGTTTTTATCATGATTTGTGTTTTTTTATAGAAGAATTTAAATTTAAGTCTCTGCTAAAGGAAAGTATTTTTTTTTAGTTTTTTTACTGAGCTGCAGAAATAGGTTAGATGTAGAAAATTAGAGAATAAAAGTAAAGGGGGTGCGAAGAAGATAATTAAAAGAACGGGAAGAGAAGATTTAATGAGGGAGTACGGAGGATTAAATATAAAGAGTAGTGGGGGAAATAGCAGAAATGGTAAATGAGTTCAAATGTCAAAAGAGCAAAAACAAGGGTGGTCAGAAACAAACAATAAATAAAATACGAGAAAATATTAAAGGGGTACAGACGGAAGCCTGAAAGAGGGGAAGTATGTAGAAAGAAAAATACGGGAGACCTTTTAATGACTATAAGGGCTACTAACAAGAAACGAGAATGAAGGAGTGAATATAAGGGAGGGAATGGAAAATCACTGACTTGGGTGAGATTAATGGGAAGGGAAATAATATTAGGAAAAGCAATAGAAAAGGAGAATGAAGCACACGAGGGAGATGAAAGGAATAAATACAGTGCAATATAAAAAAAAACTGGTCAAGTTGGATTACATGCAACCACAGCCAACTTGGCGAAGTTTATTTTAGATTACGTTGCAGTAAAAAAAAATGTAGGAGAATTTTTCTAAATTAACCCTTCCTGTGTTACATGCATCTGATTTCCAACAAAACAATAAAAAATAAAATATTATTTCTATTCCTTTTACCTACTATCTACTATTTAAAAAAAATATTTCCCTTCCAAATTGAGTTGGTAGTATAATTCTGATTTTTTTGCCCTTAAAAATAAACATTAATTTCTTTTTTTACCTTATTTGCGTGATATCATGTTTAAACAAACAAATTGACACTTTCCCTCTTGAATAGAATCGATAAATTGATTAATGGTTTTTTTAACGCATTTCTTACTACCAAACCAAAATTCAACCCTCATAGTATCACCCCTCCCACTTTAATAACTATAATTTAACGCTTTTAACCTACTTTTCTTTCTAATTATAAACTTATGGTTGGAACATTTGAAATTGGAAATAATAACAGATTTCCTTTGAATTACAGGGGACGTAAGAAACACATAACAAATGAGTTATTTCTGAAACTGAATCATAATTAAAGTAAAAGTAGGGCCAGAGAAGTAAAAATATGATTTAAAAATAAATATTATATTGGGTACCCAAAAGTGTTCGAAAACTATAAAAGATGGGAATTTATTTTTAATCAAGGCGGCCAGTAATAATAAATTGGGAGCTATATAGCTATAGCTATATACGGGGTGTAACTAAAATACTTGACCAAACTTTAAGAGCGTGTTCACACGAAGAGAAGAAAAAAAAGTTCATATGAACATGGGTTTGGGAAACGCTTTGTTAGGGTGCTACAGCCCCCAGCCCCCATACATCATATACCCCAAAGTGATTCAATTTTTTACAATTAGCTTGTAAAATTTAACGACGTCGCATCCTGTACATAAGAATTGTAAATGATTTTAGATTTCAAAGGGATCCGATTATCTAATTTCGTTTTCACTCTTGTCTTTAATGTCGTTAACGTCAATTTTGTTGGGGTTGCTTAATTTAGAAAATAACGCTCCTTTCTTGAATTAAGGGTGAATATGTGTAACATCGAAGGGATGACATTGATGAAAAGTTTAATAATCTCTCTTAAGCACCATGTCAGGATGGCGATTAACCAAACTGTAGATTAATTATTTAAACAAAGCTTTAATAAATACGCAATAGGGTCCTTACTTTACGGGGGTAGGTAATATTATATTCGGGTAGGAAAAGCGCGAAATGCACTTAAACATCTTGAAAGTTCGAGAAATACGAATGTGTTTCCTGTTAAGCTGGGGGAGTGAAGCCGAACTTCCAACTTGTACATTAAACAACCTGCCACCTGCATAAAATATTACCGCAAACTTTTGCAATGCTACAAACATTGATATGCAGGAGAAACATGTAATTACTTGGCACAGGTACTGGGAAAACAGCAGCTAGACAAGCGGCTCGCAATTAAAACCAGTAATAGAGTTAAATTATAGCTTGCTTATTTGCAACAGAAGTTTCGATTAAAATGGGGCTACCACTTGTAGGTTGCGTGATGTAGCAAAAAAATAGAACGAATGCTTGTTCTACTCACCCTTTTCCTGCGTTTGATGAATATTATACCAGCAAATTTAATTACGTGCTGACAGCACGAAAGAGTAATCATTTCAGATTAGCATTAAATAGTTTGTTTACTTTCTCAGCTATACTTTATACCTTGGGTTAGGAAGTACAATGTTTTTGGGGCAGATAAAAAATTAATTGCCTTATGAAAATGTGCTGTTTAATCAACTCGACCTGCGGCCTCGTATGTGAAGTTCGATGACGTCTTTCTTATAAAACTTTTATTGCATTAAAACTTTTTATACTGAAAAATTGGTTACTATTGGCCTACGTTCGTAGAATGTTTTTAAAGCATTACAGAGATATGAAATAAAGTTCCATATTTGAATTTATTTGAGATAGTTATGTATGACATGGAAGTTAAATAAGAAGCTATCAATTCCAAGAAGCTGTGACGAGATAATTCAGCTTGACGTGCGATAAACCATTAATCAAAATGAACTCAATCATGAAGGTCAATATACCGAATATTTACATCCCATTATTCACTTTTATTAGAAACAAAAGAAAACGGAAAAGTAGGAGCATTAAGATGATATTACCCTTTTACATGCATTTTAAATATCTCCAGTCAAGTAACGAAAATAGGTTTCTCCAAAAACATCATTTATCACACTTACAAAAAAATCGACCTGCATAATTTATTTTTGTTTTGGGGGATTCTATAACGAAAAGGGTGGTAACAAATCAACAGGATATGATTTTAAACATTAAACGCAAATTTAAATTTCTTTAAAGAAAATTGTAACAGAAGAAGATTTGAATTCAAACTCGATAAAGTGTTATATTGTACAGTAATGGACAAAAGTAATGTCCTTCGCCGCTTTATGTTTATACAACCTCTTTAACGGTTTGCAGTAAGCTACGATATGCCCCTTTGGGCCCTTTGCTTCCCAAAAGTCGCATATCTCAGATTACTGCAACCTGTTAAAGGAGTTGTATAAACATAAGGCGATAAGGGACAATATTTTTGTCTATGACTGTACAATATGTCAAGATAAAGCGAATATAGAAAATGATTCCTACTAATATTTGACACTGATATGGCATTGCATTAAAAATGAAGAGGCCATCGTTGTTAACTAATCCGGTCCCTGATTATTACCAAACGAAAGATTTGTATCAATCTGAGTACCTATATACCTAATCCCCAATTCATAAAAAAATGTTTTTTAGCGTTCTATAAATAAAACATCATTGTAAATAAAAATACGTTAAGTACTTTAATACCACTCTTATTATTCATCAAGAAAAAAAAATGAGATAACGATCGACAATGTGGCGTTATCAAAACAAGTGTTTTATAGTTCAAATAAAACTTTCTAATCGATATTTTTTGTGTTCTGAATTACATTCAAATATTTTTATAGATATAAAATTACGTTTTATTTGTATATGAAAATGACTAATAGGATTTAGAGGAGATATGACATATGAAGGCAAATTAAACGCAGCCAATTCTAAGAAAACTGGGGCGAGATAATTCAACTCGACGTAGCAGCTGATTAATCAGAAGAATCCTAATAAGGTCAATATACTGAAAGTTAGATTAGGTACATTTCGTGGATTATTTTTATTCGATGTAATTAAGGGTGGGGGCAAGTTGACGATTTTAGATTAATTTTCAATAATTATCTGATTAGTTCGGTTATGAAACTTGATTATCTTATACATAACACTGATATAATTTATTGCTTTTTAAAGGGTGAGAAAAGATTAACAAGAAGTTATTTCTGTCTAAATTTAAACAGCTTTAAGTTAAAGTGAAGTAATCAACGGAAGTAATTATTCTTTTCCACCAATTTAATTTTTATTACCTACTGCTATTCGTGTATGACAACTCTGATACGTAATGTTTTTTTAAACTCTGACTTTAACATGCGTTTATAAATTAATTTCCCAGAAGAAAAGAAGCACAATTGGGATGAGTAAAGACAAAAAACCAAAACAGTAATAGTATGAATGTTAGAAACAATAATTGGGAAGTGGTTAGCCACGTAGACTGATACGAAGAGGAAATTAAGCGAATTCTTGAAAAATTAAAAATCCCATTGTTTCGAAAGTATTTTTTATCAACAAGAATTAACTTGAATATGATGGTAATATATTTTAATTGCGTGTAGGTTTTTGAAGACCTTAAAAACTGTAGTAAACAAAAATTTGGTTAACTAGGAGGAACGCAATATTTCACCTACCCCCTAGTTCTAAATCCAGGACTCTATACTTTTTTATTCGATTTCATTACTAAATAATTTTGATTTCTTTGGGCATCCATTTTCAACCCTTGCTATAGAGTGGTATTACAAAAGGGGGGGGATCTTCCCCAGCGACCTAAACCTCAGCCAGAGCTTGTCAATAGGCAAAATGGCCGATGTCTTCCAAGCGGAGGTAATAGGCTAGCAATCCGCGATCAACAGATCAAGATTGAAAAAATGTTGCAGCTAAAAGGAATACAAGATTTATTTTAAACCCCGCACAGAACCCAAAAATTGTTTCCAATTGTGTCCACTTTAGGGGTCGTATTTTGTATGATCTCAAAATTTTTCAGATACTAGGGAAATTTAAAAAGTTTTGGGACTAATTAAGTTAGAGGGATGTTAAAGAACGAAATATTTTTATTTTCCGATTACATCTTCGAGGATTTAGCAATTTCAGACCTTAAGAAAATCTCTTGGGATTGAAAATTCTCAAACTGCAAATTATTTTAAAAAAGTAACGCGTAAACGTTTGCTACTGTCCTCTTCCATGATTCACTCCCTGTTTGAAACTACATTTTTTATCTCAATGACGTCACAATACGGAACTGATAGTGCAGGATGATAAAAGCCACAGAAATCGCGAAATTTCTTATAACTTGTCGAACCATAGTGAACAAAAGAGTAAAAAGTGAACTGTGCGAAATAAATTTGCAGTTTTGAGTTAAAATGATGCACCTACTAGGTAAGAAACCTTTGCATATCGTCTATAAACGTGGCACTTTAAAAAAAAATATTCATTAATACATTTTGATTTTAATATTCTTGTCAGCTCTTTGTTTTAAAATGTCACTTCAACTTAAAACTGTTGTTTGGAAAATTTTTGTAGACCAATCTAGGTACCCATTTTGCATCGTGGCTTCAAAATATACGATAACATTGTTAATATTTCCACAATAATTTCCAAAATAGTTTATTGCATTAATTTTCTGTGTTTAATAAAACTTTCAGGTAAAGTAATGATGGAGGGTCTACGAAACTATAGTAACCTGAGGTCCGGGGAACCCTCGCAGTGGGTTTTACGGGCCTAATCGTGTACTTTCTGGCTTGTCTGTAATGCGCTACCTACAACGAAATAATCTTATTCCATCGATTTCGATGAATGTCACTCCATTTCTGCATAATCTACCAACTATGCTAACCATTGATGGTAATCATCTGGGTATCGCTGCTGAACATAACGAGGATCGATTGAGGGCTACGTATGAACACGGAACTGGTATTATAAGTATGTCTACAGTAATTAAGAAGAGCAATTTTGAACTTGAAGCAACAGTTGAGTGTACACCAAAGAGAGGTACTTACTAAAATTTTTTCTTAGAACAATTTGATTTTTCTAACCAATGTTAGATACTGATATGAGGAACCCCATGTGTTTTTTCTTACTGAAACAACTGAATGTAAATTATTTTTCAGGTGTAATGGTTGCTTCTGAAACACCAATTGCTACTGAGCCTCGATCGTATTTTTTACACCCTTCTCGGCAGTACGTTTTATGGAATCAAAACTTTGTTCAACAACAACTTCTTGAAGCTTACGATTGATATGTCACTTTTCCGGAACAAAATTGGTTTTGTACTGGATTGTGAAAGGAATTATCTTAAATTTGTATTCAAACGGCATACACGGATGTTTGGCATTGAATATCATCATGATGGTAATTTCGAAAAGAATATTGGGTTGAAAATGGATACCGAAGGAAATAATCTGAGTCTTAATGGTAATTTGTACCATCATCATGTCAGTATTGGGTATAATACTTTTCATAATGAAGACAATGGTATAGAAGGTTAGGTTTATTAACCGTAAGGGCGATATTCGTTTTGAAATAATCATGGGAAAAATTTGATTCCGTTGTAGGAAATTATTAGCGCATTTTTGGATAACGATCTTGGCATATTACTATATTATTATTATTATTATTTTATATAATTAACGGTGTTTTATTATGCTTTATAAAATTAGATTTGCTTTATAGTATGATTTGTTTACAATAAGAATTATAAATATACATTATTATTATTATCATATAACTTTTTTTATTGTGTGTTGCTTATTCAAAGCAACTATAAGAAGGTTAAGTAATTTTTTTTGTTAAACTTTAATTTTACTGGCTTTCTCCTAAATATAATCAATGAACTTTGTCCGTTTTGGTTTCACATAATCCATTGAAACTGGACAAGATTTCAGGAACAGACACGGTGGATGAACGAAAGACAGTTTGAGAAATAATAGGGGGAGGGAGTGAGAAGATTCATTCTTTTTGAGTTCAGATTTTTACTGAACAGAATGATTTATTTTGGCAAAAAAATGTAGGCGCGTTTGAATTATTTCTAAAAATTTTCCAAGCAAATCGGAAGAGTGGGGGACGTTTTGCATATAAAAAAAAATCAAGCCTTTGAATTTTTTCTGAAACTTTTTAAAGGGTTGAGTAACATTTTATAAAGATGTCAGGACCGTACTTAAATTTTCTCTGCGATTACAACGCTTTCAAGAAACGGAATATCTCTGAACTAGAGGGTGCAGGATTATACCGTAAAGATGGCAGCTCTTCCCTCTATTTTTGGTCATTTTTCCCCCTCTCACCGATTTCCTTAGGAAATTCCCAGAATGCAATATGAAGGACAAAAATAATTGGAAAATATGTGCCAAACATTCCTCATCCCCTTCCATCTAGTAAAAAAATCAGAAAATTTTCTAACCAGATGGAAAGGGGTGAGAGAAGTTTGGTTAATAATTTCCAAGTCTATGGGCTCTAAATATCATTCTGGGAAAATCCTAATGAGATCTGAAGGGGTGAAAAAAATGTCTGAAAAAAGAAGAAAGACTATTTTCGATCATTTTTCTCACCCCTTCTGATTTCCTTCCCCGAATGTAATATGAAGGCCAATCACTTGGAAAATATGTGAAAAAATAATTAAGATCTACTTTTTTTCTGATTAACAAATAAATTGTATGTCCCCTTAACATACCTACCCAGGAATATAACCAAAAATGAACCCACAACCTACATGTTTACTAAAGAATGAACTTTGATTGCAATGAGCTATTTATGTTGTATTCAAAATGTTGAATCGCCCCAAGTTGTTAAATATTGAATATCGTTCGGGCGGTTGGTAGGAAATTTCCAGCGATGATGTTTGTTTATTTTGTATTAACTTTGACGATTTAGTTATAATCGCTTAGAAATATGAAAATTAGGTTTGATAACTATTAGCAAATATTATTATTATTATTAAAATAATAATTTCCATCATGTCTATACAGGGTGAGTCTGCTAAGAAAAATTATCTGGATATCTTCGTTATCTAAAATATTAAAATAATTCTGCTTGGTTAGGCTACTGTCTCTAAAGGCAGAGTCAAATTTTTTGACTGTTATGTTGGTTCAAATCCAATATGGGGGGAGTATTTTTCTGAATAAATTAAGGCCACCCCGACACAGCTATGGATATTTTTGAATGTCTGTGCTTGTTAGATGGGGGAAAATACGACCAAGATGATAAACTTTGGAATGGTTATGTAATGTTAGGAATATTTTTGTACACAGCCTCCGCGTAATTATTAATTAAATATTTTTTTTATAATGCGCAAAAGTGTGGATATTAATGCAATTGATGATAGCTTGTTGATTAACCTTTTGCTCTTGACCCTAACCTAACCTAACGTCCTATCATAAAATAAATACTTCTTCTTATAACTTTTGGTGCATATACCCTAGTACCTAATTATACTTTAGGTGTGCAGTGTAATACGTTTCTGTGTCATGAAAAATCTCCTGTTCAGTGTTGGTCTGTTATTATTTTTAACTTCTCAGGTAATACCTACGTAAAATTTCCTATCCAATATTTTAAAATAATTTTATCTTCTTTTTAGGCCTTTTCCAAAAGAATATTTAAAACACCCCCACTGATTAATTTGGAAGAATGTATTGCTCAAGTGGGATTAGATCCAAATACCTTAACACAAGCTTTTAATAAAAATTATATGCTCCCAGAATCAAATTTAAAAATTGTTCAATATTTAGACTGCACATGGAGAAGATTAGGATATCTTAGCGAGAATGGAAATTTTAATTTAATTGCGATTCAAATATGGACAACAAGTACTTTTGTAAATAATCTTGGCATGCCTTATCAAACTAAAACTGAAGTTGATAATGTTGAAAGTAAAGTCGATTTTAGTGTTGTGTTTTGTGATTTTAGAAAACGAAATAGTTCTCTTTATAAAGCTATTAAAATGTATAATTGTTTAGTTGAGCATATGATGATTTTTTCTAATTTAGATATAAATAATTAAACTTGGATTTCGATTTTTTAATTCTTCAACGGGGGTTGGGGTAGGTAAGGACGAACCATGACCACGCTAGACAAGAAACAACCCATAAAGCAATTAAATTAATTAGTAAACCTGTCGTAACAAAATTGAAACATCTTTAATCATGAAATTAAGCAAATTTGCCTCTTTTATAATCACAACTTCGCTTTTGATGTAAATGTAATGACCTTCAAGCTTCTTAAACTTGTACAAGTTGTAGCAGTATTTTGTTAGATAACATTTACCCAAGTTTGTAAAACAAATTTAGTTTCACACAGGTATTAGTTTAGGACTAAGATGTTTACTTTGAACATGAACTTAAAATTACTTGGAATATTTTTGGTGCTTAAAGTTTCTTTTAGAAGTAATTTTTTTGGATACCTAACCCATGTTGCGTTTTCTATTTTAGCCCGACATGTGAAAATAGTGTCCGTGGTATAAAGAACCTTATTCTGATAATAATTCCATTTACTTTACGGTAGCGAAGGCACACACGAATGAATATTTCCTTCCATGTCTCATAAAACCCGCTGTGAATATCCCGATCTCTATTTGAATATGTCAGATACCCTGCTAATAACAGCTCATTTATTATTCGTATGCACGTTATGTACGTACGTGAAATCTACTAGAAATTGCCTGTAAATTGCTGGGTTGTTGGGTCTATCGACCGTGTTGAGTATGCAATGATTTAGTACATCATGCTGCAGTACTGGATTCTCTTGTGATTAAATTAATACACTTCCAGCAAGTGCTGATTAAAGTGCAAACATAATACATAACAAGCTGCACCGCTAAAATTGATCGAGAAAAGCAATCGCGTGAGAGCGGACCAAAAAAAAGAGAAATGCTTGGAAAAATTTACCTTCTGCATTTTAGAGTAACTATTTGTTTATGGGAGATACGTGAAGTAAAGTGAAGCAATTTTTCTTTTTCTTGAAAGCATATTCGTTGATTGTCATATATTTCCGTATAAAATTGGAATTATTTTGTTATTTCTTAAGCTTCAACTTGAATATGAGTTTTCATGATTTTTAAAGTGGGCGCAGGTACCTATTATACGATCTGGATTAATTTATCTCTTTGAATTTTAAGAAGGCACGCTTCCAGAAGAAACCCCTAAAGTGATAAGCAACCAAAACTTTATCAACAGTTCAAATCCCATTTAGTTTTTGGACCAATCTAGTCATTACAAAAAAATATGAGTTTATAACTCTGCGAATTCGTTAAATTAATTTGTTGAGATATATTCACCCCTTTAATTTTTAAATTGAAAATTATAGGATAATATTCTAATAATGTTCCTGGAATGAAGCTCAATAAACGTAATTTCCCTTCATTGTTAGATCTAATGGTATAACCAGTTCACTTGGTGCAGATATTCACTACCCACGATCTCAAGTCATTAATTAACAATTAATCTATTAATTACAGCAGCTTAATCCTCAGAAGCACGTACAACTCTTGAATAATTGGAGAACTTTTCCCACAGCTTTCAAATATTACCTACTTTTCATTTTCTATTAACTCCCAAGTTTTTTGTTTGACTTGAAACCACAACGAAATTTATAATTTATTAGTATCAAGGGCTAAAAATAGTTTAACAAGGGATTTTAGATTGTTATCCCTTACAACAAGGAAAGTTTGAACCACGTTTGAACTCGAAACACACATTTATGAAACGTTGTGGAAATTTTCAAGGTTGCGGTATGAATGAGGATTAAAAAATCTGAAGAGGAGGGGGTACACTCATTAGAATTGGAAAAAAAATTACCCTTAAGGATTGTTACCAGGGAAATTTTTGAAGACGGTGTTAAATAATTTAGAAGAATTTGAAGAGAAACATCGATGCTCAATGAAAACGCTTCTGGACTAGCAGACTCGATGGGGTTAGAAGACGAAACGTTGAAACTTCAATTCGTATCTTATGTTGACTTACGGTTTAAATTTTTAAAAGACAGCTTTTAGGGTGAAATTAGTTAGATCTAGTGGAAATGGTGGGGCGCTCATCAATATTTTCCTGAATTTTTAAGAGCTACAGGGTTGCTGGAGAAAAATTATTTTTAGGACACAATAATAATAATAATTTGTGCCTATTCCCATCCACTTATTTATTAAATGTCAAACATTTTCTATATTTTATTTAGTGTTTGATTTCAAAAAATTTTAGATGCGGTATTAGACTTTTATAAGAAGAGTCATACTCATATGATAACGACGTCATCGCGAATCGTAAGACCGACAACCGAACGAGTTAAATTCGTGTCACGAATCGCAGGCGCGGCGTCAAAGTTAAACCGTTTTTTGTGCGAGTAAGTTTATATTGTGAAGTTATCCTGAGATAAGGTAAGAAAAAAGATACATTATTCGTAATTTAAACACTGTTTCAAATTTTGTAAGGAATTTAATAAAAATCTAGAGAATTTTTTTAATTTTAATTTTTTATAAAGTTGTAACAAATTACGAAACTTAGGTTTCAATTATGTTTGGTAGAAGGACTGGGGTTAGAGAAAATATTTAAATAATTCCTGTTTTCATAGAATTTAGGGGCGGTTTATCAATTCCTGTTAGGTTAACCAATGGTTAATTGTCATGGATACGAATTGTTAGAAGAATCCTATCCATGACACTTGACCGTTGGGTTAGCTTAACGAGGGGTTAACTAACTACCGGATTGATTTATAAACTAGCCCTTAATACAATTAATTGCACTAGTTTTTTTATTTTGAATCCCCGAAACTTAAAAAAAATTAAACTTGTGCAATTTTGGAACATATTGCAAAATGTTTAGTAAATTACGTAAATGATTTTTTTTAAAAACCTTTGTATTGGTTCCAATTCTAAAACAAAAAATTCTTACAAGATCGTTTTAATTCTTTTTTTTAATAGCAAACTCAAACCTAAATGATGATGTAATCTTTGGAATTTTCCCCACTAGCACAGATGCTGCAAGTTTTGTTAATATTCCTGCACATATAACGTGACTAAATTTCCGTGAATCATTTTCTAGGAAGTGTTAAAACTTTTGATTTAATTCTTTGAAACCCCAATTAGAATTCCTGACAATTGTTTGTTTTTGGAAAAAGTATTTTTCACGAAATTTATTTTTGGAACATAAACAGTTCTGCTTTTATCCAAGAAAAAAGTGTACAAAGTAAACTCCGGAATATTCAAATAACGCAGGCCAACAAACCTTTCTATTTTTAACTTGGAATCACTTTATAGTTCGTACAAACAATTAAGAAATCATGTAACAAGCGTTGATAGATACTCATTTTATTTTCTCTTTGATTTTTTCCTGAATTCCTTTTGACATTACCAAATAAAATAAATCTATATTTTAATTAGCTTTCCTTTAATTGCAGGAAAATTCTTATGGAGAACGACGTTATTAATACAACAACCGAGAGGGTGGTAAATATAATTACCACCCTCGAATCTGAGCCTCTACAGAGCTTTTTATTCGCCTAATTGGCTGCGTATTCTAACATTTCTATATACAAATGATGTTGTACCGATAATTACTGCAAATTTCACCCCTTTCGACGACAGATTCTCTGTAGGGGTGACATCTAACGCTCATCAAATTGCGCTAGCTGCTGCATATAATCAAAATTTTATTGGTGTGACTTATCAACACAGCTCTGGAATTCTCATCGTGGGAACTAACTTTGAATGCGATAATTTTAGAATGGGTGTAGTATTTCGTGTTAACATGAGAGGTAAATATTTAAAGGATCCAGTAAAGTAAAATTATTCTACAGATACAGTAGTAATATTTTGTAATTTTTTATCCTTTGCCCACCCCATACTTCTACCACTCCATACAGCGGTCCTTCCTATCGTTACCAGTTTTTACTCTGGTTTGTGATTACTTCGCGCTGACTTCTTTTCTGTAGGTGATAATTTGACGAAATATTAATGCTAATTTTTTTTAGAATCACCAAGGATTGAAGGTTCTCGGTATGATGAAACCACGATGACGAATTCCTCAAGGCCTCTGTTGTATTTTTTATAACATCATCAAAAATGTATATTCTAGAATTCAAAATTCATTTTGGACCAATCGTTCATGGAACCTTGCTCTCAGCAGTACCATTTACAATAACAGCCTCGGCCTTCATATAAATTCAAGACCAAACGAGATTGCAATCACGACATATTTTAATCAACATCGATTTGGTCTGTTTCTAAATTCAAATCACGGTTTGAATTTTAGAGGTTATTTTAATCAACATCAGATTGCGTTTTGTACCAGTTTCCACGAGAACAGACTTGTACTGAAGGCTAATATCAACCAGCATCGACTTCGATTCAGTCTAAATTCACTCGAGGGAGGTTTTCAATTGAGATGTGGGGTTAACCAGCACCGATGCGAGCTTCGTCTAAATTCGAATGAAAATGGACTACAGATGCGATTTGCTAATACTCGTCATAGATTTGGACTCCTTATTAATAAAGTTGCGAATGGGGTTGATTTTAAAGGCTACCTTAATCGGCGTCGATTTCGATTTGGGGTTTTTGTAAATTCAAATTCAGATCGGCTACAAATCGAAGGATATTTTAATCAGCGTCGAACTAGATTCCAATATGATTATCAACAACGTCGATTCATGCTTCAAAATGTGGTGAATTCAGAAGATTAATTTAAAATGTTAAATGTGTAAAAGTTATATTTTTTGGTTTCATGTTTTTTTTTGTGTATTGTCTTTCAGTAATAAAATAAATCCCTAGTTGTAAAGTTGAATAATAAAATAGAAATGCTTTGTTTTATTTGAAGGTATGGAATTATTTTTTTGAGAACTGGAAATTAGGTTTGCGTATGAGACGGCTCAACGTGCCCTCCTAAGCACGATCGGTTACGTATATGTCGCTATATTTTTCCACCCATCTGTATAATAATTCCCAGGGATATCTTTTCGCATTTCTTTACAATGTGAGTTTAAAATTATTCCGAGTGTTAAAATAACTAAATTATGCACTCGGTATGAGAAATAAATTTATTCATAGCCTAATAAACCAACAGTAGTGGTAAATGTTTTTAATACCAGAATAAGAACCTCCCACGTACTCTTAGTAATTTGAAATATGTTGTAATAAACTGCACGCAAGTACTGGTAGGTAGGTAGACATTCGACCGTGTAATGTAATATGCGAGGTTGATTAATATCTTCAAATTAAGCTCACGCTTCTTATAATGAAAACTGTAACTTTATTAAGAAAACATTTTTCTAAAAATTTCACTATTATTTTGTTTTATTGCCGTGCCCTTTTTGCTCCTTAGGGTCCTTTACTGTATTAACCTCTCAAAAGTTTTTTTATTATTCATGTCGGTTATCGTATTATAAGAATATCAAGTGCTATTGCTGTAACAGTGGCCAAAAATTGGAAAAGTGTAGCGTCTGAGTGAGATGGTTTATTTTTATCCATTGTCCTGTGAGTTGGCTTAGATATTACAGCAGTGGCGGCTCGTGAGGTAAATTATTGGGTAGGCCAGCAGCGTGGTACGGAAAAGAGCATTTTTTGAAAGTCATAAATATACATCAAATAAAAACCATTAAGAATGTTACGTTATATATTATAATTATATCGCAACAATCATTTACACTAGTAGAGGAAGAAGTTGTACAATCAACAAGGGTACTCATTTTTGTGCAGCAAGCAACGCACCAACTCGAGAAAATTCAACTGCCGGATAGAGATCAGGCACGGGCCTACCACCCGCGTAAGATCGGAGTAGTCTAGTGCAGTGATGCCAGATCTCACGAAAAATCGTGAGATCTTACGATTTCATTTACAATCTCACGATCTCACGATAACTGCTCTACATCTCACGATTTTAAATGCAGTGCTTAAATTTGAATATGGATATCTTTGAACTTGTCTAAATTTTGTCAATTTCTGTTTAAAACTCGGGGGTTCCCGTGAAAGTACACAATAAATACCTACTCTAAATAAACTAAGGTAGTTTTATGTAAAACTCGGGGGTTCCCGTGAAATTACACAATAAAGACCTTAAATAAACTTGGGTACTGTTTTATTTAAAACTCGGGACTTTCCCTGATATAAATACATAGCAAACAAACTGCTTGTTTTCGGTTTTAACTTAAGTAGTTCTGAGGCCTGTGGTTCCTGTGCTGTGGTTCTGAGTAGTTCGTTGAGCCTTGAGCGCCAGAGCATTTATCGCGTTTGTAGAAAAAAATGTCGGAAGACAGTGCTAGTGATAACAGTGAAAATTCTAATGCCTCTTCGTCATCTACGGCAAATGTGCGAAAGTTATCTTATAAATAAAAATATAAAGAAGCATGGGAGACAGAATTCAGTTCAGTTGGAATAAACTTTTTGGAATTTGAAATCTAATATTTGTGTTTCCATACCTTTCCTGCTTTACCGAATTCTCACGATTTCTCATGAATTTTCCTGTTCTTATCTCACGAAATCAGCTGTGGTTGATCTGGCATCACTGGTCTAGTGAGTCATAGGATTAGCACAGTGCTCGGTACAGTGTATTTATGCAAGCAAGGTCGGCCGGTGCCTATGCTGGAGAAATTTTTTTAATAAAATTCACGCCACGCTAAATTTCTGTTGCTGTATTGTAATTTGTAATTTTAATGAAAACAGACTCAAAAATAACAAAATAAATAATAATTGTGTATAATTATAAATAAATAGATTACAAAAATATTTTAAAAATACAACAAATAATTTTAGGGTAGGCCGGGCCTAACCTGCCTGTTCTTGAAAACCGCCACTGTATTACAGGCAGGAAGAAAGTTAGGAGCTTTATGCAAAATTTAAAAAAGATATGAAACACAAATGAGTTACGCAAATGGGCGTAGACACGCAACGTAAACAAAATAATTATGTAGTACCAAAGACTATTATCACTTCTATAGACAGCTAAACAGAACGAAAAGCTATGCTTTAAGTTACTTCTTTTTGATGTGTCCAGTAGGTGGAACAGCGGTTGAAGTTTTACAGGTTTTTGTGGTCATAGGCTTTGACTACAATCGTCCAGTGTAGCTAAGAAAGTGCAAATACTGTTTGTTATTTTCTTAACCCACCAATTTGACCTGGTCCTTGCTGCAGTAGTTTGGTAGTAATTTAAGGTTTCGAAGATTTTATCAGCTATATTCTTTTACCTGCTCTAGGTATCACTAAATTGTAAAGATTGTAAACAATCTTCTTATTTCTTGTGATTACTTTTAGAATTCAAGTAAATGGTTCATATTTTCGCGATAATACCTACGTTCTTATTGAAATTATTTACATAAATAATACAAAAATTGAATATTTAGATTTATTCAACAATCTAATATAATATATTAGTTGATCTGTTTCTCAAAATTAACTAGCGATTGTAATTGTAATTAATTGTTATTTATGTTATTTATAATTATTAGTTAATCAGTTAATCTCAAGAACTATAAGTATATTTTTATTTATATATTCTGCAATAATACGGTTTTACGGAAAATTATAACATAAATTATAGAAAAATTTAATACTTTAAATTTATTCCAAATATTAATGTTTAAGAACTGCAAGTTGAAATGTTGAGTGGTTTATGGTCCATACAGTCCCGT
The DNA here is from genome assembly GCA_963082805.1 of Hemicrepidius hirtus. Taxonomy (NCBI): domain Eukaryota; kingdom Metazoa; phylum Arthropoda; class Insecta; order Coleoptera; family Elateridae; genus Hemicrepidius; species Hemicrepidius hirtus. Next base: position 3,806,820 of record OY720161.1, on the reverse strand, counting down.
AAAAACTAACTTTCGTGCCTTGTTACATAAATAAGTATGGTTATGATTACACGCATTTCTTGTTTCGTGGGGGACCACTACTAAGTTTTTTTGATCGGGTTGTTTATCAACGACTACTATTATTTTTATTAGTATTATTTTCATTTCGTTCATCTAAATTTTAATTTTTGCGCTATATGAGTAAAAGATTATCAAGCTTTCTGTTTGTACGTTTTTATACCTACTGAAAATCTTGGATGGGTGGATTTATGCCAAGTGCCACTCCTGGCCATAAAGGCGGCAAGTTGCAAATATTGTACCTACATTGTAGTTTACCAAAACCACATGTTTTCATTTTACATAACGAACAGTATAATGTCGGCGCCTTCATCTATTATGCAGCGAAGAATCAACAAAAGGTGTTGAACTTTTCCTACGACTACTAAAAGGGTGTCCGTGTCATAAAATACCGCCGGCTTGCAATATTTCAACTTGCCAATATTGGTAATGTTATAATTTATTCTATTATAAAAATTTCTTTTGTGACCAACACCTACAAATTGGGAAGGTTTTCCGACCCTACATTATTAAACTAGTACTCTTTAATCTTAATGTTATTGAATTTAAAAATTAAACTTTTTTTACTCAATAAATATGTGTTAATATTTTCATAAATATACTTAATCCCGGGAGTTTTGCCGCTCCTGAACCCTGACACCGGGGTGCTGGGCACCCCCGCTTGTAGCAGCCCTAATAATATATTTTAACAACAGGCAACTGGTTTTCTCAAGTAACATAAATTTATTTACTATCAAAGGTACTATTTGGAAAGCATTAATAATCGACATGCCGTACAAGCTCCAGTAAAACTAAAGAAAGTTAGGACGTCGGTTGTAGTTTGAAGCATACACATGACAAGACGAGCGCTTGTGGAGATCTCTGGTGGTTACATCAAAAAGCTTACTTTTGTTGGTATGCATTGTCGAGCTGTCTAGAGAAGTGATAATAGTCTTTGGTAGTACGTAGTTATTATGTAAAGGGGAAAAAATTAAAAAATTAATTTTTTTTTGGATTTTGTTGTAATGGACTGAATGCGATATTTCCTAATCTTGCTTCTAACTGGTTGGCATTTCTCTAATTTTGCTCTAATTTTCTTTAAATAGTTCCAGCATTATATTTTCCACCTTCAAATCTTCAATCTTTGATTTGCCTTTTTTATCTCGCCTACTCCCAAATACATGGGGATACCGACAAGGCTTACAGTGACCCAGCAACTGGAAATATTGTAAATTGTAAAAATAATTTTCAAACTGCAACTAACCTACCCTTAGGTTAGTTGCAGTTTGTGAATTATTTTTCATTATTTTTCACAAGCCCAGTGGACTCCCCTTTTGTCTCTTATTCCGTCTTTCGTCATTCTCTTCTTCCCTATTTACGTTTCCTGCTTCTATCTTACTCTGATTATTTTATTTACGGTACCAGTCAACACTCAAAGACCCCCCCTCAGAAATCTGCTCCCTCGTCTTTGTAGTTTTCTCATTTTATTCGTTATTTTTATTCCCATCCTATACTCATTTCTCTTCCATAAATTTCCTAGTTAGAGATATACTCGGAGTGATTATTTTTAGGCGGATGTAGCAATGAAGAATTCACGTACCCCTTTTATTGTTTACTTTCTCTTTATAATATAACCTCCAACATGTAGTACAATAGAAACGTATGTCTAGATTTTTTTTTACGTCAAGGAGGCATCGGTTATGGATTTTGCTTCATACCACAGCCTGGACTTTGTACCTGACTAAAAGTAATCACTAATACTATAGGTGAACTAATAAAAATATTTCACAACCCTTCACAAAAAAAACATAATACCTAATATTGATTTGAATTTTATGACTGAGTTGTTGATACTTGTTTTGAGTTACGATATTGCCTTTCCTATCTATTCTGTCTTAAATTATTAATATCTAAGCTACATGTTGGACATGATCATGTATTTCTTAATAGTTACACCCTGCTGTATTTCATAGGGGCTGTAACATTGTAGCTACTACATAGAATTAATTAAACTAGAATGAAACCGCAAGCTCTTATAAAATTTATGGAACGGCATTTTTAATCGTGCATTAAAAAACTTCTTACACAATTTAACATAAAGGGTCTTAAAATTTTCCACATTGTGCAAAAAGTCCTGACGTGTCGCATCCAATGCTCTTTGATATTCTACATGAATACATTATGTGGCATCTTCAACAAGGATTCATTATTTGCATGTACGATGGCATAAGCGAAATCAAGCAGAAACTTCCTGTAAATTGCTGGGCTGTTGATTATATCGACCCTGTTGAGGATGTGATGATTTACTGTATGCAGGCTGTATTTAGGTTCTACGCGGTTAACTAGGCTTTCAGCTAGTTCTGATTAAAATGCAAACATAATAACAAGTTGCATTGATGCTCGCATGTCCCATATATTTACTATTACTTTAATGAAAGTGACTACATTGAAATTGAAACACTTTGAAGTTTAATCATGGTTCGTTTGATCAATCATAAAAAAAACATTAATGGATTAGTAACAGGGAAGTGTGAACTTTGCGATGAGCATTAAACAATTAGGAAGGAAATATATGTCACGTGATCAAAAGTCGCATTGTTGATACATTTTTACAGGATTTTTTGAGATTTTCTTTGGAGGATGTGTTGCTTCCCACAAACTCTATTTTGTCTAACCCCATAACTACCCTTAAGGCTGTTAGCGACCGACGCTGTATATTCGGTCACGTGGGCTATGTAGGTGCGCTCGGTGCGCTTAGATAAGGCAGGCCTTGGATATTCGTTGCAGTTTGGTTTGATGATGTATTTAAATTAATTTATAATTGTAATTAAGATCAAATCTCGGTTTGAGTTCAAAAATCATTAGACTGATGGTTCTATAAAGAAATTCCACCTCACACAAATTCGCGGTCTTACACAAATATTTAGTACAGATCGTATTAGTAACGACCCTCGTTTGAGTATTGTGCAACCTAATATGCTGCAGTAAAATCATATTTGATCTACCAATCTTGAAATACAATTAACAAAAGGCACCACTTAGACCAACCTACGCTATTTCAGGAAACAATAGGGAACCAACTATTTACGCAAATCGACCATTAAAAGTCGTAGTCAAAACAATCCAAACCCCTAAGTACTTGTTTGCGTTTCTAGGCATCGTTCTCGAACCTTTAGATATTTAAACCGAAATTTTAAATCAAAATCCTTGAAATGGTTTATTTGCGCTGCTAATTCCTTAATGGATTGTAATCTTTAATAATGCACATTCGTAAACGGAAAGCAAACTGGTGTCAGACCAATATTGACCAATTCCTGTACCCACTGTTTACATAGAATTAGAGAACAGTTTACTTTGGAATCACTATTCCGCAGAGCACTATGTCAAGTTTTACAATGGATACATTCGAACTGATTGCCCTGAATTTGACTTCATGACATTGAACGTCGCGGAACTTTATCTTCAAGACATTCAAGTACCAAAGTTGATCTTTTAAAACACTTTTCATTCTTAGTTGAAAGTTTATCATTTTAACCAGCACACAAGAATAATTCGAACCTGGGAGATTGATAAGAAATCTAATAAAGGAATATTTTTTACTGATTAGGAAAGAATTAGATTCCTGTAGATATGATCACGTTATCCTCTGGATATTTTCTCCATAAATCAATTACCTGGACCAAACTCCTACAAGGTTTCCGGATTTAGGTTTATAAAGGGTTAGGTTATAAATTATTACCTGACCTAGGCTTAACCTTGTTGGGGGTGATAAGAAATAACTTTCTGGTTCTTATTTAATTCAGAAAAATATCCGCCCTCTGTGTGATTCTAACCAACTTTCGAGCCAGAAGCTCAACCCTTTTTAATTTTTTAAAGAGTCCCTGACAAATGAATTCTTCTCTTTATTTATGTACAGGGTGTCCTGAACATGATCTAAATAGAACACGGCGGGTCTGAAGGATCTGGAAGGATCACAAAAATTTATAGTCTCGCCCTTATGTGTTGGGATTTCGCAGATCCTGTATATGTTTTTCGAGACCACCCCGTATAGAGGCATTTTTGAAAGAATTACAACCGTGTACTGTAAGGATCAATAAAATATGTTGTAGGTGTCCAATTAATATAAATGTATTGCCCTTCCGTAATGTGTTTTGTAGTAGTAAATATTTGCGTAACTTGTCATTACAAGCAATCACTCAAATAACTCCAGACGAAAAAATCCACATTTGTTATAAATTTACCTTCTCAATTATATTATTACCTTTTTTTAATAACCTTCGATAAATCTGCTCCCACGACATTCTAATAATCACGAAACCAATTAAAGTAATTAGGTTTTTGCATATCTAACTAGATCTAAAAGAACAAAGACAGGCCAATTATGAAATAGTTTGTCATGAAGATAAGTGGATATAGCGAGATGGAACACCCTTTTTTTTCTTGATAATTAGATGAAATATTTAAACAAAATAAAGGAAATGTTAGCTAGAGCTTCAGGGTTTTGTTAATTGACCTCCAAGCTCTCCTGATTTTTTGGCATTGGGAATGAACAAACTTGTCTCCATTCCTGACGTAAATAAAAAACATTTTTTAAACCCTCTTCCAGTTTTAATTAAAAGTTATATTAAGAAAAATCTTTGTAACCGATTGAAATAAATCTGTTGTTACAAACGCTTTAATACATTTCCCAGGAAAGTTTCCTTTACCTCTAAAACCCTTAAAATTTCTCTCTTTCTTGTAGTTCCTAGTATTTTCCCCTGTTTTGTGTGATTTTCATTGTAATCAAAGAAAAAACTGATACAAGGGTGGCTAGAGCGGTGTTTCAGTGCAGTTTACGCGATCGAGCTTGATAATACGAATTGATTCTCATCGCTTTTAGCGAAGCACAGGATGGAAAGGGTCTTTAATCTGGAGCCTTGGGGCGCAGAATATTGGAGAGTATTGGAAAGCACTCTGTTTAATTCGCAAGTACAACAAGCTTACACTGTGTAAAGCCCGCGGACACTAAGCTCGTGCGGTTCTAACCAAACCGAACTGTATTATACCTCTGACCACCCTTGTTTAACCCCCTTTATATGTATTGGCTGCACTGTATTTTGGATAATGATGTAGTAAGTAGTTGGTCCGTTCAAGGCATGTTACCAGGGACGTACGTATTATGTGGAAGCGTGATATTGCGGTTCCTCACGTCACTATTAATTTAAAATGTGTAAGGTCCTTCTGGGCAATGGTCCAGGAGATTTACTAGGAGGTGGGCTATCGACGTAAGCTGGGTTAAATCCGGAAACCCCAATTTTGATAATTGAGATAAGTATAAAATTGAGGATTCGGTTAACAAAGGGTTTGATTTCAGTTGTGCAATCAGGCAGATAATTTTCGGGAGTTCAGCCGTATTTAGTTTAAAACTGTAGGCAGCTAACTAGTTTTTTTTCACAGATGCTTAGTCCATTTTTATTTTTTTATTAGATTACACTTCGTCTTCGTCCTCGACTTCTACATTAATTGAAATAAAAATTATCTCTTCACAACCTATACCCTTTTCCTTTTTTGATTTCAAGATCCACTGAGATTGAAGAAATATTGGTAAAGGGCTTTTCTATAAATTCGGTTAACAGTTTTTAACCTGAACTTTAATACAATTCTTTGTGTAATAAATTCCGGATAATAAGGCGTTAAAATTTTTAATAATCCGGGTACTACTTAGTAGAGATTAATCCAGATAATGGATACAGCCTACTATACCAAAGACTACTACACTTACCTGCTACTACTAAACATACATCATTTTATTTTATTGTAAAGTTTCCCACAAATCCTTTTAAAAAATCCCCCCGTATTTTATTGAAAACTCTAATGTAATTACGGCCCATTCTTTTGGCTGTAGAAACAGGCACGTTCAATTTTATAATGTAAGCATTGACGCGGCAAATCCTCATAAATGAGTAAGTCCTTTGAAAGTCAAGTCGAGGGAGAAAAGTTCCGCTTCGTTGTTCACCTGAAATGTAATCCAGGTGAGGGTACCGACAAAGTTCCATTTAGTTGATTGTTGCTTGCAAGGTGTCTGTAGAGTTCGGTGTTTGGAATTCACCCATCAAACTTTTATAATCGTAACCCTGGTCGGAAATTTCGAGTCGGATTTTTAGGCAAAAATTACGTTGAATTATTTGTTGCACTTTTGAATCGGATCAAGTTGTGGAGAGAAACAAATGCGAAGAGGAAATTAGGGATTATCTCGCTTTGGGCGTTGAAAAAAATACGCTATTTGCATAAACATCCGCGTTCTAAATTTCCTCTTTACACTTCTTTTATACTTTCATTTCAGTCGCTGAATATTTACAAGCAATAAGTTTGGTGTAAACTTGTACTTTTGTTTGAAAAGTTGAATTTATACATGAGTATCTGTCTCGCTTTTATTCAGGGACTTCTCTTTTTTTTGCAAGCTTTTCTTTTGGTGTTATAACCGGAGAGCAAATAATGCAAACAACAAAAAGAGCTTTTAAAATAATTAAAGTTACTGTTGCTTTAAATTGAGTTGTTGGTAATATTGTGTTGCTGGTTTCTTGTTGGTTTGTGTGGTTTTAAATTCATGTCCTCGACGTGATAACGTTTCTTATTCTGTTAACAGTTAATATGCAATATTCGTTTTATTTTTACCAATTTAGGATTTGAACTCAGGACTGTTTGATTGTCCCGCCGCCTTAAAATGTAATTTAGAAATGTTGGAGAGAATGAAAATATTTTTTTCCTGTCGTAATTCAAAGTAGAAAATCCGCTACAACAAAGAGTGCACCGAGTTAGAGCAAGTAGAGTTGGAAAATATGAAAAGCAATTGTTTGAAAGAGCATAATAAAAACACGTAGAGAGTTTCATTTCCTTGCCAGGGCGGAAGAAGAACGTGAATCCATTCGACTTCTTTTTAAACGTACAAATGTCGGGCACAGTGAGCCCCCTAATACCGCTAATAGAAAAGCCAGCGGAAATTCAACTCTACCGCTAAAGCAAAGAGGAAATGAAAATTATTTCTAATAACACAATAAACCCAATAATGAAGCCAACTTTATTGGTTTTTATTGATTAGGGTCCCAATTATTGACTCTATCTTAACCGCAAGAATATAAATTTAACGTTTTTAAAAATAGACTAGTTGCGTGCTGTGTACAAGTTTTAAAATTTCATTTTTATGAAGTTAGATTATTATTTTGTGGAAAACTTTTGTAGACACGCAAAGTAGGCGGAAAATATTTCCAATAACACCTACTTTGATATGGGTGTGTCATTATACTTATTACTCAATGATAAGGCGGGTTTCTAAGTGTGTACACTGAGTCACAAAAATAATGAACTTCCCAGTGGGAGTGCAGGTTGAAATTAAATTGATTTTAAAAATTCTAGGCTTGTGGAGTGGTTTACTAAAATTTATGTAGTACATACATACATTATTTATTTATTGAAGCCAAAGAAAGTTTGGAAAACCGTGAACAATACGAAACGCTTGAAGTCTAGATTTGAAGGGTTTAATAATGTCTCCTTGGAATCGAAATCAAAGTTTGCGTTCTTACGTTCGATTGGTTTAGAAGCACATAAAATTTTATATGAAACACATTATGGATGCTTCATGTAACAAAATTTCAATAATGCGCCCTGAAAAAGGACATTATGAAGTTCCTTCGTTGTAGACGACGACCTTATTTTTTGCGGACTGTCCACAAAACTTCGATATCTAGTCGGTTCAATAAAACGCACGATTTGGCAGACACGAGAAGAGAAATGTTGCGCGATTTTCTGAAATCTGTGACAATTTTCACCTTTAACAGCTCTCGCTATATTAACACTTCAAGAAGAAAATGTCTTATGAAATATTTTTACACGGAAACTCATGAAATATGGACTGAACATTTTCTTAGTTAAAGTTTGCTTGCTTACACAGTCATGTTCCATTTACAAGATAGAAATAAATCAAAACTGGACGCTGGATAGCGAATGAGAAATAAAAAAGGAGTTTGCTCGGCGAAGCAGAATCCCAATACTTGTATTACCAGCAATAAATCGATGTTCTATCTTCGGAGTTGTAGATAAGCAAACTACCCCCAATGTTGCCTCAGTGTTATTGCTCCAAGATTCGCGCTTTTAAGGTGGAACTACTATATCTACTATTAGATAAAAAAAATTCGATAATATAAAAAAAGGGTTCATTTCGGAATTAATTTGTCAGTATACGGGCGGTGTTCGGAAACTACATGGTCGAGGTTATTAGAATATTTGTTTTACCGGATGGAAGGGGATGGGGGATGTTTGGCACATATTTTTCAAATTATTAGACTTCATATTACATTTTGGGAATTCCCTAAGGAAATCAGAGGGGGTGAGAAAATCATCAAAAAAAAAATGAAAGACTTACAGTCTTTCCTCATTTTTTGAACATTTTTTTCACCCCTTCAGATCTCTTTGGGATTTTCCCAGAATGTTATTTGGAGGGTGTACACTTGGAAAATATGTGTCAAACATCCCTCACTCCTTTCCATTGCTTTTCTCACCTGGTTAGAAAATGTTCAGAAATTGATTCTTTCTGAAACCTTTTTGAATTTTTTTTGACCAGATGGGAGGGGATGAGGGATGTGTGAGTCTTTAGTCTTCATATTACATTCTGAGAAATTCCTAAGGAAATCGGAAGGGGTGAGAAAAATATCCACTAAAAGAAGCAAGACTTATAGTCTGTCCTTTTTGTTTCTGAAAACCAAGAGCTGTTCTTAAAATATAGCACATTGTAGGGTCCGGTAAGGAATTTTCTAATCTGTGTTAATTTTTTCCATCGAAAATATCCTTTCCAATCTCTATAAAGATAATTTAGGAGCATTAACAAAAGTTCAAGGGTGAAATCCCAAGTAGATTGATTCCTCAAAGGGAAACATAATATTATTTACAAAATAAGAACCAACAAAGGAAATAATATTACCTACACTACTTATCATAATACAAACCATACATCGTTTGGGATTGTAAAGACAACAATGCAACAGCCCGCAGACATTACCTTTGATGGCATTGAATTATATTAGTTACATGGGGATTATTAGTATCGGATGACGAGGGAACTAAACCGTTCATTATTATAAGCAAGTGGATATCTTTAGGGTAACAATTCAAAATTGTGATTTAATTATAAGGTACTACATATTATATTTCTAATTAGGAGTTTAAGATTCGCGCAATGGAAGGGTTTAAATTGGAAAACTGCATTCAGAAATTGAAGAAGTTAGCCGGAGAAGCAATGCAAATAAATATAGCTCTACAAGAATGGAAACTAAAAAATCTATACAGATCAAAACACAAGGGAGATATATTTTATTTTTTTCACATACCTTCCCCTCCATTTTAGGAATAATCCAAGATGTAACTTTAATTAACCAAAACACTGCAAAATTATTTCCAAACATTCTTTTTGATAGGATTTTCATAATGCCTCCAAATATTTCCCCTTTTTGTGATCATTATGATTATGTTTCGCCCCCTTCCAATTAGGGTTCCACGTACATCATTCCTGAACTTTTTAAATTAAAACTTCAAATCAGTGCTGTCGAATGACGTTCCAATAGGATCAATAATCAAACGAAAAGGGTTTTGTAAGCTACAAAGCAGAAAATGTTTGTTAGAGAACTTTTTTGTTCGTAATAGTTTGATCGTTATTATTATCATTTTTTTTAAAGGATTTTGTATTCAGGATGTTGCTTGGAAATATTTCAAAACTCAAAACACATATTGGACACTACTTAGATATGTTTTAGTTTTGTTTTGAAACTGTAGACAGTATTCATTGCGAAAGTAAATATGCATGAGATAATACTTCTAAAGTTTCTAGTATGATTTGAAAGCTCGGAACGGCACTTAAATTTATTTGAAAGACATGTTGGAAATAGAACTTAAAAGGTGTTTGATATCATTGGAAAGTTCTTTAGGAATGTCTTCGTAATATGCAGAGCGTACTTTACATCCTTTGATAGTCAGTTCTATAAGGGATCTTAATACATTAGAACGTACTTTACGTCATTTGAAATGTTTTGGATATATAACTGATAGATAAATATTTTCATTAGTGGTGTAAGATCGTGATTCGCTATGGGGAGCTTTTACCGATACAAAAAATTAAAATCGTTTTACCAAATGGTGGAGGAGCTTGTCGTGTGCCTGCTTTTCCGCTTGCATTGTTTTCCATGTATGTCTGTAAATTTTTTTAGTTTAGTTTACTGTGTGTTAAAAATTTGAAATGAATGTTTAGTTCGCTAGCGGCGTATCTGTATCGAAAATTTAAGAACAAATCCGATTTTCATATTTCATAAAACATTCAAAGAACCAAGTTGCACGCGGTTCCGAGGCAGATAAAACCGAGTTTATTTTAGCTGCTGCTGGAACTATAAAAAGGCCGCTGTATAATCTTATTTCTTCGTCTTATGACATTAGTATTGCGCGTCTGCCACGTCGTTCTGCATATTTTATAGAAGCTCTCATCCGCACGAGAAATTTCTCTTTGTCTGATTCGGTTTTTATTCCGGCTTCTTCTTTTGCTTCTGCTCAACCACCAAACGTTTCTGAATTATGGACATGCAGAATAAGAGAGTTTAGGTAGTAGCCGTCTTACGAAACGTTTCCAACACCAACGGAGCTGTATTGTGTTATAAAAATTAAGTTTACTCATAGAAACGATATTTGCTCTGAGGAATTTTTTCTTTTTACTAAGCTCTAAAGTTTAGTACTCATGCAACCACAAGAAAATAATTATTACATCAAACTTTGTACAGAGGGAATGAGAGCAACCTTTAGTGGAAGTTATTTCGAAACGGCGTGCTTTACAATACAGGCGCTTTTGTACACCACTGTGAAAGCTCGAGCTTTCGTATGCTTCCATTAATCGATTCACTGCTTTCATTCAAACTTCATCAGACTGATAAAGGGTTTCATTTTGCGAAAGAACTTCTTCACTCGTTCCATTATTGACTATTCATAGAAAAATTTCTCACGAAACTCGGGTAAATTATTGAGAATTTTCTGGCCTTTTGGAAAGATTAATCTAGTGATTTATTCTATAATAAATCAATACAGATCCACCGAGGTGGATAAATTATGTTTTCTATCTGTGACATCCCTTTCTTAGGCCAGGAAAGATTACGTTACGAACTCATGATAACTTTTCTGAGTCTACGGGCTTAGGGTTGACATCAGCAATAAAGTAGGGAAAAATCTACAGCCTCTTGATGTTCATATAGAAACAGAAAGTTGAATTATTAGCCAATCACACCAGAAATAAAACAATCTAAACTATAATTCATACAAAAACTTTGTCTAGATTTAAGATTTATCGAGATACAGGGTGTTGAATTTTTTTTTCATATATTCCGAAATTATTATTATTATTATTATTTTAGAAATAAATGTTCAAAATAACTGACATTAGCTTCAAGATAAGCTTCTATTCTTCGAACAAAATTTTGAGGCTAAAGGCGGTCATTATTCAAAAAACGGATTTGCAGAGTTATTTTTTTATTCGCATTTTTCATCTTTGAAGTGTGATTTACACGAAAACGGTTAATGGTAGGAAAAAATCTCAAGAGACTGTTTCAACCGTAAATTAGTTGAGAAATTTGAAAATTGTGTCAAAAATAAAAAAACAGTGGCGTACCATTTTTTCTTCCAGAAATATCCACATACGCACCTGTCGGTACGCCACTGGAGTAGGAAGAAACTGACTAATATGGTCCACTTATAGCAAATGTACATACATACGTATTGCTTATTTTTTAAAATTTAATTCCTAGTCATTTCCGAATAAATAAAAAAAAATATAATAGGAACTTTTCCTCTTATTTTCATGAAAAGAACATGCCCTTAACTGCATGTCGTTTCTTTTTGGGACACCCTGTATAGTACGTCAGTCACTCCTTCCTATCCTGTCCTTTCCAGATGTGGTAAGCTTCTTCTATGGCGTCGGTTTTCACAAGGGGGTAGGAATAGGACAACGTTAAATATATACAGAGGAAAAAATATCAGAGCCATCGTACGCTATAACTTACTACCTGTCAGGATTGGACGTTTCGGCTTCGCGGTTTCCGCAGGGCAGTCGTATCGATTTTTAGAACCCAAAGACTCGGTGTACATAACTTGGTCACTGCAAATATCCTTCTCCCTACAATTTATTTAAAATCCGTCTGCATAAATTATTCAATTACTGTAAAACGCTTGAATCCAGCTCAAGTCGCTTTTCTTGTAATTTTCAATAACCGCGCTTTTCATGGAAAGCATAAATATTGAATTCTGACAGGCTTGTCCGTCTTCTTATATCCAGAGGGGATAAAATCCTGTTATCTACTACCTTTACTAGTCAGACTATTCAATTGCTACTTTGAACATTCTACAGGTACTTTCTTTATACTTGCAAGTTTAGTTTCAGCGATATTCAGACTTCACAATAAAGAAAACTCCTTTAGATTTTAATGCTCTGTCCTTCAAGGACTATTTAACATCATATTAGGAGATGTTTAATACTTTTGAATCTGAATTATTGAAAACTGAGGACAAAGAAAGGCCAGGTGGGCCTGTTAGATCTCCTGACTTGAATTTGTTTGTGTTTTCTCTAGGTGTAAGGGGTTGTATTTTGAAATGAATCACCCTATATACGTGTAAAAGGGGTTGTGACCCCATTGTGAGTCCATTGGTATAATATTACAAGGTTTAATTATAAACAAGGAATGCACGTAAACAATTTCCATAGTGAGTTATTTGATTTCTGTAGCGTAGCATGTAATTAGCATGTGATATGTGAAACATGACGCTTTATTATTAACTTGCACCGATGCATAACGCGAAAGCATTAACAACTCTAATTTGTTGTACGCCACAACATTTAATTATTTGCAGTTACAAGCCGGGGGTGTTTAAATGAAATAGGGGAGTCTGCCGGAGAGATATCAAATATAAATTCAACAAAAAAACTAAAAGGGATAAAAATCTCTTTTAGTGCTCTCGCGAGATTAACCACTATAGTAAAAATTGTGAAAGGGTGTCGGCTAAGAAAAAGCAAGAAGCTTAAATATTTTGTACGCACAATTTGTCACATCTCACATCTCGGAAAACGCCGCAATTGCAAAAAATGTTCTTTTAAAGGGAGCCGTCTAACGTATTATCCTTTATATAAACCCTTTTTTCCCCACTTTATCCTACTTTCACCAGAAAATTATGTGCCATAAAATGCTCACATAATACAACGTTTCATAAGATAAGTTGGAATTTGCAAACTCTACACGATTAGCAATTTAATAAAAGTACCGTACTCGCTTATAGAGGGCCTTTGTACAATCCCCCCCGTTTCAGAATATATGAACTTCGCCGCAAACTTTAACTCTGTTAAATTCTCAACTTTGGTCTTCGGGGACCCAAGATATCATACTTACGATTTAGCTTAAGTGCACCGCTTGTGAAACTGCCGCTAAACAAATAAAATACATTAAGGGTTGTTTTATTGGAACCACTCCTCTATAGCAGCTTTATTTCAGATTATGCACTACTTTTAATACTTGAAAAAACTAGGTCAATGCTGCTAAATGTAGCTTATCCTTTTTTTCGCGTCTAGGCGAAGATCCTTAAGGGTCGGAATTTCTTAAAAAAACATCTGATGTTTACATTACAAATCTGTCAACATGGATAATAACATTTGAAAGTTTCCCCAATCTGTTTTCATGATTTATCTTTTAAAAATGGAAAAATTGTCATTAGCATGGGTGCCCATTATCATACCAATAACAGTAGGCTGTGTTAAATAGGACAAGGTATCAAGGTTACGTTCGACGCTTGCTTGCAACGGAACGCCTCAACTAATCCACAGACATTGACTCTAAACAAAGCAGGTACCGACAGGAGTTTGGCAACAATAACGATCTACTTGCCACAAGAGGTGCTCCCGCCGTGTGGATTATAATACTAACGTATCTGTCGAATAATGCTTACTATCTGACCCTAAACGAAGAAGGTACCGTCAGAATTTTATGTAAATTCGCCAACAAGGTGATGGCTTGATCCTACAACAGGATGATTATTGTGGAGTTTATACCGAAAATTTGATAAGAAAGTCCTTCTAGGAACAAGAACCCGGACCGTCGTGGCTCTAGACTTAAACCCCATGGAACATGTTTGGGATTTACTCGATAAGCATTTTGAACAAAATAAAAAATTAAAAACAAGGCAAATACTGGGGAGAAATCGAGCCTTATTATGGGTAAGAAAAGTGCATACTAATGGTGGTTTTGTCCCTGCGTGTCTACACTGGAATTATTAGAGAAAATTAATTACGGTAAACAGGATGAGATATTCACTTTATCTGATCTTTTCCACGAAAAGCTACAATGCGGTTTACAAACGAGGAAAATAATTTAATTGGCGAAATTAATCCGAGAAAGCTAGACATGGAGATTATAGTCTAGTTACAAATGCCCTCAGAACATGAAATCTAGAAATAACGCGTTTCAAGTTGTTTGCGAAAATAATTCAGTTCTCTACCCTTTAAAAGAGGACGCAAAAGATTTGGATAGCTCTTTTTTTCTGAATTTATGAAACCGGAGCAGTATTTTAAAACACAATTGAAACACAAGTCGAAAAATTTCGCTTTCGGGACCACTCGAAGAATGAGCGAATTGATATTTCGTGCTTCCGATAAAATTGGTCTCAGAACAAACACAACCTATATATTTTTATTTCCAATAAATACATCAAACATATCCAGGCAATATATCTTTAAGAAGTTTAATACTTTTTGCTTTCCCGCTTTTCTCCTTCGTTTTATCAAAGTTTCTGCGGAATCGATGGATATGGTAACAGCACGGCTTAAACTGTAAATAGAATTTCCTAATACGTCTGTCCCTCAAATTTTTAAATTTTCAAATAAGATGCGTTACGGGTAAAAAGAGGGCGGATATCGGTGATCAATATGCAAATGTGAAATGATGTTCTAAGAACAAAGAAGGAAACGCGAAAGGGCGATGTAAAAGGCGTCAGGACGTGTAAACTTCGTCTGTCGCTGCAGATAGCAGGAAACCGCTTGTAATAATTTAGGTTCCATTTTCTTTCAAGTGTGCATTCACATTTTCTTTTCTCCTCGGTAATTACGAGCCGATGGAAACGCCTTTTATTTCCGCAAAATTCGCAGCCCTTGTTTTGTACGCTTAATAACAAGACCTGCCAGGAATTTTCTCTTATTTGTAATCTTTGTTTTATTACACGTTAATAAAATGTCTGTAGGGGAAACTCTCGAGATTCTTAGAACTGATTTCATTAACAGAAAGGGAAATATATTAAAGCAGATATTAAACCCACATACTTCTTAAGCTTTTATCCTTTATAATTATTACAAGCCAGTTATCAACCTGAAAATGTTAATGTACAGCAAACAAGTTTTTTTATGAGACTTTCAACAGCTTTTATCTGTTCTTCAAAAACGGATCTTGTGTCTTCCACACATGATTGTACAGCTTGACCATTCGGTTTGAGATTGTGAAGTGTTTAGTTCAAAGGTCAAAATATTATATTATACAAAAGGCCGTTGCTAGCTGCACGGCTAACGTGGATATAATGTTGACACTAAATCCACGGCATTACGTCTTGTCAAAGGGTGACGTCATTAATTCAGCGACGGCCTATACGAAAACATTGAATTAGACTTGGAATGACCTTTTCATAGCCTTGCGCAACTATTTAGTAATCTGGGAATGTGTAGGCAGAGTAGTCAGATCGACAAAAGGTTATTCGTTTATTTACCAAACAGAAATAACAACCAAATGAAAGATAGAATTTACACTCAAGTGTTTTCAAAAAAAGTCAGTAGAAGGTTTAAGGATTTGGGTTTCCTCTCCTACTAGATTTTTTTTGGAATATGGTAGAAGTTTGGAGAACGAAATGAAACTGAGAAATATCGACAAAAAAAAAATAATTTCGACATGTTTGCTTATAATTTCGAAAGCCAATGGTGCCCTGAGTCGTAGGCAAACAATCAGAGTAAACGAACGTGTTTTTTGCTCGAACAAAAGGATAAAAAATAGCTTTCGCTCTCAGATAATTATCTTTCCGATACACAATCGAATACAACAGGGATAACAAATGGCAAGAATGTAATAAAACAAATAGCTGCGTTATTGTACACAACAAGCTCGCCCTCCAACACGGCATCGACACAATGCGATGCCATTGCGGTTGGTGATCGATCAGCAATCATCGCTGGCCATTTACCGGAACGACTCTGCCATAGAACCCCGTCACTGCGAACAATCGGCTTTTTATGTAAAACCGCTTGATGTGTAAACAGTTGTAAAGCTACTGATTCATGTTGAGACAATAAGGCAATGTAAATAGATTTGCTGTGTTTGAAGAGTCCGTCGAAAGCGGCCAATAAAAGCTTTCAGTAATTGCGAGTCCGAATACGTTCATTCTCATAATGTATTATTGTGCTTTCACAATGTCTAATGTATTAACAGGATTCCATTCAATGGTGTTTTCACAATGCATCTCTAGGGTGTAAAATAAACCACTTACTGCACTCAACAGACGTAATAGCTATCTAATATATGCAAACATTAAACAGTTTAACTAACTTCAAGTCAAGAAGATTCTTGTTCAGAACATAATAAAACCATTCCAAGCAGAAGTAACTAAAATTAAAAGTCTGCATAAAATATTAATAAATTTCCTGAAACAGTTTCAGATAATGTGGAGTACCTTTAAAATTTACATTTATTACATAAACTTAAGGTAGTGGTGAACTTCTCGTTTTTAGAGAACCAACATTTCGCATTAAGGGCGAATACAAAATGACGAAAGACGAAACAGTCCTAGTAGGAAGAAGTAAAGGTCTGTGTACATGGTGCCGAGGATATTGTTCTGAATAGCTAATAATATAATAAATAGCACGAAGTAGTGTTTCCTGCCCCTGCTTGGGTACATGGTGCCGAGGTTGTTTAAACATACCGCGGGCTGCGCTTGAACGCCTTAAAATGACCGCGCCCAAACGTCCCGTCCTTTAATAAATTGTAAAACACAAACTACCCTTGACTATTTATTTGTTTAGTTGTCATCCCAACGGTTGCTACTGTTGCTACTGAAAAACAATAGCGTTTAAGTCAGATGAGTTTGGTGGCCATTACAGGGTTGTAATTTCTGAACAAGTAGGACTTTTTAAATTTGCAATGTGTTTGTTTCTGTTAAAAAATTATTGAGGGGTTTGGAAAAATATTTCTTTCCTGAATAATTTCTTCTCCTTAGCTCCCTTTCGCTTTCTGGTTTTTAGTTGTCATGAGTAGGAGTTCATCGAAATAACCACAAACTAAAATTACATTTTGAAATAATTTCGAGGAAGCGGCAATAACCGTCAATAAACAATCACTAAAATAGTGTTTCGTGGTCAACCAGATCCATTCTTGTTCGTATAATTCTATTACTGCGGCGTCGGTTGTCACACAGTCCATTAACGGCTGAACTATTTAACTGAAATTTATTTGAAATTCAAACCGTAGTTGTAAATTGCATCTGCCAAAATGATTGATTGGTTTTATTTCTCGCTAGCCGTCATCGACGTCGGATTTTCCACGTTTTCCATTCATTTGTTGATTTTCTAAATCTAAAGCACGTATGTCTGTGTTTGCACAGTTAACAATGGGGAGAGCAGCCGCCCTTTAAACTTTGTTTGCTTATTTCCTTTTAAAATATCAAATTTTATTTGTCGCTGCACTTGGAAACCTGCAGGTATTATTAGCTTCAAGTATCATTGTATTCGGATCAGAAAGAACAATGATTATTGTTTTGTAAGGATGATTTATGTATCATTAGGGAATATTAAAGTCTATAGAATTGTTCCTCGTGTAAGTGCTATTTAATGATGTTCTATTACTTTTATGTTAATTTCTGAAAAATTCGTTGCCATGAACAACTCCTACCTAGATAGCAAACAAAATTTATTCGGCCTGTTAGATCACCAGACTTCTGTTAATTATTCTCTTAAGATTGGACAAAGATTTTTTTTCCTACGATCCAACATTTTCTATCAAGGACATTAAAGAGGGCACTTGCTACGGTTCTGCCTTTTCTGTTAGATAAGCTCTCGTTCCAAAACTTTACAATAGCGTTGTCGTTTCAAAACGTCTAGTCCGATAAGATTCTAAATTGATTTTCTTTTATAATAAGAAACCGAAATATCGGTTTCAGAGGACAACAATACAAAGAAGACCACAGCGAATTTTTATCTTTCAGGTCTGATTTGTTGCTCTTTTTAAAGGCAATAAATAATTAAGATTCAATTTCTTTGATAAAATGCTCGAATGGATTTTCAAAGCGTACTTACTAAACGAATATTTTTAGAAAAAAATTAGAAATGAAATTCCTGAAGATTTATTTACAGAGCTAGGTGGTCCCAATCAACTTAGCATGTCCGCTAGAACTCTGTTTCTCTACAACTACATCTCTTGAAATTTTCCTCTTGTTACCAGTCACCCAAATTATCTAGAGGTCATGGGATAAACCATCAAACAGGGTTCTAATACGGAACCAGAATCAACTTAGCATGTTCCAAAGGACTCTGTCTCGCTACATTTCTTGAAGTCTTCTTGTCTGGTGTACAAATATTAAACTGTAGGTCCCCTAATTGAGCATCTACATTACAACAAAGCATGTTAAAAAAATATTATGTCACTGATGTGGATTTTTTTTAGATCCAATGAATGCAACATTCAAGACCAGGAAATGTAACATTTCGTTTTGTTTTGGCTTCCGTGCTGATTATTTCTTCATCACCTCCATATCTTTATGAGTTTTTAATGAGAAAATTTTAAAATATAATACTGCATGCTTGTGACATATAAAACGAAGGCGAATTTCCTTTTACGTTTCGCTGAACATTTCGTAAATATTCCCGATGTTATTACTATAAATTCAGTCTAAACGAGCTCTACTTATCTGCAAAAGCATTTGCTACCCGTAATTACTCTTAATTAGCTCCGAAATTGATATAAATCACTTAAATTACCATCTGGTCTTAAATTAAGGTAATATTAAAAGCATTTCTTTTCATTTAATGCCCTGCTACAGAAAACTACACTGATGTTTAACGCCCGAGGAAAATATCGTCGGGCTAATTACCCCTGCGAGTTTAATAGGAAATTGGTTAATGTACAATGAACTATCTCGTTATCCTCTATGCCCCAGGGGATCGGTGATGAAAAGTTTGTTCCTTTGTGTTCGAAGTTTTTGTTCTCAGACTTGCATTGAAATAATTAAATTATATGTGATATTAATCATCGTTTTAATAATTATTTTAACAGCTAAGAAGTTTGATCATTCATTATCCTGTTACTAATCAAACCGTTTAGTTAATGTTTTAGCTTCAAAATTATGTTAAGGTTCTGAAAGCGTATAATTAGCCTCATTTTTGGTTTTAAGCTTCATTATTATTAATTATCCGCTTTTATTCGAAAATAAAGGCAGTACCTACATCGGATCCGGATTTAAATTTCAAGCCAACTAAGATGTTGCAGTAATTCCTCAACCTGTATGGGATGTTGCTGGCCGCTAGTATTTCGCATCTTCCCGCTTTCATATCGTATTGTCAGTTAAGTAAAAACACCTTTCGTTTACCGTGCTGCCTGACCATACAGTAGGGCTGCCAAGGGTGTAGCCGTCATCATAAATCGAAGTATTATAATGAAGGTTACTAATTTTGGTATAAAAAGATGAATCACGTAGCGTTTGTAAAAAAAATTTAATTATGCAAGCAATTCTGACCAGAAGTTCGTATAAAAGTTTACGCAGATGTTTACAAAAGGAAACGGCGTTGAGTCTGAAGGATAAGCATATTCTTTGCAATATGTATAAGGAACATCATGAAGTGTACAAGGGTCCATATATCTTGTTATTTATGGGCATAGAGAAAGTTTTGACGTGAATTACAACTTTTATTAAAGTTCTTGTACCCGCAAGTTTGAAATAAAACCGTCCAAGCAGACAGAAAAATAAATATATAAGCTAAAGACTTCAACAAGTAGCACTTTATGAAACAAAGAACATAAAGTACAGTATTATCTATGTCAGAAACATACCGGTCCATTTCTTTTAGCGCCCGCGATTTCTGAGCCGTCAACTGAGTATCGCATTTCCTGCAGCCTGATAAGAACTCCCTCTGAGGAAAATATGTCACGTACGTATCAGAACTTTACCAGACACAGAAGGATATGTGATACAACGCGATACAGCACAACCTTGCAAAAAGCCAGAAACGTTTTGTCATGTCAGTTCAAAATTAATTAGTTACGTAACAAACTAAGATAACAATGTGGAGCAGGAGCAGTTGAGGATGTCGAGCTGGAATGCGAAATTATGCACTGATCGTTTTTGTCGTCTTACATCCAGAGTTTATTTGTATTCCTCTGCAGGTTTCTTTGACGTAGCAGCACGTTTTACGTGATGACATTCAATGTTCCTGGCAGGCTATTTTTTTATTATTTGCTCGAAGAAGCTGCTCCTTTAGGTTATTTTATTTTGTTTTTGTCTGTTCGTGCATGTCCTGTCATTGTCGCATTTCTCTGTCAACGACAAGCACAATTTCCTTCCTTAAAATATTCTTGAAATTCAACAAAAACTCCTTGAATAATAATTTCCTAACTCCTTGAAAAAAAAAACTTTCATAAGACGTTAACAGATAGATCACGTTCGCGAATTGAGATGCTAAAATGTAGAAAGAAAAACAGACATTACATCCTACATTTTTGATGTTCAAGACAAAATCTGATGAATTGTTAACGAGGCAGAACAAATTTCTTTTTCTTTAGAGCTTACTTTTTTTTTAAATTTAGAAGGGATCAAGGAACCTGAAAATAGTTACTCCTGTATTTTATCCCTATCATTATTTTCGATCACGTTTAATTTTGTTTTGCAATCCCAAATTCATTAAGAAATCTTTGAAACTGAAGCCTTTTCTAACGTGTTTCAGGAGGGAAAAAGAAATGATAGCCAATTTTGCGTTATTTCGGTAATGGTTTCAGAACACGGACGTTTTTTCGTTTAATGTAATATTTTAGAGAATTACAGCGCACACACAATCTTCATTTGTAATGAATCACCTCAATTGCTGGAAATTTACAGATGGAAAATCGATAATCGTTTTATGTTTTCGAGTTCATAAATCAAAATCGTAACACAAATTTGATGTTCAGGATATGCAGAATCAATTCAAGCACTCATTGCCATAGGACGTTCGGAAAATTTCAGTTTCAGCACGATGGAGCTCCTCAACACAATACAAGGATCAAAACTTTTCCCCACTCACCACCTAATGTTATGACCGTATTATTTAGATCACCCTGTATTTCACAAACAACTACCAGATACATTATAGTAATTAAACTGTTATTACATAAATTGACTAAACAAATTCAGCTCTAAATAGTTAATAACATAATACAAACATTTCAATGTGCATTGTACTAAAAACAAGGGATTTAGTCAAATCCAAACCTCATTCTCCGGACTGGAATAATAATTCCACTCCATTATCCTGATGCAGGACTGAACTAATGTTTAATATTGCCGTAAACTAGTCAAACACACCATCCCCAAAGGCGGGGAATTAATATATCACAATGTCAACGCATCAGTTCTATATAACATACAGAAAATCCTCCGCATCGTAATTAGTCTTCAAAAAATGATGGGTCAACGTTCACGAAAAGCAACATTCTTTGAAACATAAATCACGATTCTGCTATCGAAATAATAACGATAAAAGAATCTGGACCGGGAAGCCCAGAATATCAAGGGAGAATATAGAGGTCAGAAGAGACCCAGCGCGAACAATAGATAAAAGACGATTTATTTAATGAGCGAAGGTCCTTGTTAAGCGGTCAGTAACGGACAAAGGGACGGAAATTTATGAAACAATTGTCGTTTACTGATTTGAATGCCAGCTTTAACCCTCTCTGTGCATGTACTAGTGAAAAGACGTCGTTTAAATTCACAAACACGTGTTTGGAATTTTTGATGGCAGAGGTATGTTAACTGTAATTATGGAAATTTAGATTTGAAAATGCGTGTCAAGGATATTATAAACGCTTTGTAAATTTTGTGATACTAGGACAAAAGTTTCAGTGTATATTTATAGCTACAATAGAATTCAGAACAAATAGGGATGGAATGATAAATGTTTAGACTCTTTTCTAATTTTAATATTAGAACCCTACCTAACAGTGCAGACGTGAAGATACCAAGACCTTTCATCAATGATAGCAGAAGTACCGTCTTCAAGAAGGAGGAGCAAAAGCTCTGAAACGAACTTCCCTCAACCCAAGGATGTTATGCTGGGCCGAGGGATGCATGCTTGATCCAAATACGCAAACTGGGAGGTCCTGGTATTGCTGATAGTTTCCATACTCGTGAGAACAAAATAATGGCAACTGTGAGGAGGACCTGGAAACAGGAAACTTCTTAGGCAAGGAAAAGACAGTTCCATAGGAAAAGAGAGAGAATAGTGGGGGAACCAGAAGCCGTCGTTCGGATTCTTCAACCCCTACTGCCCAAAAGCCGCTAACCTAAACGATCCAGGAGCCGTAACAGACCAAATGAATCGTATAGGGAAATCTGATAAACAATTCAGAAGAGGGATGTATGATAAACGCCATCTGGATATTGTATCGGACCAAGGGGAAGCCGATTTGATCCAGAACAAACTATTGTCAGGATAAAAATCTTTCACGAACCCTTTGAAATTCGAGGAATAATACAATAGATCCACTGACAGACCCACAGAGCATATAACTGCATAAAAGAGATACTAAATATATCCATGGAGCAGGCGTAGCTCAGAGGTAGAGTTAGTCGACTCAAGCTGGGTTACAAATGCCGCAAGTTCGAATCATGCACGTAGCAGTTTTCTTTCGTCTATGGACTTGTGTGATTTTGTATTAGTTTTAGGGTTAAATGGAGGGGGAAGGGTAACCTGTACCGTTGGCAGCCCCGTAATGCAGGTGTAAATATTAAAAAAATGCAAGATTTGGTGACACGTCATAATATATTCCTGGAGTGGGTGAGAGCCCGATCGGATCATAATACTCAGACAAGAGAGAAGTTGCAGAAAAATTAATCATCGACTAAGTATATTATATTTCCCAATATTATTTTTGGAGGCATAATTTTATCGACTTCTGCTCTTTACCTAAAGATAAAATCAACTTTTTTCAATTTCTTATCACATATACACAGGCGCTGTGCTTGTGACGTACCTACTTTAGTTGCGCTTGCGAGCACGTAACAAGGTACTTCAGTTTCTTGTAAATTTTTCCAATATTCTTTACGCTGTTCTTCTATTCTTATGTAATTTTTTTACCAACGCTTATTTGGTTATAAATTCATTTTTAAAAAAGTCCCAAATAAAACGGCGTAATTACAAAATTTTCACATTAGTTATCCTCGTGAAGTGGCAGTGAACCATTAATTTTTTTTATAAATACATGTCTTGCATTGATTAAGATTAAGTTTGTGATAAGGAGCTCATTTAAGGGCCGGTTGGTTTGACCTTGGGTTTGACCACGATCAATTGTCATGGATACGACTGTGTTTAAGATTCGTATCCATGACAATTGACCGTGGTGTCAACTGTGCGAATAGAAATTATGAAAAAAAACTGCCTTAATTTTCAATTGAACCTGCACCATTGGAATACCAGTCAAGAGATTTGTAATCAATATTAAAGGCATTTAATATTGCAATGTAACAAAATTCAACGGGTTGTGGGAAATCGGATTAACTCGACTTTTAATCCAAAGGTTCGGGTTCGAATCCCGAGTAGATAAACGTACAACAGCAATTTTTTTTTAATAATCAAGGCAGTTCTTTTTTTTAATTTTAGAAAGTTGTTGGAATTATTCTAGTCCTACCCTGCTAACATTATAAATTTTCCTGTCCATATAGGATTTTCATTGGAACCGATAACCATTAAGAAATTATTGGGGACCCATTTTTAAGCACCACTCATTTATTTTTAATTAATTATTTTCAAAAGATGTGCTTATCAATATTCAAACTTGTTAGTTTATATTCTCGCGCATGCGCAAGTCTTTGAATCTTGCAGCTGCAGTGACTAAGCACGCAGGTGTTGTACTTTACAATGTCTTGCTATCAGTATGTTCTCGTATTGTTGTATTTTAGTGATTATTATTTAGGTTTCACGTGAAAATGGTACAGAACAGTGGGTTTATTTGTGTTTTGTGAAAATTTACGAAAAGTGTGATAAACATTTGTGTGTGAGGACAGCTTTGGTTTTCCTGCTGGATTCTCTATTCTTCAAACTGAATTTCTAAAGAAAAGGTAGGCACATTCTTTCACTTCTTTCGCCATTTCAGGTTTAGAATAAGCACACTAGATTTTTATAGTGGAATTTAGTTTAGGTTTTGAATATCTGCGTGCATTTATTGAGATTTTGTTTGTCAAGGGTGGTCTATTTTGACCAAATTCCATCTGCCGTCTCGCATAAAAACTTCGCGTCCATATTTCTTTTTAGTCTACGACTAGAAGAATGCTTCGTTATAGAAATTCCTTTTAGAAATCTGAATTTTTCAACTTAAAAAGCACTTTTGCGTTTTCTATAATATCAGGATTTATTTCCTGTTAACTGTGGCAAGATCAGAGTGAACCCACAGGATAACGAGCAACCTAAACAGGATTCGTTGGGAAAAGACATCACGAGATATTGAAACCGTCAACAAGGCTCATTCTGAAGCAGCCTTGGGCCGGGAACTGCAGTTTCATGAACTATCCTGCTGAGTGGGCTTTTGTTCTCGGCAGTTTCGCAATAGAAGTGCATATGGCAGACTCTTATTAGGAGCCGTTCGTTCTCCTGCAAGCTTCAGGAAGAGGTGCTTTTTATTAACTTACACCGTATTCAGTGCTTTTAACGTCGAGGGGAAACGTCTCCGTTGAAATTAGAGTAGAAATACGTAATAACAAGCTTGACTGAATAACTGTAAGGTTCGGTTGTTCATTGAGTGAAAGGCACAAGGGACGCTTAATGTGCAAATAACCCACCGAATTTTGGAACTAACTCACTGCAGTGATTTTGACGGAATTCAGAGATAAATCCAGATTTGCTCGCGTAAGGGTGATGTAAATAAAGGCTCAAGAGAACCTCATAAGAAACAGGACAGGGTAATGAACATTGGCAACCGTAAACCGCCGCCATCACTGCTCCCTTTACCGTTCCTGTCCCTTGGACTATTTATTATTAAACACTTCACAGTTCTGTCGTCTGAGATCTTAGCCTGATGGAGACGCCGAAACCCTTTAAATATTGATAACTACTCGTCCTTATTCCTCTACATCCAACCCTCAGAATTTTCTTTAAGGACCAAATTAATTTTCCGTTTGCAAGTTTGATTAGTCATGAGGATAATTTAATTTTTCAATTAATTTTCCATTAATTTTAAATAAATTATGTGGGTGGAAAAATCAAATTTATTTGCGTTATTGCTCCTGAAAATTTTAGTTTTTTTCAGCCTGTACTGAATACTGCGGAAAATTTAAATGGCGTTCATGCGGTTTTCTATAATTTTGGTGTAACAGGTGTGTTTTCATTATCCATAATGTATTCAGGAGCTAAATACATATTATTTTAAAAAATAGACCTTTATAAACAAAAAAATATACGCTTGACCTAAAATAAATTTCAATACCTAGTCGTATTTTTAAGCTTTTGTACAAATTTACAAAACAAGGTGGCTAAAATAAATTTCCCAAAAACAAGATAATCCCACTTTTCCCCTGCTGTATCTACAATTAGGCAGGAATAAATGGGACATTTGTGATGCGAATATTTTTTAGCTTAATTAACATTCCACGTGCGTACTTTAATATTTCATTTTCAGCTCGGCATATTTTAGCAACAACGATTAGTACTTTTACAGGCACGAATTTCAGGAATCGAATTAATGACTCGGTTAAATATCACAAGTCAACTAACAACAATATTATTATGTTTGTAATGCAGAACATTCCACTTTCTTGTAATTAAAGTGAAACGAAAATTGTGAAACCTGAAAGCATCTGAATTTCCGAACATATTTACACAAATATTCCGGTAACACGGTAGGGTTTTCAATTCGGTAAATGCGTTCCGAGAAACGTTTCGTGAAATACAAATAAATCTCCCTGACCTGCATATATCCTCCTTGGCAGTGACTCGCATTGAGCAGCGATCCAACTTTAAATTTGTTGAATTTGATTCGGAGTATCCAGTCTTTAGGCGTGCCTCTGAAGGACCGGAAGCGATACCAACAAGTTAAGGGCTTTCCGAAGTTTTCCGGTGACACCTCCGGACTAGACACGTCCTCGTAGATGTCCACTGTCTTGTTGCAATGGTCTTTCTTGCCCTCGGCTGTAATAAAGAAAGAATTGTTAGAATATTCCCCTTTATTCTTATATATTCCTCAATCCTATTAAGAATGTGATTTATAACAGATGAGAAAGTTCCTACATAAATTATATTAAGGGAAAATAATACGAATTTATGTTGGTGAAGAACAAACAAAAATGAATAATTATTAACCAACGGAAAATTTAAGAAGGAAAATCAAGTTCGCAAACATTTTTCTAAACCTTACTTACATTGACATAATAAAACTTTATGAAAAGAAAAATAGGAAAAATCAAAGCTAAAATTTAATTTAATTAAAAAAAATGTGAAAAAGTATCAAAACGATTACTTGCGTGTTTGTAATGACCCAAGGTTACACATTTTACAACTCGCAAGTCTCTGGATCAATATTTTAACACGAGAAGAATTTTTTAATTTTTATAAACACAAAATAAATTTATAAGAGCTTTGATTTAAGCGCGAGCTTTAATAATATTATCCAAACATCTTTCTTGTGATTAGATAACCTTGATATACACGTTTCAAGGTCACACACCTATTTGCAAAAGAGGAATAATTTTTTCTGGGTTAGACATTGAATAATATTTCAAAATACTGGGAATACTTTCTGATTTCTGGTTTCCTGAAGGTCAAAGAAAAAGAATAATTTCAAGGTCATTTGTTTGTTTTCATACCAAGGCCTAAATGATGTATAAGATCTGTTGAGGTTTACATATTCATGATAATCCGTCCATTAGACACCCCTTAATGAAATTATTCTGTTTTGTTGGTATTTATTTTTTTTATATTATAATGTCGGGTAGGAATAATAAATGATTTATTTCCTTGTGTGTAGGTTGGTACATTTGGTAGGGAGTATCGTTTATTAAAACCTTCCAATACTTCCCCATTAGGTTATCTTGAGCATATCTTGGAACCGCATTGATTATAGTACCTGTTTTCACATAGAAATATGAGCTCGAAAGATTAATTATTCAGGAGAAAATGCGAGGAAAACGAAACTCTGCAAGAAGACGTATATCTGGGCTTAAAGGTCTGCGTCATTTCAAGGATGTTATTTGTTTGTGCAGTGACATGTTTTACAGTGCCTTTTAGTCTTCACTGACTTTCTAATTTGAAGGCTTTTGAATTTTTTTTAGTATTCCAATAAGTACCTCTCATTCCGAAATTAACTTTTATCAACTCCCAGTTGCTCCATTATTTTTTCTCTGAATACTTAACCCTTTGTTAAATCTGCAGTGTTATTAGCGTGAAAAACGGAGGAATAAATTTTATTTAAGCTTGGAGTTCTTAACGAGGAAGCGAACTACAATTAAAAGAAGGGGGTTGGAAAGTTTTAATCGTTGCTAATGTATGACGGCACCTCAGAACTTAAAATGAAGCGTGCTGATGAAGCCGCCCGAATACCAAACTTCTGCTCAAAAGATAACTTCCTGTTTCTCACACTTCCTCCTGTAAGAGACTCCCACGCAACTTTATTGTATTATGCTACATAAGGTCTTGAATTATATGTTAATTATTAGAAATTTACTTACATTATAGACTTTTTAGAAAATCTATTCTCGCGTAAATTTTCACTCAAACCTGAAATAATTTTTTTTAATGATTGAATATTCTGGTTGTGTTTTAGTCCTCCCCTAACATCCACGACACTGGTAAATTCCTTATTACATCCGAGAAACCTTTACATAAATGCAGATTTGTAAGATAAAGGACGAAGGGTCTTTACATTACCCGTAATAATCCTTTCTCTTCTAATCCTGTACTGATTAAGGGAACCTTTTTTGCATTTTTAGACTTTTCTGACCGTGTTAGAATTTCTGTTCACAAATTTTTGATACATTTACAATTTTTAAGCTTTGCGGATTAATTTATATTTTACTCAGAAAATTTGCATAATTGTTATTTTCCAGAAGTTATTAAAGGGGGTTCTTCTGTTGTTTTACACGTTGCTCAAGAAAAATTAATTTATTGGCGTTAAGTAACAATATTTCAATGCAGGGCGTATTTGTGGCGGTGGAAATTCACCTCAAAATTTCAGGAAAATTAATATAATCATGAAAATAAAATACGAGAGTTTAGAAAAATGTGACGACCTATTATGGTAGACAATGAATGGAGAAAAGTTTGAAAGGCTACTGCGGCAGTTCAGAAAATTGAACATACACTGCTGCTTTGTGGAAAGAACATATCGCTTTGAAATTAGTTCAAAGAAGAGTGACAAGGACAGGAACTACTTTGCGTTAAGCACAACGCATCTTCGTGCTAGTCAGTGTGCTACAACCAAGAAGTTAACGTACCTCCAGCTACGTCTTCAAGCCAGGCCTGACCAGGCATCAACTCTTACCAAAAAGGCAATAATTGCGGTACGTTTTAGGAAAATGAAGGAACTCTTCTAGACTTAGTAATCCAAGAGAACGAAGAGAATCTTAGAATAAAAAACTAGAAACTGCCTTAACAGGAACTAGGCAGTTAACAGCACTAAGACAGAGCAACGTTCATTTCCTCCCTATTCGAAGGTCGATAAATAAAAAAAGTGTACTACTTACACGTTCAAATAAAACAATTGCAGTTAAACGTGAACGTCCAAGTAGAGTAATTTTGACGAAAAAAAAAAACCCTTTACTGAGGCAATACCATTTCCTTGTACCTACAGATGGTCCGCGCGTTCGTCTTACTTTTATTGCTTAGTATTCTTGACACTCTGTCCTTTATTTCCGAAGGAAGCAAAGCTATTTAAAGTTTCCAGTGCAGTTATCGTCGCTGGATCTCGCACCAGCAGAACGATAGCATTATAACGAGCGAAGTGTAGATCGTGCCGAATTTTCACCCAATAAAACAATTAGTGAAATTCGTGTTCTGTTTTCAGCTGAAATCCAGTTTGAAACTGGGAATGTTTACCCCCTCAGGGCAAATGCCAGCTGCCGTAGCGCTCTGAAAGTTGTAGAAGGGTGAAGGCTTTTTGGTCGGTAACGGAGGATTCGATTTTATAAGCCCCAATCGGATACTTTGATATTGTAAATGTACACATTGTGCTAATGCATAAATTACTAAACTCTGAAAAGAAGTGAACTCGAGTAAAATGAGTCAACATTTTTTCACTCTAAATTCCTTGAAAAACCAAAAACGTAAAAATAAACGAAATGGCCGTTCCATTTTCTTCTGACATTGCCCTCCCAAAAAGGATTATGTAAATGAAGAAATAACCCATTTAGGCACATCTACAGGAACTATTCGTCCTTACAGCAGGAATTGCGTGGATTCGAAGAAAATACTTCGGAAAAACACTGTCATTTCCTTTAACTTCTTAAAGCGTTAGGGTGTCGTAGGCAAAAGATCCCTGTGTCCTACGTAAGGGCGCTTTTACGAAATCGAAAAAATAAAACAGCTTCATTGCGTGTAATAGAATTTTATAGGCGATTTCCGGGATTGTAGAGATCAAAATTTAACCGCGAAATGTGGTATTGAATCGCACTGAAGGTGTCATAAATAAAGAATATCGGAAACGCCATCCCTGCAAAATGGCCAGTTTATGCCGATCGTACTGAATCTATGATTGGGAGATTTACACGACTGGTCAGGGAAGTGATAAAAATGGACGCCCCACAATGTGTGAACCTTTATGCCAATTTCTTTCACGCTAGGACCAAATAAGATTTTTTTTTTCATGTCACATCTTATTTTCTTGAAACTGAAAATAATTCAGGTAACAAAACAATTTTTTGAATCTGTCTCGATATTTTTTTATTTCCAATCTCTAATTTTGTACGACCTAAGAAATATATTAACTTTGTTTTGTCTTCTTTCGTTCTATCTACCTACACAAATATTTATTTTATGAAAATATTGGTATTTGATTTAAAAATAAATTGTGAGAGGACTGAAGTTTGTTTTGTAGTAATTTTGCACTTTACTCAAGAAATCTCTTGAGGCTAAATTTATGTTTTATCAAGTTGGAGTACAAACTAACCGAACTTGGGAATTAATAATGTAACAATAAAAAAAAAAGTCGGAATGAGTAACATTTCGAAATTTTGCAGTGTTTGAAAAATCTTTGAAAAGTCTTAAAACTGTATTTTTATAAATTTCAACGTTAAGAACTCTTACGCTAACAATATTTTAGGACCATTTTCTCAAGTCCATGCTATAAATTTCAATTGCTATGTGAGCTTGAAGTAAATTTGCTCATTATATGAATGAGGTCGTTACTTGGAGAGAAAAACAAGACGAACATGGCCACAATGGACATTGCGTGTGCGCTGACAGACTGGAACAATCGAATTAATCATTAATCTATTTAGCCGCAGCCTGACCATACAATTAGTTTACACGGTCTGCAGATACAGCTAAATAATCCTTGTTTCGCT
The DNA here is from genome assembly GCA_963082805.1 of Hemicrepidius hirtus. NCBI lineage: Eukaryota > Metazoa > Arthropoda > Insecta > Coleoptera > Elateridae > Hemicrepidius > Hemicrepidius hirtus. Next base: position 3,775,980 of record OY720161.1, on the reverse strand, counting down.
AACAAACTCGAGGGCTAAAATTGCTAGCTTAAAGAGTACGAACTGTTTAGTTCACGTTTGTGGAAACTGTTAACTATACATACATGTTTATTATTGTTTTAATTCAACACCTTTTGGAGAATTTTTGGCGACAGAAAATACGTAATGAGTATTACCAAGGACTCTTTGGTATTACAATACGCGCAAGGATAATCTAAAAAAGTGGAGGTGCGCACCTTTCCTGGGACTTTCCCATACTAAAAATAAACATTTCGTTTTTGGTATTCAACAGTAGTTCGCGAGGCAGCATTGGAAATCACTTGAATGCGTGGCGGGAAACACCAGACTATACGGGTTCGATACGTACAGAAGAGAGACAGGCATCTAATTTACTAACGCAGCGGAAGTTCGCGATTTTCTCATCAACCGTACATTTTAGCTATATGACTACCTTATACTATGTGATAGACAATTCAATTTTGCATTCAATTATATAATAATATACAGGGTGTTTCATTTAAAATAACAAAGTTGATTATCGTACTGTGAAAACCAAACACCCTGTATACGTGATATAAATTTAGGAGAATGCAGAGCTACTATATACTGAAGAACTTTTAAATTTAAACTTTTTTCATATTTTGATTAATAAAGGAATTATAGGAGCATTAATTTCCGATTTTCAAAATCTCGTAGAGGGCGCCACAGTGAAATTCTAGCATTAATCAAAAAACGAAAATATACCTAACACCAAGCTGCATAAGTGTAGAAAATTTAAACAAAATCGTGTGGCCACTTTTTTTGTAATAATTTTTCAAAATTTTTAAAATATTTGGAAGAGCGCCACGCCATTGCGATCGTTTTGTAATTGTAATTGTAATTCAGTCTAACAATTAGAAATTATTTAAGGTCGGCCTCTTTACAATACCGACACCTGGGAAATAAGCATCAATCGTTAATAATTACGCACCAGAAGGCTATTCGCCTAATGAAACCTAATGAAGATGTGAATGGAGAAATGCAGTAATGACCTACGAAATCAATCACGAAGTTCGCTTCGAAAGCTATCCTGCTGGCTGTACGGGTCCTGAAAATATTCACAGAAACTTTATTACTTCCTGCGCAATTAGAAGTTAATGATTGCAGAAGAATCCTGCAATTTGGCGCATTCCCAAAAAAAAAAGTTGTTAGGATTTTGTAGGAATTAAAATTTTTTTTTTCAGGAATTCAGGAATTGTTCTTGTTTTCATTTGATCCTTATTTTGGATTTCCTGTTCATCATTGGCTATATAATATTTTCGCTCTCTATCTAGTGGAATTTTTGCTTTTGTCAGGGCAAAAGGGTTTGTTATTCGTTGCCAACCAATCCCTTGTTGTTCTGGTATAATGGGATGATACATGGCCTGTCCTGAACATTATTTCGCTATTATTATAATGAATTATAATAATCTGGAGAGGCATCTTTTGGGTATCCCTTATTCGACCCACACAACCCTTGATACGCCAACTTTGAAAATTGTAGAATTTTCTTTACGATCGGAAATCTGGTTTCCGTACTATATTCCTCGTTGAACATATTTTCTAATATGAAACCTGTGTATTAGGAATAACTAAAATATTAAATTGAATAAAAACTTTTATAAGACTTTGAGTGGCGTTGCATAATTGCAATAATTATGATCCTGTTCCTAGAACTGCTTTAAAATACATCTTGCTTTTGACTAAACTAAAACGAAAAGTAAACAAGACGTAATTTCCATTTCTTGTACAAAGAATACTAAGCTATATAAATAACAAAATATTAATTTCTCTTTATAAAAGAATACAATGGACATACTTGGGAGTTACATTATTTTGTATATTAAGATTTTACTCGAAATTAAGTTGAAATTGCCTTCTTTTGTATTCCACCTATTCCAAGAATGTCTTGCTTTCTTTATTAACATTTCATCCGCCTTTGAAAGTTTTCTTAGTAATTAATTCAAGGAACTTTTTAATTTAATCTAGAAAAACTTACACATATTATTTCCCCATCAAGCAGTAATTAAATTACAGAGCTTCTGATGTAACGAAATATTAAGTAAAATTTTCTTTTTCTGGTTTTCCATACCCTTATCAAATTTCAATAATAAAGCAAGCTTGGAGAAGAGTAAAACTTTTCAGGAAGAATTCCTCAAGTTTAAAAGGAATCTTGTTTAATTAACAGAGCTAACTTATTAATCAACAAAAAGTATAGGAGGAGATAAAAGCACCACGACGACGGTTGGTGAAGCTCATCGCATGTTACACAAATCAAGATTATCGATGTCGAGTCAGCAGGATTGGATGCGTCGAGCAATGTGCTAGAAACTGCCGCAACCTTGCTAATAAATAATTCAGCATTTACTAGATTAACATTGCTAATTGCCCTGGCGCTGCTATACACTCTCACCTAACTCGGGCGCTTTAGTATGAAAGCTTGCGTTGCGATGTACTTGTACGTTATGGCAATGTATGTGTGCACTTGCCATCCTCACACATTCGTTAAGCACGAAAGCTCATTATGCAGACGACAAACTGTTATTGAACTCGATACGTTTCAGAAAAGCACTGACGTGCAAACAGGAACGTTACAGATTTAACAGATCGTTCTAATTTAATGTCGAGAGCTTTGCCAAAATTACAGCTGACGAGAACAGTTATCAGGAAAATCAGTAACAGATGATTCAAGGACTGTCAAAATTTCTGATTATTTAGGAAGTAATTTAGCAATATTTTTATTTATTAGAGTAATTAGACTGATGTGCCTTTATATTTCTCACACCAAACAATGTTATCGTGCTACACTATTATTGCAGGAAAGTTAATTAATCTACTAATTACCAATCACCTTACTTAAACTATAATTTGATCCTTACGATAATCACGGCATGTATTGTTTTCCTGTTAAAACACGAAGATGTGGACACAAGATTGAATATGATTACCTCCAAGCTTGTTATGCAGATATGTTATGGTTACCAAACTGGGTAAATGTTTTAATAAAAAGTTATAATAATCCCCATTGAAAATTCTGTGTATCAGTTTATATCGAATATAAATACAATTTACCCAAAAGTTAAGTTACGCGAAATAAACTCAGAAGCAGAAGCAAACTTATAATTAAATAAATGAGCAACAGGCCTCCTTGATTACAAGAACACTAATCTGAGGATTTTCTGAAAATTCTGACTGTAATATACTTTTCATGAATTTAGATAAAGGATTGCAACCGGTGCTGAATTATTTTATGGATAGTTTTCAATATCGGTATGCATTTACCGACTAAGTTTGTTCTATATTCTGCCAACGTAATATTAACCTTTACTGGTTACAAACTATAATTTGTAGTCAGTTATGTGAACATGGAAAGTAGATAAAATCTAGAAACTTAACAAAATTTGTTACACCAGCATAGTTTGAACGTCAAACCTATGGAAATGCTAACAGGGGTCGATTTGTATTCAAAGTCTAGTGAACAAACGTTGGGGTTCATCTCCGAACTTCCTCTTTGAGATATTCTACTTGGATAGCATCTCGAGAAACTTCTGACCTCTTAACGTCCAAACTTAGATAAAACTAACAAAAAGTAACGGTATTAAAAGCGAAGGCTAGACTTGGGCAGAATCGAAACAAAACTAACATTTTTTTCTTTCTCTTCGTCGTCTGCTAGATATAAATTCTAATATGGACTCACTTTCTCATAAATTCCGTGCGTGGGGGTTATCTACCCTAACCTCAGCTACCAAAAGCCGTTGGAACCCCAAGGGGGTAATGCGTCAGCAAGGCCCGAGTGCAACTTCGGCATCGCGAGGTGTCACCTCATAATAGAACCGGGTAAAATCTCAGAAAATATGGTATTTGTCCCGAGTATGAACGGAATAACAGATTTTATGTAGCGCATTATTTTTGCCCCGCGCATTATTTATGGTCTGCAATGAGAGATATTTTATAAATGTTACGTGGTTTTAGACTTCGCGCCCTATATTTCGTGGCGCCGTGTCGCCACAAATAACCCACATATATAATATCATGCTTGGTGCAGTTTCATATTGCACCCCATTACCGGAAAGTCATACTTCTCGAAATTGAACGTAAAATGAATCCGAGATACATTAATCATCGGTCCTTTTTATTTTTCTAACAAACCACAAATACCTAATTGATATGATCCATGAGTAACTTCTTATAAATGATGGATGTAAATTAGTTTCCGATCCCTTCAGTCCGAGAGTGATAAATTATTTTTGCCTTGGTGACAACGAAAAGAAGGAAAAGTGGGGTCAGAATGAATGACATAGGTTGGATCTTAGCCACCAATGGAAATAAATTATTTCGTTTGGGGATGTCCTTGTTGTTCATGCTACCAACACCTAAATTTGTTGCCGACTGTTATCAATCCTTAATCAGTAATCATTATTTTTTTTAAAACTTTTTCTCCTTCTCTGAGAAGTTGTAGGAGACGTTCGATACACCTAAAAGCGTACGCCACCTGGAAGTACTTAATTCTTTTATAAAGGAGATACCTAAATTTGGAAACGCATGCAAAAATGCAAAATTTTGAAAACGTGAAGTAGGGAACTATCCTCAACCTCACGTCTAGGGGTTGGGATACTTAACTGCCCTTTTTATAATTTAATGAGTACATCATAGGTAATTGAAAAACGTACAGAAAGGGTTTTCTTGTTCAGGAATAAATCTTAGGAAATTTTTAATTTGATCAAAAATGCGAAATTTTGAAAATTAAATTAGGCAATTACACCTAACCCCACGACTAGGGGTGGGGATAGTTAGCTGCCCTTTTTATAATTTAATGAGTACACAATAAGAAATTCAAAAACATGAATAAAGGTCCTTCCTGTTAAGGAATAAATCTTAGGGAATTTTTAATTTGATCAAAAATGCGAAATTATGAAAACGTAAAGTAGGCAACTACCCGCACCCCCATGCCTAGGGGTGGGGATAGTTAGCTGCCCTTTTTATAAATTAATGAGTACATCATCGGTAAAACAGAATCATGCAGAAAGGGCCTTCCTGTTAAGGGATAAATCTTAGGGAATTTTTAATTCGAACAAAAATGCGAAATTTTGAAAATGTGAAGTAGGCAACTACCCCCAACCCCATGCCTAGGGGTGGGGATAGTTAGTTGCCCTTTTTATAAATTAATGAGTACACCATAGGTAATTCAAAAACATGCAAAAAGGTCCTTCCTGTTAAGGAATAAATCTTAGGGAATTTTTAATTTGATCAAAAATGTGAAATTATGAAAACGTAAAGTAGGCAACTACTCCCAGCCCCATGCCTAGGGGTGGGGATAGTTAGCTGCCCTTTTCATAATTTAATGAGTACACAATAAGCAATTCAAAAACATGCAGAAAGGTCCTTCCTGTTAAGGAATAAATCTTAGGGAATTTTTAATTTGATCAAAAATGCGAAATTGTGAAAACGTAAAGTAGGCAACTACTCCCAGCCCCATCCCTAGGGGTGGGGATGATAGTTAGCTGCCCTTTTCATAATTTAAAGAGTACACAGTAAGAAATTGAAAAACATGAAGAAAGGTCCTTCCTGTTAAGGAATAAATCTTAGGGAATTTTTAATTTGATCAAAAATGCGAAATTTTGAAAACGTAAAGTAGGCAATTACCCCCAACCCCATGCCTAGGAGTGGGGATAGTTAGCTGCTCTTTTCATAATTTAATGAGTACACAATAAGCAATTCAAAAACATGTAGAAAGGTCCTTCCTGTTAAGGAATAAATCTTAGGGAATTTTTAATTTGATCAAAAATGCGAAATTTCGAAAACTTAAAGTAGGCAATTACTCCCAACCCCATGACTGGGGGTGGGGATAGTTAGCTGCCCTTTTCATAATTTAATGATAATGAGTACACAGTAAGAAATTCAAAAACATGAAGAAAGGTCCTTCCTGTTAAGGAATATATCTTATGGAATTTTTAATTTGATCAAAAATGCGAAATTATGAAAACGAAAAGCAAGAACTACCTTCAACCCCATGACTAGGGGTGGAGGTATCCTTTCTATTACAAATATTTCTTCTCCGAGTTTTTATGTGTCTAACTTTTCCTTCCCTCTCCATACTTTCTTAGGCCCGCAAGAACAAAAATTCTCTATGAACTGACCTTGAAAACTTACCTCAAGGTGACTATCGTAAAAATCGATCTTATTTACAGTTTAAAATGAAAAATTAATCTTAATAATTCACATCTTATGATCGGTTTCGTTTCAGTCATCACAATATACGAATATGGCTCCATGAATCTGCATGAAATGGCATTAAAATGATTAATGACTTTGAAAATACATATATCAAGGCTAATTTAAATCTATGTTCCGCAGGGGATTTATAAATTGTCTTTCATTTTTCAAATCAACTTGAAGCCTCATTCATTATACAGAGTTATTGAAAGTATATGCGGCTATTTTGGTTGTATTACAAAAAAGGGTTGGTTTTCTGCAAGAGTCTAAGGGTGTCCCGTCCTTGCAATATAATTATAAGGATGGAAGCATTTTAAAACTGGATGAATGGATTTGTCTTATTGTTCTTGCGATCTTTTAGGGATTGTTTAATAGTAAATATGTAACGCATCAAGAAATAATTCAATGGATGTAAGTCTGAAGACCGAGTAGGCGAATCCTCTTGTTCGATTCAAAATTTTGTTTTCTGGATTGGAATAACCCCTGTTTTAGGAAATTTCTTTTGCAATTTAAAATGTTTTACGTACTGTGATAATAATTTTAACGAAATGGCTAAAGTAAAACAAATATAATCAGGAATTAAAATGTTTCTCATCAAAAGAAGATGAGTAGCTAATTTTAAGCTCTTCCAAGTGATTCCCTGTTAATTGGTAGAGTTCAGTTTTAAGACTTGAATAGTTAGATTTAACATCCTGGAAGCAATATAGCGCCCAGTATGTTCGAAGTGCTTCACTTTGTAAACATTACGATCCTGTTAGTGCTTAAACTAGTAAATTGTACAAGAGCATTAAAGAAAGCAAAGTCTTTAATCCAGAAATATCTCTTTAACAAAACACAACCTAATCCTAATTCTTATTACGGACTGCAAGATTAAATTGCACAAACTCCTCAAATTGTCGTGCATGCATCCAGCAGAATCCTGTAGGATTCGGTTAAGGGAACAGTGGGATTCAGCTCACCGGCTGACTAAGCCGTGCCACTAAAAGAGTGGCCAGGCACGAAGCAGCAGCCGAGTAACTAATGAATTTGATGCCTCGAGCTCCGAACCGTGAAAATTCTGTTCCGAAACATTTACTTTGAGCCGATTTCATGTTACTTCAAACAGAAATACCAACTCCTCTCGCTAATCCTTAGATTTGTTTTATTAATACTCGAGGATTTAAGGCAGTAAGCACTTAATTAATAACTTTGCACGAGCAAATTGGTGAAATGTTTAATGGGAACTTGTGAAGCAAAATTCGCTACGCGTACGCGATGAGAATTTCTATTCTCTTCGCTTCAGTTGTTGGAATATTGTCATTTCTAGAGATTTCTGTATAAACTTTTACGTTTTCAAGTTATTCCTAAGTCTAATATTTCTTGGAATTTTGCAAAAAGTTTAACTCGTTTATTGTTTATATTACGTAGGATGAAACTGTTTTGTTCTGAAAGCTTCCTGAAAACTATGCACCCAAAACTGTCGGTTCAAAATTAAAAACATTAAGGGAGGTGCAAGAATATCCTAAAAAGAAAAAAAAATAAACCAAATAGATTAGCAACTTGCAAACAATATCAGAAAAGAAAAGAAAAAGACAAAAAAATAAATACAGACTAATAAGGAAAATGGATTTTCAAACAGAGGAGCCTTCCAAAGCACAGTAATATACTTAAACAATACACGCAGGAACTATTAGTTTAATAAACTTGGACAAGAACAAAGAAACTGGAAATATACAGTGTGTCCACGGATTGAGTGCATATAAGGTGTAAATGACAATTTTTTTTAGAGTTGGATCTTCATGTTCTGAGGATCGCTCCTGCTTAGTCTCAAACTAAGATATTGAAAAAATGAGCCAAATCAATTAATATACCTACATCAGGGTGTTTTCTTGGCCGAAATCTAAAAATTAGTCAAGAGTAAACTGTCTTTAATTTAGCAGATATAACAAAAATGTATTACAAAAAGTTGTTTAAAATTAAAAGTTATGGAAGATTTTGAATTTTTATACAAATCAGCCTATTTTGATTTTTTTCATCAACATCAAATACTTTTGAACTCATGTTTGTAACAAATAAGGTTTAGTATTTTTTTAATAAATAATTATTTGTTTCTCAAGTACTTACTTTGTTTAATTACTCCTCATGCATGGGTCATTAAAACCACAAATAATCTCATGTTGATGAAAAAAATCAAAGTAGGCGGATTTGTATAAAAATTCAAAATCTTCAATAACTTTTAATTCTAAACAACTTATTCTAACACATTTTTGTTATATCTGCTAAAATAAAGACAGTTTACTCTTGGCTAATTTTTAGATTGCAGCCAAACAATCACCCTGTATATTAATTGATTTGGCTCATTTTTTCAATATCTTAGTTTGAGAGTAAACAGGAGCGATACTCAGAAGATGAGGATCCAACTCTAAAAAAATTTGTCATTACACCTTATATGCACTCAATCCGTGGACACACTTTGCTCGCATTTTGATCCTGATAAGGGTGTCCGAATATTTATTGCATCTAACACTTAAAGCTTAGTCCGTGAATGATTTTTTAGTGTTTTGGGGGCAGTTTGTAGATCGTCCAGAGAAGAGTGGGTAGATAATCTGATTTATCAGAAATTTATTTAAGGATCGTGAGTTGAATCTCGGTACCCTTGAACAAGAAGAGTTACGCTAGGGGTGGGTCCGGTACGAAAAGAAGAAAATACCTGCTTCGTTTGTCGAATAACGCAAAGTGCCAAATTGCCGATTGAGAGAATCAGGTGACGCGCGACCGTGTAAGGGGATTTTTGTGAAATTTTGATTTGTTATATTCAACAACGTACGGGATTTTTGATCAACCCTGTACATGTTCAGTTACGTTTAATATCTACCCTGGAATAAATTTGATTATCCAGTCTTGAACATGGTTGAAATTATAATTAGTTAATTTTAACTTAGCCTAAGGATATCATAAACCACACACAACTAGAATTGGGAAGATTCCAACCTTGTAAAAGTAAAACTTCCCCTTTTATCTAAAAATTTCGTGTTTACGTTTATAATATTCTTTTGGTGTGAAGTTATTTTTTTTAAATAAAAATAAGGGAGGAATCTGCGTAAAGCAAACTTAATTAATTTATTTCAGACTTCTTTCTGTTCTATAATTTCACTTATAAATCATAAAAGCGTTTATTTGGAAATTTATTTCTGGATTATTTTTATCCTAGAACGGTGAAAGTAGAAAAAATTCGTTAAGAATTCTTCGTGCAAACCCCATCCCAACTAATAATTCCATTACAAGAAGTATTTTTCTAGAAAGGAAAATCGATGCGACAACATTCACTTACACAATTAGTTCTTTGTAAACAGCGCCAAAAGAATAATATTAGAAGACAGCAGCAACGTTGTCAACTTAATTTGCGGACTACGGCTGCATATAGAAAGAAGTAGTACATTTTAATAAATGAAGATCTTCGTACATTTTTTATAAGCAATTGCATTACAGAAACTCGCGTATATTAATAAAGAACACCGCACGCTTGCTCGTGTTATTTAAGTTTAATGATTCGGGGTATTTACACGAAATTTGAAACTCTCGAGACTTGAAAGTTTATTCAATTAAGTAAGCGTGCATTAAAAGTATGGAAATTTCCTAGCCTTCACGATGAAATAAATAAATAATCTACGAAATACTAGGATATTTTATTATTTTTCTTTTTGAAATTTGAAAACTTGAAACTAATGGCTACATATTTTATTTAAATATTAAACGCTTACAGTAAGACCTGAAAAAAGCTCCACACTTTATTTACGAGTTTATTTTTCTGAAAAGCAGACTTTTCCAAATGACTACACATCAGACTATAAATTTTCATTTGGAGCAAGATCTTTTGAAAAAAAATCAAGGTCTGGCATTGAAATTACCATATAACCTTGAAAATATGTTGCCAATGTCATTTGGGCTGTTGTGTACAAATCATTCCGAGTCTTAAAATTAAAGGTTGAAAACCTTCGCTTTTATGTGTTCGAGACTGCAGTAAATTTCTAAAAAAGCCGAGGAATATCTTCAATATTTTCCAAGATGAAAAACTCGCTTCTGAAAGTAGGTACAATGCTTCATCTCTGCGTTCTCGAGTAAAATTTACGGTTCTAATTTCAAGTTCTTAGTGTTGGTATATATTCGGATGCATATAAGCCCTGTAATATAATGCTTATTGGATATTGCAACCACGTATGGTGTTTATGTGAGTGGAAAATAAGGACGAAAATTTGGAGTGCCCTCTCACTGAAGGAGCAGTAAACATAGATTGATATTTATGACGTTATAAAGTACAAAGATGGTATATCAAAATTTAAGAGGCTATAACTCAAAATCTGGCGTGAGATCTTGCAACTCTACTGGGAGGGCTGCAAGGAAACTTTAAAAAAGTGAAATATTGCCCGGAAAACAAGGAAACTGCCGCTACACGCCTACGCTCTTTCACAAAAAGAATCACCTATAAACTACGGACTGATGTAAACTTCTTTTGCGTTTACCATGATTGATCGGTTTGTTTAGCAAGCAACCGGTTGCTTTATTTAAATTTTTGATTGACTAAATGAGAACTGAGATTTATGAAATATATGGAAAATCCCACCTCAATTCTTCTATATTTAATTTTAAGTACTTTCAAGTGTTCTGCAGGAATCTGAGATACGTCGCGTTGTAAAACGAACACCTGACGCTGCAATTTTAGTGAGCATGGATTTCGTACTAAATATTACTGGATAGAAACTAATGGATATGATATTATTTTTAATTTTTCTCGACCTCATCTGGTGTAAACGACGCTGACCTTACTAGCTACTGCCCGTGTAGGTACCTACATGGTGCCGAGGATATTTTTCTTATTTCTCTAGCATCAAGAATTTTATTGCGTTGGGGGGGGATTCGTTTGCGATTGTGATTGTCATATTGCGCGTTGAATTTTTTGGAGATGGGTTCTACCCTGAGGAATTCACAGCAACCCATGCAGCTACACCTACGTCATAATTTTTGTTTAATTCAAACTTCTATTCAAATATTCTAATTTGAATTTGAATGTAAACTTTGTATTTTTTCGTTGAAAAATATTCCAATTCAGTTAGAGAGAGTAAAAGTGGATCGACCCCCTCGAATTTAACTATGGCCTTCAAGATGCTCGTTCATATTAAATTTCTATTGAATTGAAAGCCAATAACATTTTCTAAAATATCTGAAAAACGTTTTCTGTTATATATCTTGTACAAAATAAAATTCAACTTAAATTTTGATAGAAACCAGGGCTACAATCGATATCCCCGAAATGAGATCAGAAGTTATTCAATTTTTCCTGAAAATAGGTTTTATGTATTTATCTATAACATTCCAAAAACTGAGTTATGCTTATAACTTTTTTTGTGGCCTTCTATTGTTTTATTCATAAACCACGAAAGGCAAAAATCGTCCGTGTCGAGTATTTTTCAAATCTAAACCGGTGACAACAAATTTTTCTTTAAAAATAACAGCTTGGATTATGATTGATTACTTTTTTCCCAGTTACCATAAAATAGTGCGCTTAGAAAAATGTTCTCGTCGCATTAATTTAGTATGGATTTACAGGTAGAAGAGAACTGGGCGTGGGTCATAAATTAACGATCCCCATAAATTTCGACAAATTCGGGTGGTGTAAAGTGACGTATATTCGTATTCAATCCATCATCTAGAGCTGGGAATTTGTAAAGCGCTGATCCCTAGCACAATATACAATAGCATGCGTTTACGCAGGAAAATGAGGTCTTGTTTGGAGGATGGGGAGGTCGTGACACGTATAAGTGGCAGGGGTTGCGTTGCTCCTTTCGTAACGGCGGGATTTGGGAAATTATGGAAACAATGAAATAGTTGAAGCTGAAGTTTAGCAGTTTGACGTGATAGTTTCAGAACTATTGTTATAGTTATTAACACACCCGCTAGAAGCACAAATTTTGACGCTTCACGAGATATGTCTCACAAACAAACCGCATACTTTATATTATTCTAGGGATTTCCTGATGATGACGGTATAAAAGTTACTGAAACGTATTTGATAATACAGTAAAGTTCATTTATTGTGCAATATAGCCATATTGCAAGTTAAATCGTCCGCCCACTTATCATTGGAATATAATAGGCAACCCATTATACACGGGAATCACTCTTGCCCCTGTTTAGAGATTTTAATTATTCTTCCTTGAATTACACAGTGATTTTTTTAGTTTTTAATAAAGAACAAGATTAAAACTAAGGATTTATTGAAAACATGATTTATACAGTCGAAAAAAAAAAATAGAAATGTATATACTGTATCACTCCGGATTATCGGATTATCATTAGATAATGTTAGCGATCGTTTTAGTGTAAAATATCCTAACAGTTCCTAATGTGTCTACAATATCAAGAACATCTAGAAAATTTTCAGGTGCAGGCTGTGTGGCACAACCTGAAAAAAAATTGACGTAAAACAGTAATACATGAATTTGTACAATTTCCTGTTCTTTCTTGCTCTGTAATGTATAAATAATGTTTTCTATAAATCGGTAGTTTTCAATTTTGTTCTGCATTAAATATTAAAAAAAAGAACAAATTTAACAGGAGGTGACAAACAATAATTAAAATCAGTAAGCAAGCGCAATGTATGTGAGCAGTGCATAATGGGTTGCCTATATTCCAATAATAAAGTGGGTGGACCATTTAACTTACAATATCCCTATTTATATTCCCACTGGAGATAATTTTGTGGCATTCTATTTAATGTCGGTTTTAGTCTTCTGCGACCGCATAGGGCGCCAAGAAAAAAGGGCGCCACTTGTGATATGATGAGTTATTAAGAAATATTTTCGTGTTTATTTTCAAACTCATAATTAATTTGCATTAACACTGATGCATTAATTCCAAAAAGATTTTTACAGGTAATTTAATATCTTGGAATTAAGATCAACATTAATAGCGAAGGTCTGATTATGAAATAGTCGAGTTATATGCACATAAAGATGTGATTATGATCTTTCAGCTTATTTCTAAAGAGCAAGCGAGCTTTATTAAATGTGACTCGCCCGCTGATAAATTTACTACAATCTCCGCATTTTTGTAATTTTTTTTGGTACACATTCGTAACATTTTGCTTTAATCCCCTACTGAGAGTTTCTTTTCTTTGTTTATAAATGTGTTTCTGTCTCGGTTGCAAAAAATTGACTCTTGCAAGAAGTGTACTGTGAAGTATACAAATAGTGGTCATATTTTCCATGTTTTTCTAAGGAATTGGTATTGTACGATGGTCAGGTTATAGTCATTCGTAGCAGGACTTAATACGGTCCACTTAATCCATTATTGATTGCATTTTAAAGTGATGCAGTTAGATGTTGTAACTTTTTTCCAAACGTAATGTTGTGTGTTTGATTGGGCAATGGAGGAGATGAGAAGCGTATACATAGAAATCTCGTAAAGAAAAAATGTTCAGCGTATTGAGTGCTTGACGTTCACTAATATTAATAACTAGTCTCTATCTTATTTTTATTTTTCTTCTTAGGTGTTTTGATGCTCCACTAACACCCCTATTCAATAGAAAGTCGTTCATGAACGAATCGACAGTCGCTGGCGACTCTTAAAACAAAAAACCGAGTCCCTGTTTCTGTAGAAGTAGCAGTAAAGGGGAAAAAATTCAAGGATATAGCTATTAAAACATGAATATCATTTTAAACTAGGTCCCAGATGTTACACATGCATGGAGTAATAAGCGAGAGCATAAGCAACCTATCCGCATGTAAGAGGAGCTCAAATTAACCCTCTTTCTGCATTCCAGACTAAATCATGATGCCAGACTGTGTAATGAAACGCTTGTAATGACAGAATTAATTATTAAAACCTTATTACGAAATTCTATACCCGAAATTACGCCTCGCTTCATGCATTTTTGAAACAAAATAGGAAAATTAATGCATTGAATTTGATCCTAGAACACGAAAACGTGTCCTCATTTTAGACAACAGCTCAAGATAGTAAATAAGAATAATCCGTTAATTTTTATTTTCTTCTTTATCTCGTGGATTTGTTTCGCAACAAAACTCCGCAAAATCCGAGATTTAGACGAATGTGGTCTTAAACCCTTGCTTAAAATCATGACAGGCGTCGCTCAGTTAATTATAAGAGAGAGAAATGTTGAGACAGGCCTATTATACACCAGCTGGCATAATTAGGGGAATGTAAGAGACAACGATAGCGAACCGGATTGATATATGAACTCCGCGGGAAGAATAATCCAGGATTCCGAAGGTTGTGAAGTGTCCTGCAGGAGCTGTAATCCTGCAGGAAGGGACGGGGTCTAATTGTCACTGAAACTGTAGCAGTTCTTAGCTTGTGGTGCGGCCCACATTACATTAAGGATATACGCAAGGACGAACGTGAATAGCCTGGGATTATATCATGGAACCACTTAATTATTTTAGCTTTCAAAACGAGAAAGGAAATGTGTATTTTAATAACACTCCCTGACATTTATTTTTTTTTTGCTAAATTACTTTTGGTTTCGAGCCTTGATTATTTATTTCACATGAAATAATTATTATTTCCTTTTGATTTAAACAATTTATTAAGAGAAATTTGAGAATCGCATTTGTAAGAAAACAAACTAAGGGCTAACACTACATAATTCATACAGAAATAGTATTTTATTTCTAACCCTTAAGAAGCACTGAAGCATGTACTTCTAGTCCCTGCTGTTGCTAATTGCTACTTTATTTGCAGAAAACGGACAGCCTGTGAAATAAACAACCGCACAAAGGTCGAAGGGCGCTACACATAAATTCAAGAGATTTCGAACCAGCGTCATTCCACTCAGAGTCACCCAGTTTTCGGTAAGCGAATTAAAAGAATTACTGAATGTATCGTAATCTTTTAAGGTGTGGTATCGCATTTTTGAATGCACCCCCTTTTTCTCAAAAGGACCACTTAGTACAGGGGTCGCTTACTGGCAGGGTCCCTTCTTTTTTTAACACTTATATTAAAACGAAATACACATACACACAGTTTTATCTGTGGGGCCGACGAATCGAACCTTTTGTTGTTATGTCGCGGCTTAGAGTCTCTCCACTTTACCGCTACGCTACGCACGTTCCTTTTTTCCTTCCTCCTCCCCTCACGTCTTACTCTGTTCCTTGACTTTATTTTTTCTTCCTGATTAATCCCTATCTCTGGCAGTTTTACGCCTTCACCTGCGATTGGGGGACCGAACCCTAATAGTAAGGAAACTAAAAGAAAATTCAGTTGAATGTGAAGGAGTCTATCAGCATTTTCCTTTCAGGAAATATTCAGTAGCTATTTTGCACGTAAAAAACGAAGAGTATTGCGTGAATAACCCGAATTGTGCAGGTCTCGTCATTTTTCAGGCGAAGTAGGTCTGGCATTTTTGTGATACATGTCCGGGCTTTAAACAACTTGTCAACGCGTCACCATTTCATGATTTACGGGGTTCATTTATCACGCAACATTCATCTCGTTCAATACCTCGTCCATCATCCCTACGGTTTCACTTTCCCTTCTCGCGCAGCGGCGGCGGCCACGAGGTCCTTGCTGTTTCAGTTATCCCGTTATCCCTTGTGTACGGCCGCTCTACCACCCCGGCTACGGAATTATTCAACTGAAAAATTCCTAAAGCGATCCTTTTCTATAAAAAAGATCTTAAAGTCAATCTTGGCGGAACATGATTTGAAATCTTACCAAGGGTTGCTGCCGCGGAACATCGAAAATATGGGGAATTTGATGGGTTTATTGCCTCGATTGCTTCGGATTCCCCGACTCTATTTCACACTTAACTTTAACTTGAATTTATTTTTCAATTTTTACTTGAAGGTTATTCAAGCAACTAATTAACATTCGCGATATGTTCGTAGTTTACTGAATGCCCGAAATACACGTATTTGATCAGACACGTATGCAAGGAAGGGTTGCTTCCCTGAAATTCCACAAAGTCATATTTCGGTATGCCTGTCATTTAATATATTAAAGGAAGGACATGGCTCTAATTTAGTTTAGTAGGGACGTAAGTCTAATCAACAACATGAGTTAAATTGAGTTGCATTGTGATATTGTTTAATTAATTATCCATGTTAGTAATTAAATTCGTAACAAAAATTTGATTTCAAACAAAGCAAAACAAATATTTCAAAAGAAAAATCCCAAATCTGGTACTGAATATGAAAATTATAAGCTCCTTTCTCGGGATGGTAATAAAATCCAGATCTTTAGCGTATGCAGTAAAATAACGCACACTAGATTTGAATTATCTGTACGTATTCACCAAAAATTTGAAATTTATATGAGAGGGTTTGCTTTTAGGATACACGTTTTATAACTTTTAATTTGGAAAACCAAACCTTTAGACTGTAGGTCATATTTAACGGTAATATGCTGGGAATATTATTTGGTATTCGTAAGAGGTTCTTTCATAAAATAATTTAGTAAGAAAACTTATAAACATTAATAAAAAGCTGAAATCTGGAAATTGTAACGAGGCCATAACTGGGAAAGATTCCCAAATGACGGTATAAAATTTTATGGTAATTGACACAGGGTGATGAGTATTAAAAACCCATAATATGTGACACGTTAATAAAGAAAGCAGGCGCTAATGTAAGTTTCATAGCTTTCATGTCTGTTATATTAAAAGCCCAGTACTGAAAAAAAATGGGACCAGCGATTTTTTTGCGGTTCGTGCATAGAGGGGTTTTCAATGAAAATTAGCCGCAGTCAGTATTTTTCAAAACTATCGTTTGCTTGAAAATTGTAAAGACTTGTCAACAAAGACAGCAAGGGGGACATCTGGGGGCGTCTGTCGTCAACAAAAGTTTAACCGAAATAAACAAAATATAGTTTTTAATTTTTTCTCAATTTGAAGGGAATAAAAAAATAAATAGTAGAATGAATTCCTTATGAAATTACCTTTGCAACGATGTGTCACACATGGTATGGTGTTTTTTGAAATTTTAGAAGGGGTGGCTGTGACGGCTAAGGGGTTGACGACAGACAGACGTCCGGATTTTACGTGAAAAGATGTACCGGGTGATCCGTTCATCGTAGAGCTTTGGGGAAAAAAATTGTTTGACAAAAGTTGCCAAGAGAAAGTGACTGAAAATAAGTTTAAGTCTGTAAAGTGACCGGAAGGGGGCGCAACTGCCAGGGTCGACTCTAGAAACGGGCATTTCACCCAAATTTTGACGGATAAAGTAAGTCGAAATTATATTTACTGAAATCTTCTGACAAGTTTACACAATTTCTACCAGACATTTATTACCCTAGCGCCCTTAATAAGGGCACGAGGAAGGGAGGAATTTTTCAAAAATGAAATGGCGATAACTTCGGTTTCCCTGAACCAAATCGAACAAACTTGAGCTCGTTGGAAAGAACTTTTCGAGATCATTCAGAATTTAGGTTTGATGTAATTTTTTTCCTTTGGATAAAAATCAATGGGCGCTGTTTTGAAATTCGACAACTTTCTTGATTTTTCTTTAAAATTTTAAATGAGACGGTATGATTATTATAGCTCTAGTAAAGAGTGCATCAAATAAGGAAGACCATGACGCAAACCGGATATCTATATCTTTTTCCAATCCAAAGTTATGGTCAAAATACGGTTTCAAGGGGGCTTGTTGCAATAACCCCGTGGACCCCTAAGTACGGGGGCTACTTTTAAAAATTCTGTAAAATATTATAGGTACGAACATGAGGATATGGTTACGGTTTGTTACATAATGCGAATGCTGTAAAGTATCAACACAAGTTTTTTTTAGAACAAATTAATTTATTTTTCATTTTATGATTTATGAACATGAATAAAAAAAATTTCTTTAAATATTTCTTCATGTCGTAATAAAGAAACTAATTTGAACCAGGAACACCCTGGGAACACCCCCCAAGGTGCAAACAAAGAAGTACTAATATTCAAATGAATAGGAGCTCTTGATCAAAATTTTAACACTGTCCGATGTAAAGATAAAAAAGTCACATAAATAGCAACTCTCTCACCTTCGTTAAATTCATAAGTGCTTTACCCGACACCTGACATTTACAGACTCGGAAAACAGCGTATCTAATGAAAATTCATACTTTCGTTACTTCTATGCGACGTTTTCTGTTTTGAACGCGATATATTTCATTACAGACCGCAGCCCCTCATTTGAATATGCCGGGTCGCGTCTCCTAAATTCAATGATAAATGGAAATTGTGTTTTACGTCCAAGATATTTTCGTAAAATTCTTCCTTCTTTTGTTACAAATAATATTAGAAAATAAAATGATAAATGTATTCCTCACAATAACGGGTAAAATCAATACGCGGTGATATCACCCCATTTAGTCGCTTTCCAAATTTTTATTACTCCCATTGAAATTATGTTCCATTTTTTTCTCTCCTGTCGGATGGAGAGCGCCTTTCACAGACCGGAAAACACGCCGCTCCTATCCACGGATCGAACCTGGATCGAATTATAACAGGAAATTAAATTTTAGCTTCGAAACGTCAGATTAGGAATATTTGAAAAGGCTTTAAAAAGGTTTATCCTTTTTACATTTTAAATCAAAATGGAATTTTTTAATAAAATTTCGGTTTTGCTCCCATGAACAAACTTTCTGTACAAACAAAAAACTTTATGTATGCTGAAAAGAAAAAAATATGCTCGCCCTTTATAATCTGAATTCGAGAGGTATTTATCAACTATATCCATTAATTAAAAACTTTTAAATTAAAAGGCCAGGGCAAAAAATAATTCCATCAATTCGGTGAAACTTTAAAAGCCCCGCTGAAAAATCGATTGGTCATTACGGCTGCTTATGAAATCCAAAAGAGAGTGTTATTGTCGTCCTTTTTCCTCAATGAAATTAACGCGATAAAAACAAAGACGGATGCTGCGGTCGTTAGACTTTAATAAATGGCATCCCGGAAACAAAAAGAGGGGCAGTCTCTTTAAGTTGCGGTTGACAACAAATTGACGTATTTCAATTTCGGGACTGCGCCAGACTGGCTGTCATGCCCTGACAAGTTACAAACTACCAGGAGGAAATATTTCAGGGAGTTTGGGAAGTATGGAAGATAAACTGGCGGCTTTGCTACATTTATCATTGTTTAGTAATCAACAAATGAAGGCAACCACTCACCAAGCTCTCCAAATAATCAGAGGGAAAGCGAGCCACCAGATGAAGCGCAAAAATTTCAGATTTACTACGAATTCTTTCCCCTTCACCATTTGGTATTTATGAAACCCAAAACTTTCCACTCGTATGAGTTTTAAACGCACAGTTTACCCGGATTTAGGCCCCTGTTGAAATAACAAAGTTTAATGATCAAAATGAAAACAACAATCCTGTAGGTTCAATAATAAATTCTCTTTAAAATTAATTTCCCCAATTTTACGCATTCACATATTTTTTAAATACCTACCCACAGGTTATAATTCGGCCGATGGACACAGATTCCTAGACATTTTTTTCTTCTTTATCCACGTGTTGAATATATTATATGGTCGTAAATAATAACTCTTAGTTATAACAGACAGTCAAATATGGTTCACGTAAAAAAAATCTCAAAGGTAAATAAAGAAATCTTAAATTTTCAGGAGGCAGAATCGGAAACGGGAAGCAATAATGCGGTGTTGCCATAGTATAAGAGGACGCTGTAAATTATTAGGGGGTTAATATAATGCTGGAAATAGGGATTACAATAGAGGGATTCTAAGGAAAGGAACGTCTAAAGGGTGCGGTCGTAAAAAATACAAGAAATATCACTTCATTACAAAATAAGGTAGGCAGAAAGTGGAAATGTAATAAAATATCCGGAAAGATTAATGCGGGATAGAAATAAAATTCAACAGATTTCTAACATCTCCTATATTATATTTTTTATTCAGTACACAAAGCGTCATAAAAAAAACTTCATAGCTCTTACAAAAAAAAACGTGGAAGAAAGTTCGGTAACAAAAAATATATATATAATATATAGGAGGAATTTCGTAGTCCTTGCCCATAAGTTGCTGGTATCAATTAAATCGGGTTGTTAATCAATACGTGGAGGCGTTTTAAAATTTAAAAAGTTGTGATTAAAAAATTTCCAAGCAGGAATAAACCCGCTTGGCAACAAGAAAATTAGGAGTTACGTAATTTAGTGGCTGTTGGTTACAGGTTGATGGTGTATCAATTGAATCGCCTTGTTAATAAATATTTAAATGCAATTTAAAATTTCAAGCATGAATAAACAGGAAAGGTTCGGTTAGAAAAAATTACATGTAGGTGTGTAATTTCGAAGCCGTTAGCCGCAGGTTGCTAGTGTTTCTGGATAAAAGAGGTCTATCCATTCGATATAATAGTCTTGAGTTTACAAAAAAAGAACGAATTTAGAGATTGGACGCAATTAACAGATCCTTCAATGTCGGGAAATCTTTCAGCTGTACGAGCAGAATTTAAGAAACTTGAACTTCTATTAAGTTTTATTTATAGGGCAATAATGTTCACCACATAAACTTCCTTGTTATTGAGTTTTAGAAAGAAGCTCAGCTTTATAACCTTAACTTTATTTTATTAAAGCACCTAAAAAAATTAACAGAAATTTATCTTGTGTAATGTTTGGACTTTGAGCTGCATAATACAATACCAGATATAATTCTTGTATAATTTGCTTAATTTTAATGAAACCCTGCTATAAACTCAAAGAGAAAAAAATTGGTATGTATCAATAGCTCCTCCTCATTTTTAACCAATGACAACCATTATAGGTTTCCGCTCCTTTACAAATATCTTAGCTCTGAAGGAATTTTTCAGCAATTCCTAAGGGTCCCCTTAACGGAAAAGGTGATTACCTTTTTTGAAGCTTTAAAAGTTTTCTTTACTGTAGTAAAATAATGAGTTATTTAACTACACTTACCACATTTATGAGTTTATGATAATTATTATTGGAGTAGCACTTACCTAGAACAAGAAAAACAAATTAATAAAAATATAGAAAATGAGTTGCGTTTGTGGAATAATCCTTGTTCGAATTCTGCTCGCTATTGTGCGTACACAGTAGTATACACGGCCCTGATCACGACAATGAACCGGCTCACACTAGATTAAATGTATTACGATACTAGATTAAAAATTTACTTCATATTCCTCACCCCTTTCTCTCTCAACATTTGAAAATCGGAAATTGATCCTCGTATAGCTCCTTTATGAATCACAATATGAAAGAAGTTTAAATATAAAACTTATTCAGTATGTAGCTCTGCATTCTCCTAAATTTATATCACGTATACAGGGTGTTTACTTTTCACAGTACAATAAGCAACTTTGTTATTTTAAATGAAACACCCTGTATATTATTATATAATTGAATGCAAAATTGAATTGTCTATCACATAGTATAAGGTAGTCATATAGCTAAAATGTACGGTTGATGAGAAAATCGCGAACTTCCGCTGCGTTAGTAAATTAGATGCCTGTCTCTCTTCTGTACGTATCGAACCCGTATAGTCTGGTGTTTCTCGCTACGCATTCAAGTGATTTTCAATGCTGCCTCGCGAACTACTGTTGAATACCAAAAACGAAATGTTTATTTTTAGTATGGGAAAGTCCATGGGAGCTGCGCAACTCCACTTTTTTTAAATTATTTCTGGCAATTAATCAATTACAGTGTCTTTATTGCTGTGTTAGTTTCCTAAACAATGAAAGAAAATCAGAACCTTTGATGTGAGGTGACGTTGCTATTTCCTGTGAAGCGAAGGGATAATGGCTCTTGTTTGATTGTGAATAAAAGAATTCCCGGAACTACCCGGAAAATACCCTGCCTCAAAACAAAGTCTTTCGTAAATCCCACATTTGTTATTTGCTGTTTTTCTTTACTTGACCGCTAAATATAGTGGTTTATCTAGAAGGAAGATATTGTATTCCTTAAAAGAAGTCCAGCTTTGACTAATAAAGTTAATTTATATTAAAGGGTACAAAAATTTTGTCCGATAAAAATTAGAACGTTACATTATGTGCGTTTGAAGAATTTTTTTGTTGAAAGAATTCAGTGGGGGCCTCAAACCTCCACATTGTAAAGTTTCGTAATCCTTTAAATTTTCTTCCTGAAAATAATATTCTTTTCTAAGAAATGCACTTTTGCAAGTTGACTGTAAAGTTCTTATCATCTCATGCAATAACCCAGAAAAATATTAATCTAGAACTGTGATCTTATTGGTCATGGAAATGGAAGCGAAATATAAGGAAACATATTCTGTACATAACAATTTTTTGTTGAAATCCTTCTTTACTTGTCAAGTTATATTTTGTAACTAAAGCGACTTTTCTTTCGGGAAAATTCATTGTTTTATCATCCGATTGTCATTTATAAGCCCGGACGATGTATTTTCTTGACGTAACAAAATGGCCGTGAAAGTCTTGGCAACCTTGGTAATCAGACTGGAAATAATCATTATTCACTGAGTAAAAATTGTTCAGTTTATTAGAACCTATAATGTTAAGTTTTCACACCCACATAATGGAGGTTTTATTATTGTACCTACCATCAAAACCTTTGCTGTGAGATACTGGAACATTCTTGGATGCTTTAGAATATTTCAAAACTTTCAATTATGGTAAAGTTAAGATAGTCAAATATAAACTAAGTTTTTGGGGTATTAGTAATGCCGTCCCAAGACATAAGGGTGACAAAGCGTGTTGAGCTAGTGATAAATGGTGAAATATTACGTACCCGTTTAAAGTGTTGTTAATTAACTTAACTAAGCTAACTAATAAACGATGTCACCAAACATTCAGCTGTGACTTTGATTTATGAATTTTCCACTCCAATTTGTACCAAATTTGTATCATTATTCACTAGTAAACACAATTAGTATAGTGACTAAGACGTAGGTAATATTTTTTACTTTAAATTTTTTTCCAATATACTAGTAGCTTTTAAAACAAGACGTAAAAAACGCTTTCGCAGCTTTCCAGATTTTTAATCTTCGTATTCCGTGCTGTAATGAGACGAATCCTCAAAGTAAATTGTGTCACATCTGTCAGTCATTCGCTTCCCCTTCGTTTCTTACACCAATCTTTGAAGCTTCGTGGTATCTCAGCCCTGTCTGTCTTGTGACAATCACTAAATCCTACAGGGATTTGAAGGGACCATCATTTTTTATCTCTCTCGCTAATATTGTTAGGGGGATACTCTCCGTATTAGGTACTAGTCGAAATTCTTCTGTTGGGGAATAATCGAATAAAACAGTTTTATTTTGAATATCATTTTTGTTTATAAAATCAATCAAGATTATAATAAAAAAAAGAGGAGTTGTGCAACTCCCCTGGACTTTCCCATACTAAAAATAATCATTTCGTTTTCGGTATTCAACAGTAGTTCGCGAGGCAGCATTGGAAATCACTTGAATGCGTAGCGAGAAACACCAGACTATACGGGTTCGATACGTACAGAAGAGAGACAGGCATCTAATTTACTAACGCAGCGGAAGTTCGCGATTTTCTCATCAACCGTACATTTTAGCTATATGACTACCTTATACTGTGTGATAGACAATTCAATTTTGCATTCAATTATATAATAATATACAGGGTGTTTCATTTAAAATAACAAAGTTGCTTATTGTACTGTGAAAACCAAACACCCTGTATACGTGATATAAATTTAGGAGAATGCAGAGCTATATACTGAATAAGTTTTATATTTAAACTTCTTTCATATTTTGATTAATAAAGGAGCTATAGAAGCATCAATTTTCGATTTTCAAAACCTCGTAGAGGGCGCCACAGTGAGATTCTAGCATTAATCAAAAAACGAAAATGTACCTAACAACAAGCTGCGTAAGTGTAGAAAATTTAAACAAAATCGTGTGGAGAGTTTTTTTGTAATAATTTTTCAAAGATATCAACATTTTTGGAAGAGCGCCCCGTTGCGACCGTTTTTGGATCTACTAAATAAATTATAATAATTAAATTCTTCAACACAGCCTTAACAGCCTGTTAAGAGCCATTCATACATTTTCGTATGATCAATTTTTCTTTGTTAGATTATGTTCTTACAGATGTGCAATCAATTTGGTTAAATATTCTACCTTATCGTCTTTTTATCTAACGCAGATGTTTGTTCCACGCTTCGTGGTTAGTCATTTCATTCTTTGAGCGAATCTATTGTTAAAAGAGTTAGTTTTCATGTGTCCTCGGTGCTGAATGGTTCATTCTTTAGTAAATTATACTAATTTAAGTGTTGTTTTGTGAGAATTTTGCAATTTGAACTGTTCAAGTGTTAAATATGTGTAGAGTATATGGAAAGCTGTGGTCTCCTTTCCCCGAGAATCTACAATAATTCAAAATTAACACGAAGTTTTTCTAGAAAAGGTAGGATTAATTTATAATTTCACTTCTTCAGGATTTAGAATTATATTTTAGGTGTGAAAATTAAAATTCACACGAAAGGTTTATCGTTGACACTGAAATCAAGATTCGTTTTTGAAATATTCAAATATTTAAAGTGAAAATTTTACATATCAGCATTACAGTTTTACAGTTTCATGTTAAAGTAAAGAATGGTTAAAAAAATTATTTTTCTACATAAAATTTTCCGTTCCTTTTTGTATTTTCGTGTCGTACCATGTTTGGAATCGATGTCTCAGCAATCGTTTTGGTTTTCTCTGTGCTATCCTTCTCCCTCCAAGGTTATCTTTAATAGCTCATTACGAGGTTTGTTTTTAACTTTTGGAAAACACAGGAAATGACTTTTTTTTTTATTAAATTGAACTGTAGTAGCAATTTTACGAACCAATTTTTTTAAAATGAAAAGTAATATTATGTAGAGATTTGAAAATCATTTTGCACTACGGCCTATAATAATCAAATTCCGCAGGGAAATAGAAAACTGAAAATTTAAGATTTTTCAGCCTGTACTGAAAACTGCTCAAAATTTATGGAATTTGAATGGTGACCCGAGTAGTCCTCAAGACGCTGAAAATTTCTTCTCCATTAATCGAATCTCTGTCTCTTACCATTTACCAGATCCTCATGCATGCGCTCCTTATTTTGGACACCTATAGAATCCTACAGCAATGTAGGTACAACTAACAAATTAAACGAATGATAATGTGTTGATGCACTGTCGATTCCTTTTATAAAATTTTGCTCCCTATGGTTTTAATTTTCTACAAATAACGTGAAAACGTGAATGCGTTCGTGTCCTGACTGGTCACAAGGCACCAAACAAAGCCCCTGTTTGTTATTTATGTTTCCCTTCATTTTGAAGTAGATTTTTACTCCGCGTATTCTCTTTTATCAATTACGTTCGATTTTTTACGTTTTACTGAACTGTAAAACGGGAAATGAGGCGAGTTCATAAATTTCATATACCTAGGTATAATATATTTCGAAGCTATTCATGTTATAATATATTTTAGTCGGGATGATGTTATTGACGAAGTAAACAGAACACTCCCCTAATACTTTTGAATGATAATAAAGCTCGCATATGGAAATGAACAGAATTGACATGTAATATCCATGAGTAAGCAATCTGTCATAATGATGGAAATATGGCGGATAAATGCAGCTCGCTTTTAATTCTAACGAATTCCGGATTACTTCCAATCTGCCATTTTCAGGAGTAGATTTTAATGGTAACGCGCATTTCAGTTTAAATCATTTTTTTATTGTACCTACATGCAAAATTTAAATGCTAAAATAAATTTACCTCTGAATTAATACCTTAACAAAATGCAAATAAATCAATAACAAAGTGTACGGTTGAAAATTAATTAAATTCTGTAATTGCACTATTTAATGAAACTTTGTGAACAGAAGTTTAACAAAATATTAATTAAACTTGTTTTGTTTAATTTTTCAGCCCAATTTAATAAATAAAAGAGAGGTGAGGTAATATCGAACAACAAGAGAACGTTTGTTCCATAATTAAATCCATTCTTGAATTAAGTGTAACTTTATGTTCCATGAAATGAATTTTCTTGATTTTTTTTGGTATAAGTCAATAGGTTTGACTTTTTTCTATACAATGTATAGTCGCGTTTGGAAAATAAAGTTTCCGTGGTCTGAAAGACTGTAGAGCTAACGTGCTTTGCGCATGTGTTTAGTCTGACGGTACCCAGGCCCAAACAATTAACATTAGACAATTGTTTCCCTAAAGTTTATTGT
Source organism: Hemicrepidius hirtus (assembly GCA_963082805.1). Classification (NCBI taxonomy): domain Eukaryota; kingdom Metazoa; phylum Arthropoda; class Insecta; order Coleoptera; family Elateridae; genus Hemicrepidius; species Hemicrepidius hirtus. The sequence continues at coordinate 3,749,613 of OY720161.1, read as the reverse complement.
AGGAAATTGAATTTTCTACAACTTTGGTCTTATATTATTTTGCGCTATTTTGCCCGGTTTTCGCAACGTTGCCATTTAGATATTAGACGTCAATGGGCTTAATAGAACTCACGCATGTGTTTAGTCTGACGGTTCCCAAGCCCAAAAAATTAACATTAGACAATTATTTCCCTAGAGTTTCTTATAGGAAATTGAATTTTCTACAACTTTGCACTTATATTATTTTGCGCTATCTTGCTCGGTTTTCGCAACGTTGCCATTTAGATATTAGTCGTCAACGGGCTTGATAGATTACGCGCATGTGTTTAGTCTGACGGTTCCCAGGCCCAAATAATTAACAGCAGACAATTGTTTCTTTAGAGTTTCTTATTATATTATTTTATCCTATCTTGCTTGGTTTTGGCAACATTTCCATTTAAAGTTATTGTAGGTGTCTTGGTTAAAATAACGCACCACTAACCTCACACCGGGTACGTTTTTCTTCTAGGCTTTCCTTGAAAATGCCTGCAAGGCGTTTAGTTCTATAAAGCTTGATAAAGAAAAAATTGCGAATTATATTTTTAAAACGTAAAAATGTTATGATGCCATATTTTTAGAATCAAAAATTATCCTTTCAAGGACCTACGTTTATTCAATTTTGCTTTTCCCTTTTCATTTCCATTTCATGATATTTGGTTGATATATTTGATATATTATTATTATGTATCTATTTTGAGAAAATGTTCAAAAAACAATTTGTTATGTGTATGTCGAGATTTATTTGTACCAAACAAGGGTTTATTTTTCTAAATTTTTTTAAGGACTCCCTTACTTTCTGGACGTATACTTCCTGCCATTCTTTTGAAGAGTTGTTTTGCTTTTATGAACGCTTTTGTTGTTTATGCTGGAGGGTTATCCTGAAAATTAATATTTTTAAATTGGGGTTTTAGAGATTTTCGTTTTAAGGGTTTATTTCCTCAACTTTTTGGAATTTATTCCATACAAAGATTGTTTTTTTATTCCAATGTAAAAAAAATTTAATTTCATTGAAGTGTTTCATTACCTATAGTTAAAGATTTTTTTTTTCATTTGCAATCAAATCCTTCCCTTAAACGGTACCTACTTAGGGGAATTCATTATTTATAGAATTAGTGTTGAAAATTTTTAAGGGAAACAAGGAAGTTTGTTTGTAGGTAGGGTATGTAGAATAAAATAATAATGTAACCAAATGGGAACAGAAGCGCGGCAGCGCACTGAGACGAAATGAGCAACAAAAGCAGAGCAAACCAATTCTTCAAATAATCAGAGTAGAGCCTGGGATTTCTAGGAACATCTGGAATGCAAAGAATAACAATGTTTGCTATAAAATTTAATAAGAATGCCAGAACTTCAGAAAAATCCCTAAGTACAAATTGATCTGGAAAAATAGAAATCGCGGGGTTATAAAATTTTAAACTTTATAAGGTGAATAATTTCGTGTTTTAAATTCCACTTTTATAGAGTTTTATGTGTTGCAATTTCACGTTGCAATTGCGAACATGCAATGGAAGGCGATTTATATAAAATGTATGACAAATGGGCTCCCGTTATATAGTGGGTGCGTTTTCCTGTCATATTTCTAAACCCTGGGGAGCACAAATGATCCATAATGAGCTTTCCATTGATTTTTTTTAAAGAAGCAAGCGCATCGTGTTTGAATTTTTAATCAAAAATTTAATATGAATGAAGCTCCGCTACCATTTCAAACAAATTCTGTTTAAATATGAATTACTCTCGCCTTTTATAAAATATATAATAAAAGCGTATAGGGAAAATTTAATGAAATACCTCAGTTCTATACAGAGCGGAATAGAAATGTAAAACTTCTAGAATTGACTTTATAACATTTCAATACAAGTTCATTAAGGGAGGAACCGTAAACGAAAAGTCATTTCAGGGTTTCTAATTATGAAAATAAAAACAGTTTTGAGTTTATAATCGGAATTAATTAACGTTCCTTTTGTATATTTGTGTTTTGATTCGGTATTCATGGGAAAAATATTTTAGGAGTCTTTTATAACAAGGAGCAATTTGAAAAATGTTCTATTAAATGAAATTTTTAAGGAAAGTATGTGTAATCGAGCCGAATACCGGAACTAATATCGATTCTCATCTGAACGCGTACACGGAAAATAAAGTTATGGAGCATAAAGCATATGAAAAATGACTGTCAATATTACTCAAAAGGAAGAAAGAAAAAAGTTGAATTTTCAATACTACCTGCCTCGTTTACAGAAAAATATAAATCAGGAAAATTAAATTTTCACTAAAAATAGGCCTCTTCTCCCACGTCTTCGTAAACACGCGGTGCTTTCGCGTTATATCGTTATATGCAATTTCAACAACTTTATATCTCCTCGAATTTTAAAATAAATTGACCTAAAGGTCAAGAGTAGGCGTTTCAAAAAATGTAATTTATGTTTTTAACATAAACATAACCTTTGGAAGGTTTTTTAAAATGTAACATGCCCCTTGTATTTTATTAATCGTAAGTATTCTGGTTACTGGATCGGATACTCCATAACATGGCCACCTAGATCGCTAGATTTAACCCTTATTATTCTAAAATTAAAAACAATTTAATGCGTGAAATGGGCGGCGTGTAAAAGGTCATTATGAGAATTAGGAAACGACGGTATGGCCGCTTAGATCACCGGATTTGAGCTCTTGATTTTTTTTAATAAACCTGAAACTTTATTTCGCTAAAGGTTATTTATTTTGAAAACTAAGAATCAACAGTGGAGGCATCTAGATCTCCGGATTTGACGCCTACTGAGTTTTTATTGGAAGTTCGCGTTTTGAGTTTTATTGGGGGATCATGGGAGGTTTTAGGACTTGAGGAATTTGTTGGTGAGGGTAGCTTGTAATACTTTAACATTCCATCCTGTACGTTTATTAATCGCTTTCCTGCCGCGTTTATATAAAACTTGCATTGTACAAAAATAACACTACCATATGAAAAAAATAAAAATAATGTTAAAAATAAATTCACGAAGTTGTAGTAACTAGCTACTAATGTATAAAACATACAGAACTTTTTGAATTTTTCTTATGTAAGGAAAAAGTTTTTAAGCTTGAAAACGTCACTAAAGAAACTTTCTGTTATACATGTGAATACATCACCAAGAAAAACTTGTAGCGGCCTAAATAAACCGTAAAAGCTATTACTTTTTTAAGATTTTTCATGAACGTCGACCAAAATAAAATACGACTGGCATGTTTGCTTTTTCTTTTATACCCACTGTCAATCTAAACGAAAATATGTTTAGTTGTTTATCTAACAAACTTAATCAGAAAAGTGGAGAATTCGAATAAAATCGTACCCAGAAAACAATCAGTTATAGAAATTAATTTTCTTAAGAGAAGAAAGAATTATAGACACGAGAAAGTGAGTACGGGGGCTAATGGGAAAATCGGGAGAATATAGGGGTGTAAAGGGTAAACCATATCCAATCACAAATCAAGGAAGTATAAATTATTCTGGAACACCCTGTATAATCGAATACCATGAGTTAAAATGTGGAAAAATCTCTTTCCGAACATAAACTGAAAAACTAAAACGATTTTAAAAATATGGAAACATGGAAACCCTCCGGCATAACTATAAATCGTAAAAATATCCTTGAGAGTTTCAGAATAAAATCTGAGGAAAATCTATAAAATCGTATCCAAGAAACTGAAAATAGCGACATATCCGTGACTTGAAACTGAAGAACTTGAAATTATTAATATTTTGTTTCAAAATTATTTACAGGCAGGAATAATGTAGTCTTCCCTTAATAAATATTTTGGTATACGGATATACATCTTTCAGGTCACACGTCATATCTCCAATTGTTACAAAGATTTTTTTTAGGGATGATATTATTATTACAAGTCCTTTACTAATTACATACCCTTTTCTTGTATTTGTTAACCCATTCAAAAATAACCTAACAAGGTTTTAAAAATAGAAAATGTTATTAGAATTTCCCCTTTGGTATTATTTCCAATATTAAGTTTATATAATCTCATACGGTTTCCAACACTATTATTTCAAATAATATTGACAGTAGCCTAAATAAACACAAAACAAGGGTACACAGTAATCCCTCATGTATTATCATCTTTCGGACACAAATCCAAACATAATTTTCGGAAGCTTAAATAAGTTGTGAAACTTAAATTAACTTTTTGTTAGTTCTAATTAAAAATGAAGGTATTTTTTTAAAAATTCAGAAATATCGGTTGCTTATTTTTCTTTTCAAAAAAAGGAGGCCTTGGCGGCAGATAAAGAAATGTTTTTTGTTCAAGTAAACCAGCTTTTCTGTACTAACTACGGCAAAATTTCATTAAGAAAAGTTGTTTAGAATGTAGAATTATCACCCCATGTAAAATTTCAGAAATATCGGTTACATATTTTTCTTTTCAAACCAAGGGGGCCTTGACGGGCAGATAAAGAAAGTTTTTTTGTTCAGGTAAAGTAGCTTTTCTGTACGAACTACGGCAAAATTTCATTAAGAAAAGTTGTTTAGAATGTAAAATTATCAGCCCATGCAAAATTTGAGAAATATCGGTTGCTTGTTACTTTTTTTCAAATCGAGGAGGCCTTGGCCACAGATAAATAAAAATGTGTTCAGGTAAAGTACCTTTTTGATACTAACTACGGCAAAACTTTATTAAGAAAAGTTGTTCAGAATGTAAAATTATCACGCTATGCAAAATTTGAGAAATATCGGCTGCTTATTGCTTTTTTCAAATCAAGGAGGCCTGGGCCGCAGATAAAGAAAAATGTGTTCAGGTAAAGTAGCTTTTTGGCACTAACTACGGCAAAACTTCATTAAGAAAAGTTGTTCACAGTGTAAAATTATCACCATATGCAAAATTTGAGAAATATCGGTTGCTTATTTTTCTTTTCAAATCAAGAAGGTACACAGTAATTCCTCGTATATTATCATCTTTCGAACACAAATCCAAATATGATTTTCGGAAGCTTAAATAAGTTGTGAAACTTAAATTACCCCTTTCACGTATTATTTTTTTAAGTGTGAAAAATATTAAATGAATAGGAAGTCACCGGTAAGCATATTCAGGATAAACTTTTAAAATTGTGTTGTAAGTAATCGGATTAACATTTATTAGAAATACGAGTGAAGGTTAAAAAGAAGGAAAATTAAAAATCAGACATCCGCAATTATTTCGCGAAATAAATTGCTTCATTGGATTTAGTGAAGATCGCGGCTCATAATTTTTAATTATAGTCTGTTTATAAAGCGAGAGTCGGTGGAAGAAAAGGGAAAATAATTAAACAGGGATGGTAGAGTGACGAAAAATTAATCTACAAGGACCGCGACGCACATTTCACCAACTTTCTATTACAAACTCTCTTGTACTATCCTGCTGTTGTTTTTTCGTTTTTGTTAATTAATCCTCCCAGATTTGCTCGATTTTATTATGTTCCGCATGGTTAATGCTTATATTAAGTTAAAATGCTACAAGTTTGTCCTTTGTGTTTATGCTATCAGTTTAAATTTAATTAAAAATTTGTTACACCAAACTTTATTACGTAAACTTATACCGGGATACTTCAAAAAAGAATAAAACAAGAAAAAAAAATATTCCTTTTATCCGAACAGAATTTTATTTCGTAAGCGATCTCGCGGGTTATATAGTTTGTAGAAATTACAATATCATTGTATAAAAGCGAATTAGTTTAATTTGTAAATTATAACAGAGATCTCTTGAATTGTTATAAATTTTCCTTTTGAAATATTCCTTTAGAGTTTCTTAAATAAATTATGAAAGTGAAAGCAAGAAGGTTAATATTGAGATAAACTGCTAGAAGTTAAAGCAAAGGCCGCGTCGTTTGTATGATTTGTGATATCTCTTTATCTTTCCCATATAGATTATACGAGGGAAGTTCAATTAATTTTCCAAAGGGGAAAGAGTTAGTTCTTTTTTTTAAATGCAATATCAAGTTAAATAGTTGTTCCAAAAATAAGGGTTGATTTAATTGGCAACAGACAGTCATAAAATCAAGTTAAATTAGTAAAAGTTTCTCCTTTGTTAGGAAAGAAATTTAATTTAAAGTTTAAAAGGGTCTTATAAACAGAAAAGATACAGGGGTATTTCAAAAAATAAAACGTAAAAAAAACTAGAATTTAATTAGAAAAAGTAGCATTTAATTTATATCAGAAGTTGAGTTCAAAAGCTTTTTTCTTTAAATATTTTATGTGAAAGCTCTTTATCTATCAAGTGTCAAGTTGGTGGCGGCAATAGAAAACGAACGTTATGTCCCGTTAAACTCTAGTTGTTTACGAGCAATAAAAGATACACAAGTCGGACGCCTGCTAAATTATGGATATCCGCCTCTCAAAGAGGATTATGAAATAATTGAATTTTCCGAACAGCCATTTCTCTGAAAAAGCCTAAACCCGTCTCGTCTCATTATTTTTATCTTCGTTCTTTGCCCCTGGAGACTTTACGAAAACTGATGTATCAATTTTAAATTGATAATGCCTTCGAACCTCTGGGAGAAATAAAAATTCAGGAAACGCAAAACACAAAACAGGGCTAAACATATGAAAGAAAAAATATATACTGGAGTGTGCTTAATCCCGTAGAGCTTTCTTCGTGCAATGGATTTGAAAATATTTTAACCACCAACACGTTATGCTACACCGTGCTTCTTAGCTATAACTCTGATGTTCTCAATCCCCCGAGGGTAGAAGCTTCTTAAAATTATTAGAGAGGGGACGAAATAGTTTACATTTCATTAGAAATTACTTGCTAGCTTACGCACAACGTTCCCTTAAGGTGAACCTGAAACTTGTTGTTTCGAACTCGTCTTATTGCTTCAAAAATGTTTAACTTTTTCCTACAAACCTTGAGGGTTACAAGTATTGAAGGGAATTGTTGACAAATAGTAAATTAAATCCTATTCACAAAAAACCGAATGGATTTTCCAATAATTGTTAGAACGTTAAAGTAAGACGTTCTAGGTACCTACTATAAAAGTATTCAGGAAAGTAATTCTTGTCCTGTAAGTCTCTGGAAGAACTTGACATTAAAATAGATTTCAAAGATCTCTTTTGTAAACTGTGGCTACACAATACAAACTTTGTAACCTTGAAATGACCTTGAAATCTGTAATTTCAAGGACAAGTTATCTATGGATATCTGGAACTGTCAAGGTCGTAACCGTCAAGGTATTGAAACTTTTCGTCAAACGAAAGCGAGGTATAATTTATAAATATTTAAGATGCATACCCTTCCCTGTCGCCCTTTGTTTTAGAATCATCCCCCTTTGTTTGCTGAAGGGTTACAGCCTGTGAAACTACTAATCTTTTTGTTTTACTGCGGTTTTACAGTTAGCAGTTAAGCAAATCTTATCTACTACTACAAAGATTTAACACGTCGGTTAGAAGAGGGGGAGGATTTATTTTTATTTACGTTTAGACGAAGATAGATCTTACAATGTGGCATTTGGTTAATTATTTTTTTGAAGAAACAATAAGGGATGATTTAGAGTTTCTTATTATTGACTTGTTGATGGAATGTAATGTTGATATAAATAAAGTTATCCAAATATAAAAATGTGGTATGTCATAAACCGCAGCAGGAAACCAAAATAACGACATTTTAATGCTGCATGTTTTTCCTGGTAATGAATAATTTATTTTTTAGTCAGAAACAATTTAGGGAAAAACGTGAACGAATTAAGCGATTTAGATGTAGAAAAAAAATAAAATTCGATGGGATACTGTAAGGGAAAATGTAAAGAGGGTAGAATTCTTTTCAACTTACCTTTGTCAAAATTAAAAAAGAGAGAAATATGAAGGCGTTTTGCAATATGTCAGTCGGCGCCCTTGTACACAAATTACAAAGAGAGAGGCAGGGAAAAGAAGGTACGCGCAAAGTGTTTTTGGGTATAAAGCCAATTTTTCTTATCCCTTTATATTAAAATCCCAAAATCCAGGGGTGAGCCTTAATTTTAAAATATTTTACGTGCGGTATAAAGAAATTTTGCGCACATACCCCTAGCATTTAGGAGAATAAAGAGAGTTAAGCTTATTCTGTGTTTGTCTGAGGGAAAATGAAAAATGCTTACATTTCTGTGCCATTAATTCGTTCATATCTTGGCATCTGAAATCTTGGCGCAAGAAGAATAAGCTTTGTTGGTGGGATTTATGCCAGGATTAGAAAGGTAACGAGAATATTACCAAAACAAACAAAGAATAATGCGTTCCAGGTTTTGGACGGGATTAACGGTACACAGGGTCGTTTCATTTGAACGGCATAATTTAAAAATTAAGTTTACTACTTACTGTTTCCTTTACTTTTCCAACAATTCAATTTTAAATTGAATTTTCTCAGTTTTCGCCTAAATAACAGTTCATAAAATTTCTTCAAAGACTGCTTTTTAACGAACATTCAGATATATTCGCAGCCACTGAATTACAAAACAAAATTACAAAATGTGAATAGCTTAATGTTAAGGCCACCCATTTATCAAAATACTGTCTAATAGTACACATTAAGGGCTACAATTTGGTGTACTCCCCAAACCTCTAGTACTACTGTAAGGGCTTTTATGAATTTTTTAAAGTTTAATGGGAAAGTTAAACTTTTTTAACTTTATTCTTATTTTCAAACTTTGGGATAGCGACAGTTACGGCCACCCATTCTTCACAATATTGTCTAATAGTACACATTAAGGGCTACAATTTGGTGTACTCCCCAAACCTCTAACGCTACTGTAAGGGCTTTTATGAATTTTTTAAAGTTAAATGGGAAAGTTAAACTTTTTTAACTTTATTCTTATTTTCAAAATTTGGGATAGCGACAGTTACGGCTACCCATTCTTCACAATATTGTCTAATAGTACACATTAAGGGCTACAATTTGGTGTACTCCCCAAACCTCTAGCGCTTCTGTAAGGGCTTTTAAGAATTTTTTAAAATTTAGTGGGAAAGTTAAACTTTTTTAACTTTATTCTTATTTTCAAAATTTGGGACAGCGACAGTTACGGTCACCCATTCTTCATAATATTGTCTAATAGTACCCATTAAGGGCTACAATTTGGTGTACTCCCCAAACTTCCAGTGCTACTGTAAGGGCTTTTATGAATTTTTTAAAGTGTAATGATAATGTTTTATTTTTAAAACTTTAATCTTATTTTCAAAATTTGGAATAGCTGACAGTTACGGCCATCTATTTTTCATAATACTGTCTAATAGTACACATTAAGGGCTACAATTTGGTGTACCAACCAAACCTCTAGCGCTACTGTAAGGGCTTTTATGAATTTTTTAAAGTTTAATGAGAATGTTTTATTTTTCAAACTTTAATCTTATTTTCAAAATTTGGAATAGCTGACAGTTACGGCCATCTATTCTTCATTATACTGTCTAATAGTACACATTAAGGGCTACAATTTTGTGTACTCCCCAAACCTCTAGCGCTACTGTAAGGGCTTTTATGCATTTTTGAAATTTTAATGAGAATGTTTTATTTTTCAAACTTTAATCTTATTTTCAAAATTTTGAATAGCTGACAGTTACGGCCGTCTATTCTTCATTATACTGTCTAATAGTACACATTAAGGGCTACAATTTGGTGTACTCGCCAAACCTCTAGCGCTACTGTAAGGGCTTTTATGAATTTGTTAAAGTTTAATGGGAAAGTTAAATTTTTTTAACTTTATTCTTATTTTCAAAATTTGGAATAGCTGAACGTTATGGCCACCCATTCTAATACTCACGCTGAAAATTATTCTGAATGTATTGTAGATGAAATATATTTTATTTACAATAAGATTAGAACGCGAACGTTGACATTTGAGTAAGGCAAAGGCTAAAGATGGATCACATAAAGATGGATCACCTAAAAGTGTCAAATAAAAGTCTGATATGTTGCTGATCTGTCCCTGATTATATAAATAGGTACCTAAGGCGACAAGTCATTAACATTTGATTCCCCAAGGGTTTAAAATAAAATTATTATGTAATAGTTACGTTAACTTTATTTTTTTTTTATATTCATAGTAAGTTTTAAAAAATTTTAAAATATAAAATTATTATATCTATACAGAATTTTTTTATATTAATACCGTGGAGAATGTCGCACACGTTAACGTTTTTCTCACAATGCTTTCGCGTTGCGAAAGATGTAAGTAGCCCACTTCGGCGTCCCTGCAGGAAATAAGTTATCGCTACGTCCTTAACAATAATAGCCGAAAAGGACCCTTCTCTGAGCTCACATACACGCACCCACACACAGCACATGTAGAGTTTCATTTCCCGTATCTGAAACTAATATCATGTTTCAATTTCAATACATCCCCGAATATCAACGTTACGAGTCTGGTGACGTATCTCGTATTTTATCTCTTCCCTAATGCGTAGGTGTGGTTGCTTATCCATCTTCAAAGTTCGGTCTATTGTTCGAGGCATAATTAATACGTTATTGAATTCCAGGAGGAATCGAGGCGCTCATCACTTAGTAACTCATGCATGCAGAGCACTTTGTACAATCTAGAACTGCCTTATATACAATAAAGTTGACGCAGATGTAGCAGTTTTGCCTTTATATCAGACTCCATTACCGATAAGTTTGGTATTTGCCATTCAATGTCTATCAGAGATGTTCCTTTTTGTTGCTTGTTGCTTCCGCGTGTTTTGCGGAAGACACGCAAGGGATTATGGGGTTTATTGGACTTTCATGTCTCTTCTAAATAGACAGACTTTATTGTCTCTCATAAATTGACAACAAAAAAGCTTTTTATGTTAAAATATGCTAAGATGTTATATTTTTACAAAAACAATTTGAATTGCTACAGAATCTTGAATCAGAGTCGTTATTATACAGGATGTTTCATATTTCGCTTCAACAGGAAGCGGCAGGACACATTTAACTCAAAATTTATGTTGTGCACAAATTGCGCATTTATTGGGAGGGAAGGATTGCAAGAGGCCACTTAGATCACCAGACCTGATTTCATGATGTTATAAAATTTAACCGGATTTTTTTTAATAAATACGAATCAATGCTTTTTTGTCTGTATCGACATTTCAATTTTTGTTATCATACAATCCGAAGTGGTTTTAGCTTTCAACTAAAATAAGCTCTTAAATATTTATATCAACCATAGTTCATGACATTTTGTCCAAATATTACCACTTATTACCTTTCATTACGATAAAACAACCCCCTTAATAATTTATTGAATCTTCATACGTCATCAAACGATATCCATTAAGCATTTGAATTTATTCGATATAAACGAGAAAGACTACGAATATAATTTCCTTTTAAATTGAAGTTCAATTTTAACTTTTAACGGCCACAAAGATTTGTCTTATTTTCCAATTTACTGGAAGCTATTGATCCTGCAGGATTTCTGTTCGAAATCTGAAATAATCTGTAATAACTATCAAACAGAGCATTTTGTAGTGTTCTCCAAATACAATTCCATTGTTTCCACCAAGTAATTACTATTATGAGAACATTAGGGGCGAGAGGGTCCCCAAAGTAATGTTGTTTCGAAGCAGCGTTTTCCTAACCAAGTGTGTGTAGTGTGGCTAGTTTACAAGTCCTGTAATTAGGTACAAATATTTTGTTTGTTCTTGCGTGGTCGTAGGTATTGTCCCAGATTTTTATTTGCTATAATGGACCATATTAGTCAGTTTTTTCCTTTTCCAGTGGCGTACCTACAGGTGCGTATGGAGATATTTCTGGAGAAAAAAATGGTACGCCACTGTTTTTTTGGTTTTGACACATTTTTCAAATTTTTCAACTAATTTACGTTTGAAACAGTCTCTTGAGATTTTTTCCTACCATTAACCGTTTTCGTGTAAATCACACTTCAAAGATGAAAAATGCGAATAAAAAAATAACTCTGCAAATCCGTTTTTTGAATAATGACCGCCTTTAGCCTCAAAATTTTGTTCGAAGAATAGAAGCTTGTCTTGAAGCTAATGGCGGTCATTTTGAACATTATTTCTAAAATAATAATAATAATAATTTCAACAGCCTGTATCTCGATAACGAAGCATGACGGACCCATGTTAATAGGAATTTTTCTTCTTATTTTCCTGAAAGGGACATGTCCTTAACTGGTTGCCGTTCTTTTTGGAACACCCTGTATAAGGTCCCATGTCATGACTCAATCTACACCTTCATAGAGATATTATGTACCTCTTTTCATTGTAATCTAAACGAATTATAAAATAACTTATGTTTCATTACATTCCATAATAAAATTTGTCAGTGGGTCACATTTCATGACTCAATACTGTTATAGATGTTGAAAAGTTAGTTTTGGCCTTTCCATGTAACGAAATGGGTTTAAATTATTCCATTACCTGTAACGATACTACTTACAATGAAATAAAATAGACAATAAACTTTGTCGATAAAATATTAACAAAACAATAAATTTTTAAATAGCTATGTGGTAAAGTGAACTGAATAAAAACTATAATCGGTATTTAACTAAAAGAACTTTTCTACAGGGGCTTTTTTATAATTTAGATGTATACAGTATACAGTATAATACAGTTGTGTATTTAAATATTTACGGTCGTAGGAATTACTTGTTTAATGGAAGTCTTTTTTTTCGTTACAAATTATAGATAAGTGGTAGCTACATGCTGTGCTAGTTATATCCAAATCGGGTTTCTGTATTATCTTGTCACGCGTTACGATTTGGTTCTATTTTAAACACAGGGTTTGGATTTATACTTAGGACGACTATCAACCCCTAACAGATAGGTAATTGAACTCAGGAGAACTTAAAAATAAAGAAATGTAACCCTCTTATGATAATTTAAGTCTGAATAGTCGAAGGCAGATTGAGGGAAAAATTAAACTGGAAGTTAAAAGTGAGAAAACTCGTTTAGGGTTGTATGATTTCGACAGTGTTTGTGAATCTAACCTAACTGTGATTCTTTGCGGGATATAACCAAGCCTTAAATATTTTTTTTTATTATTCGTGCAGGGACTTTTTCTGAACAAAAACAAATATATTTCGTAACAATAAAAATGAGTTCCTTCAACTTGAACATCTTTGAACGTACGAAACCATGCTCGGAACGATAACCTCGGCACCATGTACACAGGCGGCGGTAAGCAGGTTTGGATTTTGGATCTCTAGATCTACTTGGCTATGAATGGGTACCTGAGGGTAACAAGTTAGGGCTATAATATTGGACAAGGTTTTAGTTTTTCACTGTTATAAGCACGTGTTTATTATAACGTAAACCAAACCGCCAAAGAATCCGTCGAATCAGTCGAAAAATTTTCTAAAACCCATTTATTCCAAACTGTAGGATATAAACTGAACATAAATTTACATTTCTCTATTTTAGAAGGCATATGGAATGAAATATTCTGAGATTATAGTTTAATTGCGTTAATCACTTCTCACCTCAACAATATCCTGACTAGAGATATAAACTAATAAACTTGGTTACACTTCGTTTAATAACAGAACGATACGCTCACACTGCATTACTCAATCTAATAATTACTTCTAATTATATTAAGATAGATTCTAAAATTGAACGCGTCAATTAAAATCGTGGGGGTTGAAAAATGAAAGAGTTTATATAGTCCTTCTAGTATTTATACTCAAATAATTTGTATACAAAGTTTTTTTTATAGCCATCCTGTTTTATTTTCTATGTAAACATTTCAGTAGAAAAAACAATCCTTAATATATGTACACACGCGTTTTCCTGTTTATTTATATTAATCTATTTTTGAAAATAAAATACCCATTGTTTACAGGACACGCTTGAATAATCAAAAAAAGTTTAAAAATTCTTCTTATATGTTTGTTTTAATAAAAGATCCTTTAAGTTTTTGTAGACGAAGTAAAGGACTTGAAATTTTATGCGTCGTCAAGTACGTCAAGTGTTATGGCCCAGCAATCTATTACGGGGTGACTTTTGAATGGGGTGAATTTATAAACTACAAACTAGGGCATTACCCGAATTTGTTTGCTTCTTAAAATGATTCAAAACTTACTTTTTCGAACAGGAGAAGGACTTCCATTTACGAAAGCTCCCGAAAAAATCACTAACACTATCAGTAACAGCCACGACACTTCCTCAAGTCGACCCATTGTTAACTGCCGTCACCAGCGCATATTTTCACACACACCCGCACAAACATACAGATTTATCACGTGCGATGTTAACAGGAATTATCCCAAAACTCAAGATTTTATCTCTGCGTCCTTTGTTATTGTAGCAACATATTTACCCCGGGTCCAAATACAGGTAAAAGCACAACGAGCAAGAAATCTTTGGTGCAAAGCCAAAACGAGTTAGTGCAATGCAGTTATCTTGTTTTTACCCTAAATATTTCTTATACTGCAACGAAACTAAAACATCTCCCTGCTGCAATGCGACCTGACATATGGATTTACTTAAAGCGGTTTAAAGTTCGAGCTTTTACCAAGAAACCTTTTAATTCCGTAACGAGCAGCCAACATTTAAAAATAAACAAGATAAAAATTATTCAAAGTATAAATAGGGTAGCTTTAATTTATTTCTATAATTTTATTATAAATAACCAACGAAATAAAATTTTAAAGCTTGATTTTATTTCACTGCAGTTTAAAGCTCAGCTGAAAGATGATCAAAAAAATTGTGTTTGTTTAAACCGACGCAAAACTTCACGCGTTTAGCCGTACGTAAATTTCAGGCAATTTCATGAAAGCTCGTCCTGCAACCAGCAGGACACGGACTGACTGTTGTCGGGCCTGAAACCAAAAGCTGCAGCTTTCAGAACGACGCGAGCGCGTACGAAAGCTCGCGACGATTATTCGGTGGTTCCTGATTTATTGCGCTACTTCCAGTTATGCCATAATTATTTTTTAAACTTCGCGTACACTTTTTGCATTTATGGAACGGAGTTCTAAAAGAAATTTTAATGGCCTACCATATATTATACCGGAACGTTCATTAATCGATCGGTGTAAGAAGCACCCGGAAAAATGCACCGAACCAGACTCTGTATACAACAAGAGATGTAAATTATGCAACAGAAACCTTGATCCATTAAAACTTAAATTGATAGAAATTATAATGACCCAATTGGAAAATTACAAGAGTTATTGACCTAACAGGATGTTGATAATGGTTATGTAGTTGAAATTTAAAAAAGAAAGTTAGATTTAATATTTAGATAGAAAATAATTGTAAACCAAACAATGTGGATGTGGTTGGTGCTGTATAAAACATACAGTGTAGTGGAAAAGTAAAACAGCAAGGTATTAAGTTCCTGTTATGGAGGCCCAAAACTTTAATTAAGCAGAGATTAATATAAGTGGTTGCTCAGAAACGTACGGTATTCATACCAACTCTAATGAAAATAGTATTTTAGGTGGAAGCAATATATTATGGAGGAATCCGTTGACGCTATTAAAGCAAAAGGGGTAAATTTTATTTGATTTATTATTTAAAAAAAACTGCAGAATAAAATTAAACCCCAGGACCTGCTTTAAGCAAACATTTAAAACGGTGGATTCAAATAATTCGGATTTTTTGGAAAAAAATCTTGATTTAATTCTATTGAGTAAACTAGAAAGCGCTAGTTTTAGGCTACTAAGAACAATACAAAGTATCTTTAGGATAGGAAAATGTTTGAGAAAAAACGTTACAGTATAGGGAGTCTAAAATGTACCTCCAAGAATATCATCGGAAAGACGGATGGGGACGGAGGGGTAAGAAAAAATCAACTTTCAGAAAAGACTCGGAAAAAAGTGTTCAAGGCGACTCTGGAAATAATAGATCTTAGGGGAATATTCTGGGGAAAATTTAACCTTTGGCGAATTTTCAAAAATGTCTTCAAAAGTAACAACTCATAGAAAAGAAAAGAAAACCAAACCTTGTGAATAGTCTTCAAAAAAATGCGTTAGTTAAATAATCTCCTGAAGATAGTTGCAGGAAAAAAATCAGAAATTCATAAAGAAAAGGGGCAGGTATAGGTTGAGGGTGGGGAGGTTTTGAAATCGTTCAAAAAATTTTGCAAAAAAGGTGAAGGAAGCAGTTTTTAAGAAAAACGTCTCCTGGGAAAACGCGTTTACAAACAAATCACGGAAAACCTGAAAAACCCGCAGAGGAAAATTTCTTCGGAAAAGTCCCTCGTTGAACAAAATTTCTCAAAACGTCGGAAACAAGTACGCGCACAATAGGTCTTAGCGAAAAACTCCACACACAACAACAAACTATAGGGACATTTATTTTCTTGTTGAAACCCCACAGCGAGCCATTTCCTGAAAAACCTTTAAACATTCTTTTAAAAATATATTCCTGATGTTCTTGCGTTATCGAATTTGGTTTTGCGGATAATTTCTGAGACGCTTCGGGAACCTCACGTGTAACCTAGCAACAGACCGTTGTCCCAAAGACAATTTTCCGCTTACATGACGTGGATTTTCCTAAACTAAACTAGTCTTAACTCTAAACTCAGTAAAACATTTTTTTTTGTATCGAGACTAATATTTTTAAGATCTAGGTTAGAGTAGGTATCGAAGTTTCATCCCTGAAAATATGTCGTGAGATGTAACCCCCTAATTCCATCACCAATCAACCTAGGAGAGTAAGGTTACAGTTATTGTGAAAAAAAAATCATTCAGATTCAATTTTTCAAAAAAAAAATTACATAATTTCAAATTGCTATCATAATGTTTTGTGAAACTTACAACAATACCTACACTCTCCAATTTTCCAATGAAAACTTAAACCATAAACCGCGAACTTTATGTAGATATAAATTTCCCATTTGCTTATATCACGAGTGTCTAGACTCCCATGTTTTGACATTGTCAAGAGAATTATTAACAGAAATATGCTAACATAGCAAAATAGCACACGTAGACCTTTGAATGATTTTGTGCCTGTAAATGTCATATTATATTAAAGAGCCAACATCAAATGAGAAATTATGTCGTACATTGTTATACCTACGCAGATTAATCCACCGCAAGGGCATATCAGCAAATTCAGGTCTACATTGTTAGCTTCAGCCTTGTATTTTTTTGTCAAAACCCATTGATACGGTTTGTATATTTTATTATACATGATTAGAAACCGGATTTATAAGCACCAAAATTGTTAAAATAAAAATTTCTGATAGGAACTATTTTCAGGATTCGTTTTCTATCGATACATATTTTTAGAAATTTTCTTTCCTGAAAAACTGGCATTTTACAGGGACACAACAAATTATTTTCTTAAAGCTTGTTTAGGTTCCGTTTCTGTTCTTCTCTCGACTAATTTTTTTAAGAGACTTTTCGGTCACCTGGCATGGGAAAGAAAAAAATGGTAACCCAATATTGTACCTGGAGGGTTAAATAATGTAAGGTCCTGGTGTTTCTAATTTTAATAGAGAAGCAGAATAAAAAAAACTGTAGCATAAAGGGAATATTCTATTGTTACAAAATACTTCAAATGAGTTCGTTTAACAAAACTAAAGTGCAATAAATTACCATAATGAAGCTACACAGTATTATCTTAAGTTCAAATAACATTCTCTATGTACGTAAAACATAAAAGCTCCATAAAATCTTATACAATTGGAGAAACTAAAACTAAAGATCCATTAAACACTAAACAACTCATTGTTATTGTACTGAAACTAAATTTCTCAACTTCAGGAGTAAACTTTAAACTATAAACGTTAACTTGTTTGCAGAATATGTTTGCTCTGAAAATGTTACCTTTATTTATTAAAATGATTTAATAAAAGATCTGCACGTACTGTGAAGAGAAACAAAAACGGCGGCGGTCTAGAACTCCAGGGTTTCAACAATGATTTAACAAGATTTTTGATGAAATAAAGTCACGCTTCAGGACTCTTCAGGAGAGAATAAATATAGAAGCAAGAACAGCTTTTAAGCAAAATCACGATAATTTGTGCCTTGGTAGTTCTTTGTTAGTTATTAAACAAAGCTAAAAGTTTGCGAATTTCATATTGTAATAAGAAATTGTAATGAAATGATTCGTCTCTAGTTTTCAGGTTGTTTTTCAATGCTTGCGTTAGCCTTTCTTGCAACAATGATAAATCTAGCATTATTTCAAGAGAATAAAAACAGAAGAAAAGGCGATACAATGCGTTTCTTCATTTCGACGCCAACATCTAAGACATTTCATGATTGAGGAGAGCTTAGCCCGCATTGTAGGAATTCAGAAAGAGATATACCAACAAAAACCGCAAAAACATTTACAAAAGTCGCAGAAGTGGCTTCGGTTTGCCATTGTTCCGACTTCGGTTTGTTTTTATTCTACTTCTCTCCCTGAGATTTTGCCCTCCTTCCTAGTAGATTTTCAGTATAACACGCCTCGCTGGGCACAGCATCTTTTGTTCGGAATTATCCGACGATAATTTGGGGTTATAAAGTTGAATAAGCAACTTAAATACTGATCGTACAACCCTAATAATATATTGCCTTTAAATAGCCAACTTAGCGAAATAAAAACACTTTTAAACTCTCATTATTTTTTCACACAATAATAAGAAAATGAATGGAGTTCGCAAAGATTCTTAAATGACAAAAGTTGGTTGTAAACTTTTCCTCTTTGGACATCATTGACTGTTTTATTTTCAAGACAATAATTTTCCTTCAGATTGTCATTAGAAAAAAAAGGAATAATTTAAGAAATTACTGGGAATACCAATTTTCTTAAAAGCTTCCATTTTCAGGGGACAGAAAATTCTACATTTTAGATTAAGGGAGGAATTGTTTACGAATAAGACGTTCATTGTTGCTGCTTTACATTTAGTGTATGTTGTAATTGTTTCTTTTGTTATACACAAGTTTCAATCAACGCTTCCTGAATTTCAGTAAATTTCCTAAATTTTCCTCTGAATTTAAAACTTTGTTTAGGTAATGTAGGAAACTCGTTTTTGAGATCTGAGCTATAATATACAGCGTTGGCCAGATAATTATAGGCACATGAAGAAAACATAAATAAATGCACTCGCACATGAACTCGTTCTTTATCGCCTCCCAAGTACTTACATTAAACAACCGTTTAGTAGTAACCCAAAATTTTCCTTAGGTATCTGCCATTAGAGTCTGTTGACTTCTTGGTTGTAGCACACTGACTAGCACGAAGATGCGTTGCGCTTTTAATCCAAATATGGGCATGACCTCGAGTACACGAGGATCACCAGATCCTGAATTGCGTCATCACCTGCGAGTACTAGCATGCTTAGCATGTTGAACTAACATTGACTTTAAATTAATTAAATTAAATCAATCACTTTGATTACATGAATGATTACCTTAATCGCGTCCGTAACATTGTTTTAATGTTTTCTGTAGAATTTTACAATAATAATTACGTTATTGACAACAAATCTCTTAAACAGTTGAAGATAATTAGCGAAATAAACCAAAATATTATAGGATTGTGTAATAATAAAGTGCTCAACACGTAAATATGAGTTAAAAATGTTTAGTTATAAAGCTGGTCTATTTCGCTCTAACGTTTTATAAACGGGTAACGGGTAGATGCCTTAGGGCATTAAATAAAACTGGGTTAGCATTCTCTAACTCCAAAGCACTACTGAATAACAAGATATACTAATTAATAATTATTTCCGAGAGCTTGGAGGTTCTCAGGGTCATTTGAATCATTAAACTTTGAAACAGTTGTATTACAGAGGGTACAAACACCAAAGGTGACCTAACTTTACCTTTAGACATAATGTTGATTAGTTGTAAAGGTTATTTTTTTTAAATTGAAGGAAGTTTCTTGTGTAACTCGGAATAGGCTTGCAGGATAAGGAATTTTGCAATGCTTCATAAGAAAACAGATAAAAACAAAAAGTTATTATCTTTATGGATGAAAATTCGGACATAAATCACTCAATTGGATTTTGTTTTAAAAAAGTTTGCTTTAACTGCAGTTATTTGACACTAAAATAGCCAATAGGTTATTCTATAATCTTCTCAGTATATCTCCTAGACAACGTTAAGCTACCTAGAACATTGAATAGGGTTTGTTTAGTTTTGTTCTGGAGCTTTGATAGAACATCGTAAATTAACGGTAGCTTCTATGATGATAATTTATTATTGCTGTTAGTAACTGCACGTTCTCCAAATCAAATATATTATACTCCTAGAGTTGAGAAGTGTGTGCATGCCAATTGCTTTGTATCGTTCTCTTGTGCATTGTTTGTACTTTCGAATGTGTAGAACTTCGACTATTATTTTAAAGGGATGTATCATAACTGTTCAAGAATTTATTTCCGTAATTTCCCAAGACATTAATTACCAATTTAACTTACATTCTCATCAAACAATCGTTTAGTAGTAACCCAAAATTTTCTTTAGGTATCTACCATTAGAGTCTGTTGACTTCTTGGCTGTAGCACACTGACTAGCATGAAGATGCGTTGTGCTTTTATACTAGTTTGTATGTCCAAATATTGGCATGACCTCGAGTACACGAGGATCATCAGATCCCAAATATAAACTTACAAGCTTAATCAGTAAAATTGCATCATCACGTGCGAGTATAATCTTAAACTGACTTGTGATACTAGCATGCTTAGCATATGTTGAACAGCAATAAAGCATTGTCTATGGTTACCATCCAGAACAAGGTATGTTGCAGAGAATTTTAGAATTATGTAATAAAATGGTCGGGACCAGGGTAACCAAACAAGGCAGAAATTTTCACTATTTTGAAACTGAAATTTGTTCACTCTATAGAATAATTTATTATAGAATACAGGGCAAAAATCCAAGTGATCGACTTCACTCCTACTTCAAAAAATAAACAACCTGTCGGTGTAAAAAAAACACGTTTCCCTGGAGAGGTATTAAAAATTATCATTGTTAACTTAAGGGGGTGGTTTGCGCAGTGGAAAATAATTTTCCAGTTGCTAACGTGATTAAATATTCAGAAATTCGCAAAACTCGTAAATTCGTCAATAACTGCAATCAAATTTTGCATTGAAATAAAAGGATTGAGCTACATTGTATGGGAGCGTCACATAATTTTAATGACAAGGCGTAGAAATGCAGAAGACATCATTAAAATCAACCTGACAATCAGAGAATTAAAATTAAATTAAAATCCTGGCAAACGCATAGCCCGAAACTGTATAATTTTGTCGACATTGCATTTCGAACAAATCTGCGATGAATATTCGCGTTGATGAAAATCAAGTGAGCGTAGACGTCCGCCCGGGGCGGCGAATAATTTCAAGCGGTGATAGAGAAAGAGATCGAGTCAAGAAGACAACACGACGAACGAGGAGGCGCGGCATAATGAGAGTAAAACTGAAAATCGAGTTGTGATGTTTCCGCGCTTTCGACATCGATTTTGCGATTATTTTTCCTGTACAACCGGTGGAAATTATTCGTGCGATGTTTTAGTTTTACTTCGTCTTTTGTGCCTTTCCTCACGAGTGCTTATTAATGGAGCTCCTAATTGAAAAACGAGCTTAGTTTTCTTTACGTATGGCAGCTTGTGTTTGTTAAAAAGCCGGAAAGGGAAACTGGGATGGCTGTGAAGAATTAGGAACATTCCACGTTTCCATCCATCCGAGTTTCAGAAAATGAAATAGGGAATTGCTCCTGGGATTCCAACTATCAAATGTAAAAATCATGTATTTACTCGATTAAAAAATGCAGGAAACAGAGATAGAAAACGTTAGAGAATTAATAATTTTTTTTCATTTATCAAACAGTAGTCAATTAAAATATCTACAGGACGATTCAAAATATTACACCCCATTAATGGCACTGACGACGTTTCGTCCACCTGCAATAGACATCCACCAAAAGATGCTACCTCCATTTAATGAACTGAAGTTTCAAACCTCATGGAATTAGGGGAAACTTACCAATAAAAATTGTGTAATTAAAAAAAATTCCAAATGGTTTAAAAAATTATTGCACCTTTCAACACCTGGAAAGGCTGGTTACCAAACAAAAAATGAATCAGCGCCCTTGATAGTGCTCGCAATTCTAAACCACAGGTACCTTTTGTTTTTCTATTCAATTCATTATTAAAATTCATTGTTATGAAAGGGTTTTAGGTTATGTACCCTTATCTAGTGGGAAGGGTGTAAATGGTCAATTAGGGTATGTTACCTGGATATACCCCACTTTCCGCTTGGGGAAATGTTCAAAATTGTTAATCATAGCTTTCTGGTTTATTAATTCAGGAAACAAATAATTTCTGAAAATAGAGTATTACGTGGGAGTTTCAGAAAATTATTGAAATTTTCGATTCCTTAAAAATTCCTGCGAATTTAAATTTATATCAACTGAGATAAAACTAATAAATACATTCAGTAGATAAATATAATCGCAAGTTTAAACTGGAATATTATATTAAAGAAAAAAAGATTTTAAAAGAACCCTTAAAAACTAAAGTTTCTTGAAAGTTCGTAACATCAGAGCGTATCAAAGATAAATATGTCGTTGGAGGGTCTCCCTTGGCACTCGTCTACTTCGAACCCCTGGCATATCAAACAAATAAACAAATCTGGGAAATTAATATCAGATTAAAGTTTAAATCCCGGTGCGAACTCGTTGCGTGTGTTTGGGGCTCGCCTATCTGGTAACTTGTGTAATCTATTTCTATTTGTACAGTTTATGCGGGGATAACCCGCAAGGACGAGTAAATTACAATATATATAGTACATATATATTACACACCCTATACAAACTATATAACTAATATCTAATTAAGGCTGTTTGCATGGAACTCAGATACGGACCAATGCCGAGTGTTAGCGGTTTTTCCCAAGCTCCCCAGGGGATACTTGATTAATAACATAGTTAGCTGTGCCCGTTTCGGTTACCCGGATTACGCGGTTTTTGTTTAACAAAAGATAAACGAAACTTCTAGTCAGTTGTGCTTGGATTTAGAGACCGTATAATTCACCTTGTGTTGGATTGATATGTTCCTGGACTGGTTTCCGGGCTTTTCTTCATTCCGGACTCATTCTCCCAACACCTTTTATACTTTATCTTTTTTTTCTCTTTAAAAATCCCACTAGGAAAAAAAAAACAATTCAAGTAAGCCATGAAAATCTATAAAATGGCTTTATTAATTATTAAATATTATTTTTACTTTCCCATACCACCACTGGTTATATGGGAAGTATTGATATCATGAAAATTTTCGAAATTGAGAGTTCGCGGAAATGAAAATTTTGAAAAATTAATACAAAAAAACTGGCCACACGATTTTGTTTACATTTTCTACACTTATACAGTTTGGTGTTAGGTATATTTTCGTTTTTTGATGAATGCTAGAATTTCACTGTGGCGCCCTCTACGAAGTTTTGAAAATCTGAAATTGATACTCCTATAGCTCCCTTATTAGCCAAAATATGAAAGAAGTTTAAGTATAAAACTTATTCAGTATATAGCTCTGCATTCTCCTAAATTTATATCACGTATACAGGGTGTTTGGTTTTCACAGTACAATAAGCAACTTTGTTATTTTAAATGAAACACCCTGTATATTATTATATAATTGAATGCAAAATTGAATTGTCTATCACATAGTATAAGGTAGTCATATAGCTAAAATGTACGGTTGATGAGAAAATCGCGAACTTCCGCTGCGTTAGTAAATTAGATGCCTGTCTCTCTTCTGTGCGTATCGAACCCGCATAGTCTGGTGTTTCTCGCTACGCATTCAAGTAATTTCCAATGCTGCCTCGCGAACTACTGTTGAATACCAAAAACGAAATGTTTATTTTTAGTATGGGAAAATCCAAGGGAGGTGCGCACCTCCACTTTTTTTTCTAGGCTCCAATTTACTTCTCCCCAGAATTTTCCTCTTAAAACTTATTATTACCATAACGGTATTAATCGAATAAATTTAAGTAAAACCCTAGTAGATAGTTATTTTAATAGGAAAAAGTTTGTGTAATATAAGCGTCTTTTCTATCTGCAGGAATCGTAACAGTAATAATAACAATAGAAAAGCTTTGGAGTTCGTGCTCGCCGAACAAACACAAACATATCACTAGGTATATTATTATTGCCATACACAAAAATCCTATAAGTTTCAATATTGCTTATAGGGTACTCAGATTGGTATCAACTTGAAACTTTTCAATTGTACTTTAAGATGTTTGGATGAACTTTGATGTGTTATCGGTGTCAGAATAAAATTTATGATCCGTAGGAATGCATTTCTGGTGCAACTGCTGTGTAAAAGGATGTCTTTGTGAAATTTTTGCACATATCCGTTATCCGGTGGGATATTGACACATACATAAAACGCTTAGTATTGGGAATATATTTTGGAAATATTTGTGCATAGATGACGTAATAAAATGAAATCGCCCATACATTTTGTTCCAGTTTTTATCGATTTAGTCTTTCTAGTGCACACTAGATCTTGAAATAGAGAAAGGCATACGTATCGCAAAGAGAAAATTGTTACCAAAATGAAGTCCGGAAAAGTTCCCTGGCATATTTTCGCTGAAAACGATAGCAACGCACGTGCGTTTACAGGTGGCTGAGCAACCAGAGGCATATTTTATCCTTTTTTTTATTTAAAAAAAATATTGGACATATAAAATAAAAGTATAATAAATCAGCAATAATTTAATAATAATTTTTTTTCAAATTGTGTACAAAATTTAATCTTTTGGCTGGGTGGATTGTGAAAAAAACCTGAACTATCTTACAATTATTACAAAAGATTAAAAGAATAAATGTTTCAAGGGGATTAAATTAAATCGGTCAAGTTAACGCAATTTAATCAGTCAGTACGTGTACAGCAATATTTCTTAAGGTGTAATTTTTCATGGTCTGACCGAAGCAGCTCGTAAGTTTGCGGTGCGGGCAAGTAATTAAGCCATAAGTCAGCAAGCGTCACGTCGACTACTTAATTGAGGCTATCTAAGAAACTCATTAATTAGACGCCAGTTTGCTCTTGTCACACCGTTGCCTCTCTTGCACCGCCTCATCGTGCGTTGTTCGGGATTCTGTGCATGACGTAGGTATATTGTAACTATTTTGTAATGTAAACCTTGCTACTTTACTACCTTCTTTGAAATATGATCTCCGTATACACGCAATAGTTTTTGCGGCACCCACGGATTTGCTAGCCGTAATTAAGTTCTTAGAACGTTGGGGAACGTCAAGCTTGTAAGATTTTGCTTCAAAGTGCTTTTAGGGGGGTCCTTTTAAAAATTAAAGGGATATATTACTATCTGAACCGTAATATAACAGACGCAAATTTTGATTAAAGAGATGAACCTTAATCTAGTATTTATTATTATCACAAAGTACCTAGACAGATATTAAAATAATTTGTCTGTACACCCTAAAATGTAAGTAAGGGATAGGGTAGTTTATCATAGTAACGGATATTTACACATTACTACCCCTACAACTTACAGGATTTTTTCAAACAGGCTGCGTTGCTTAGAACTTATGTATAGGTTCCTATATTTCTCGTAGGAATAGTAACTAGACAAAGGAACCGACGACTTACATTTATTTCCTCTTTTCTCTTCGCATCAGAAATCATTAATTAAAAATCATTCTACTATGTATTCGCCACTTATCAGAGCCACCTGGAACGTTTTAAATTAAATATTTCTATTTGACCATAATCGAATGAAATATTCCCCTTATTAGTTTTATTTCTACAGTTAAACCGGACATTTTTTTTATTAACTACTGTAATCGGTTAACAAAATGAATAAATCCCGAATGAACCTTTTCTTGTTTAAAAAAAACCTGCATGACGGTTACTAATCAAATATAAGGGCGAGGAAGAATTATCGCTCTCAATTACGTGAAGCCTAGGGCGCGGTCGATCTAAATTAAGCAGTTGCTCCCCCAGCCTCAAAGTACACCCCAAAATGTCCCCATTCCATTAAGTACCGCCCATATGTTTCTAGGGTAAATCCAAATTCCCCCAGAGCGACTACGACAGTGTTGAGTTATTGTTTACAAGTTCTCTGCCTTAGGTCTAAAACAAATCTTGATGGGGTGCGCTTTGTTGCGAATTAGAAAATTTCACAGCAGCTTCATCTGAAGGTTCCCCCAAGTTTGTACATGAGATTTCATATACAGATTACACCGAATCTAGTTTAAAGTTTTCGATGCCGAAATAGAAATTACACCGATGCATCCCTATTTTGAGTATTATTAGGGAACTTGTGTAAATTGAAAGACCGCCGCCGCCGTGTTTTGCTTCATCCCCATATTGCTTTTCGAAGTTACTAAGTGTATACTAAAAATACTCTTGGAGCAATACACACACCATGCACAAGACAGTTTACAAGTGCCTAACAGCTATAAGTTGGTAACTGCTTAATTATACCAAGTGTTTATGTAAGGGTGTTTACTTATGTACGTAATAGTGTTTCTTAATGCTTTAACTTTAGAAATTACTTCGGTGGAAAGATTTCAGGTGTTTAGAATTATTCTATCAGTTCTAAATACGTAAGTCTCTCAACATTTTTTTTACAACCCTCCACGTTATGGAGTTCAATAAAAAATTTCTCGTTACATAAATCGGAATATTTTCTATTACAACATACATAGCCTTGAGATTGTTCATTAAAAATTCTTTTAAAAAAAATTCTTTCCAAGTATAGTTTATTAATACGCAACCCGGTACTTATAGTAGTTAGCATGAGTCGACCCGGGCGCGTAACCAGGGCTCCCAAGACCTGTAACCCATCTACTTTTTTTTTCACTGCGTATATTAGAAAGAGATCGTTGTTGGTATGCAATAGTCATAGTAGGGGCACAGCCCCACCTGTGACTCCAAGATCTGACGAATAATAATTATTAATGTAACCAGGATGACTACAACCATTTACTTATTCTAGTAGGTCCTTTTATTATTTGTAATGTAACTAGTATTACATGCGAGGGCAGGAAATATAATGTCATGGTCATGTAAGCTCAAACAGCTATGAAATAAATTTGAAAATTTCCACTAACAGGAAATTTTAAGCGTCTCGTTTTTTTTTCTTTTGGGTTAATATACCAGCATCTGGTATGTTTTATAGTCATTCCTAAGGAATATTACCGCTTCGGTCTAACATTTACGCGGCAGTTTTTGACAAACAATGCCCGTTAGGTGTGAGTGAAGTTACAAACTTAGAACATAATCCTTAGCAAATAGCAGACACGAAGACACCTAGGATGTATTAATAACCGCCGTTAAGCACTCAGCGCTTTTGCAATATCTGAAGAAGCTCGACTTTATGACTATTAATATCAAAGTATGAAAGACATCAGCGAGTATTAAACGGACAAAATTGCCCCGAATATAGCAGCAGGACGCTCGTTACTTGGTAATGTGTTTCATATCTCTCTTCAGGAACATTCTGAAACATTCACAACTTTGCACAACTATGACATGTTCCTTTCACACCCTGCTGCACGTAAATAACTGAACATTACTTTATACTTAAGTTCAAATGCAGAACTCGCACTGATTTATACAGGAATTCTACCTAAAACTCTTCACATAACTCCCACACTAAATTTATCCATAGTAGGGTTAAATTTAGAAATAATAAGCTTACATTACGCACTACAACTACTTGAACAACTATGGAGATATCTTAAGGGAACAAACCAACCCCCTTGTTTGTATTTTCTCAAGAGGAAACGATTCCATAGTTATTTCAAATATATTGCTGTAATATGGCTTGACTTATGTCATATTTAAATTAATTTTATAATTTAATGACAAGACTCTCCCATCCTTTCTTTTAAACAAATATTAACATACCTACATTTTTTCTCTTCAAAACGCTTTTTCTACCAACTTTTCTTCTAACTAATATTTTTCTTGTACTAAAGCACGTCTTTTTACTTCAAAACGGCTTTTCTCTCCCAAAAACTTTTCTTCTCATTCTTTTCACTTCCAAACATTCTCTTTCACCTCTTGTTTACTTTTTTCATTTCCATGCCAACCATCTATCGTCTGCTTTTATTTTCTTCTTTTTTAAACAAAACTACCTTGATGCAATAAATCCATAACCCCACTAATCTTATTCAACATTTTTTTTGTAAATTTTTAAAATAATTTATCGTTTGTCATAATTTTAAAATTTTATCTGTCAAATTTTGACATTTATTTTTATTTATTCAGAAAATTAAGAAACCGTCATAATTTAATTTAAAAAAAATGAGTAGGTATTAAATTAATTTCGACATCATCAAACTTGATTGATATCACAGCAATATATACCGGGTGTTCACGTATACTGCAATAGAGAAATTAATTTATAAACTGGCCTACTCGATCGGAAGACTTAAATTTAGCAAGTGTAAAATTAACTGGAGAAGGTTTATTTATTCTGGGAAATTTCCCTTTGGGGTGTACCTACTGCCAATTTAGTAATTTGATAATCACATAAACAATTTGGCCGTTTGTATTTATGGGAAAGCAAAACCTAAAGAGCCGTTTAGTATTCGGAGCATGCGAATGTACACATTTGATAGAGGCAAAAGAGGGAATCTGAACATTAAACGAACGATACTGGGGGTCAAATATGCAGCTACTTGGTATTCGCGGAATGTTCGGTAAACTTGCGTGCTGCTACTAATGAGTCAGTCCAGTTGCCAATGTCTGAATGTCCCCCATCCACCAGTTTGCAACTTTGAAACATTTCAGCCACTGTGGTCAGTTCCAAACAAATGTATTTCCGAATTTCTCTATTTTACTGACACAAATTATTTCTAGCGTGTAACTTTTATTGTTTTAGTCATTAACCTTGTTTCAATTAGATTATGTAGCTCGGTTATCTGATCCTAATCTCTCGTAGAAGCAGATTTACCTACGACTCTAAGAAGGTATTATCCTGCAGATCAAGAGAATATTAATATGGCCCTTTACTAAACGATTCAATTAGATTGGAATTGAACTATAGTACAACTAAAAAAACCTGAAGATGGTTTAGTTATGTACAGATATTTCGCAGACACATCATATTCTAAAAATCCCCACCATCCCCTTTTAATCTGTTTAAAATACTCCTTTGTGAATATTCAGTTGGCCAACTCTAGTTATAGTAGAATAAACCAATAATTATAATTAAATGAAATAAATTCTAAAAGCACGATTTAATTGAAAGTTGTTCAAATAAATTACAATCAAATAGAACAAAACATCCAAAACTTATTTGTGTTTCCACATAATATACCTTAACCTACAGTTTCTGTAAACCCTTCTAAGTTTACTAATAAAGTGTAGGAGTTTAGAGCCATCGATAACTCCAGCAAATTCAGTAATAATTAAACAACATTCACAAGAGAATTTGCGTGTCTGAAACGTTGGAAATTTCCAATAAACTGTACCTAATTTTGTAGTAAACTTATTGGTGAGCTCGTCGAAGTTGTGGTCAAACTACCAAGGGAGGGTGAATGCGAACCCACAGGTGGTTAGATTCAGGTGAGCTGAGCTTAGATCAAAGGGGAATTGCTTATAAATACTCGGTTCTAGCGACACACGTTTCATTTAGAGCAATTGACGCGGATGAACGCGATTAAACTTAATCAGGATGTAGGGCGCGATACGATAAAATTGACAATGGAACCGAATCTTCTCTTCTATTTCCTAGCAATTTATAAAAAATAATTAAATTACCTACAAAAAGTCCCAATCCAACACACTCTAAATAATTATTAATCATAAAATAAACAAACATTTTACATTTGATAATATTTATTGACACATAATATTATTCACTCGGTATAATTAACAAAAATACTTGTGTTTGATATATTACAACAAATACATAATTTAATATTAACCCCATATTTCTAAAATTTTTAAATATTTTGTGCATTACCTGAAAATTAATTTATTTTTATTTTACATTTGAATATCCCAAGGCATTTTTAATGTTATATTACTTTTAAATAAAATATTTGTGGTAAAAACAAAGCAAAATATTAAATAACGCTACTATATAAGAAGTAAAAGAAAAACTTGTAATGTTAAATCAACTTCAGAAAAATAGAAACCCTCGAGACATCTCGCATGTTTTCCAAAAAGCCCAAGCAATAAAAGGGGAAAAAAAAGGGAGAATAAGATTGTTTTGCGAAAGTTCTTGTCATTAGGTGTTCTCACGCTACTTTTCGTGAATAGCTGTTGTTGGTTAGTCTTTATACGAAGTTATTACGGTTTTTCTTTAGGTAAATGTTACGTAACAACTAGATCGATTTGATATTATCAACTTTAATTGAGTAATAATTCACAAACGTTCAGGAAATTTATTTATTATGGAAATTTATAGAAAATTTTTGGTTTGTTTCAGATTGCATCGGTTTTCAACGACTGGGTTCTTCCCTTTGTCATTCCTGACTCGATTCTTCCTCTACGAGATCATATTCAGGAAGGTTTAGGGCTGGATCTCCTGAAGAATACAACGCGGATCCTCTCTTCACATCCATCGTCCTGAAAACAATCTTCCAATATTGAAGTTGACGCTTTTAATCGGAAAAACTTTGTTTTTATTGGAAAACCAACACTTGTTTGTTATCTTTCCGATCTACTTTGGAATTTACGAAAAGTTTTTAGTTTGTTTCAGGTTGCATCAATTTCCAACGACTGGTTCTTCCGTTTGGTATTCCTGACTTCTTCATCATAAGATCATATCAAGGAGGATTTAAGGCAGGATCTCCTGAAGAATACGCGGATCCTCTCTTCACATCCAACATCCTGCAAACAGTCTTCCAATATCGAAGATGACGCTTTTAATCGGAAAAACTTCGTTTTTATTGGAAAACCAACAGTTCTCTGTGATGTTTCCGATCTACTTTCTAATTTGTGGAAAGTTTTTAGTTTGTTTCAGGTTGCATCGATTTCTAACGACTGGATTCTTCCCTTTGACATTCCTGACTCGTTTCTTCGTCTACAAGATCATATCCAGGAGGGTTTAGGACAGGATCTCCTGAAGGATACAACACGGATTCTCTCTTCACATCCAACATCTCTTCACATCCAACATCCTGCAAACAGTCTTCCAATATCGAAGATGACGCTTTTAATCGGAAAAACTTCATTTTTATTGGAAAACCAACAGTTCTCTGTGATGCTTCCGATCTACTTTCTAATTTGTGGAAAGTTTTTAGTTTGTTTCAGGTTGCATCGATTTCTAACGACTGGATTCTTCCCTTTGACATTCCTGACTCGTTTCTTCGTCTACAAGATCATATCCAGGAGGGTTTAGGACAGGATCTCCTGAAGGATACAACACGGATTCTCTCTTCACATCCAACATCTCTTCACATCCAACATCCTGCAAACAGTCTTCCAATATCGAAGATGACGCTTTTAATCGGAAAAACTTCATTTTTATTGGAAAACCAACAGTTCTCTGTGATGCTTCCGATCTACTTTCTAATTTGTGGAAAGTTTTTAGTTTGTTTCAGGTTGCATCGATTTCTAACGACTGGATTCTTCCCTTTGACATTCCTGACTCGTTTCTTCGTCTACAAGATCATATCCAGGAGGGTTTAAGGCAGGATCTCCTGAAGGATACAACACGGATTCTCTCTTCACATCCAACATCTCTTCACATCCAACATCCTGCAAACAGTCTTCCAATATCGAAGATGACGCTTTTAATCGGAAAAACTTCGTTTTTATTGGAAAACCATCAGTTCTTTGTTATGTTTCCGCTCTTGTTTGTAATTTATGAAAAGTTTCTAGTTTGTTTCAGATTGCATCGATTTCCAACGACTGCGGATTCTTCCCTTTGATATTCCTGACTCGATTCTTCGTCTACAAGATCATATCCAGGAGGATTTAAGGCAGGATCTCCTGAAGAATACAACGCAGATTCTCTCTTCACCTCCAGCGTCCTGCAAACAGTTTTCCAATATCGAAGATCGCTTTTAATCGGAAAAACTTCGTTTTTATTGGAAATCCAACACTTCTCTGTGATGTTTCCGATCTACTTTCTAATTTATGGAAAGTTTTCAGTTTGTTTCAGATTGCATCGATTTCCAACGACTGGGTTCTTCCGTTTGATATTCCTGACTCGATTCTTCGTCTACAAGATCATATCCAGGAGGGTTTAAGGCAGAATATTCGGAAGGATACGACGCGGATCCTCTCTTCACATCCAACATCCTGCAAATAGTCTTCCAGTATTGAAGATGACGCTTTCAATCGGAAAATCTTCGTTTTTATTGGAAAACCAACACTTGTCTGTGATGTTTCCGATCTACTTGCTAATTTATGAAAAGTTTTTAGTTTGTTTCAGATTGCATCGATTTCCAACGACTGGGTTCTTCTTTTTGGTATTCCTGACTCGATTCTTCGTCTACAAGATCATGTCCAGGAGGGTTTAAGGCAGGATCTCCTGAAGGATACAACGCGGATTCTCTCTTCACTTCCAGCGTCTTGCAAACTGTCTTCCAACATTGAAGATGACGCTTTTAATTGGAAAAACTTCGTTTTCATTGGAAAACCAACACTTCTCTGTGATGTTTCCGATCTACTTTGGAATTTACGAAAAGTTTTTAGTTTGTTTCGGATTGCATCGATTTCCAACGACTGGGTTCTTCTTTTTGGTATTCCTGACTCGATTCTTCGTCTACAAGATCATGTCCAGGAGGGTTTAAGGCAGGATCTCCTGAAGGATACAACGCGGATTCTCTCTTCACTTCCAGCGTCCTGCAAACTGTCTTCCAACATTGAAGATGACGCTTTTAATCGGAAAAACTCCAGTTTTATTGGAAACCCAACAGTTCTCTGTGATGTTTCCGATCTACTTTGTAATTTATGAAAAGTTTTTAGTTTGTTTCAGGTTGCATCGATTTCCAAAGACTGCTTCGTCTCTTTCATACACCTGACTCGATTCTTCCGCTACAAGATCATATCCAGGAGGAAGTATACAACGCGGACTCTCTCTTCACATTCAGCGTCCTGCGAAATTTTTAATTTGTTTCAGCTTTCACCGATTTTGAAAAAACAGAGATCCAATCTCCAATCAAGGAACTGAAACCGCACGCAACTGAAATTCCAAAGCCTCCTAATCAACAAAGAATCGCAATTCCAGAACCAGTTCTTCTACAGGACAACCAACTTTACCCTTCCCTCGAGAACGAATATCCTCCGACAACCCATGGAGTTTAATTTTTTTTCTTAAATATTATTAAATGTAAATAAATAAATAATCTTAAAAATGGGGAAGTTTTTGTGGGTTTTATGGTCCTTACCGTTACATTTTCTAACTTTCTGAAAAATGCTTGCATCTGTTTCAGGAAATATTTAAATTTTTCTATGATACATCGATTTGAAGGAATTGCGTCTGGAGACTTGAAAGGCTACACATGCTGACACTAAGAAAAAAAAAGGAAAACTTATGAAAACCTTGTAATATAACCACAATTTTTCATTTTCAGGTTGTCATCATTCAATAACGAATAACTCTGTCCCGTTTCACGAATAATTAAAAATTAGATCGTGAAAAGAATGAAATGTGTCGTTCAAAAACGTCGCTTTCATTTTGATTTCAAACTGGAGAATGATAAAATCAAATTTAAAATTTACCATTGTGGGTTATTTCCAGACGACGAGGGTTTTTTTACTGACAGCAGGCTCTGACGTTGAAGAAACGATTGGGTTCTGAATAATGAAAATGATCAAATATACTCGTATAAATGTTTGATGTATGACGCAATCACCTCGATGCACCTCGATGTAACAAACCATTAAAATAATTTTCCCGAAACACGGCAACAGAAGTTAATACCTAACACATTTCCATTTATTATTATGTTATATGTTGTGTATTCGGGTCAGTGCATTCATTTCCAAGCAGAGCTAGTAGAAATGTTGTATTGTCATTGTTCGTACTACAAATATTTAATAAACGTTGTACAGTTGGAACTAATTCGAATTCTAAACATGGACCGGTAAACAGCGTGGACTCCGTTCATGCGAAAATAACGACCTCGTAATCGAAAATCTATGGACAAATAGTTGTAATTTCGTCGCAGGATTTGCATAATGCTTACTCTAATTATAGGGCATTTCATTAACGAATTTTTGAAGTTCTAATTACCACTTTAAGAGGGCGTTTCTCCTAAATGCTTCAAGTCACACACAGGGTGACAATAAATCCCCAAGAATTTTACAAAAGGTGAAAGTGGAGTAAATAAAAGTTTCTGATTTTACTAGGAATTGTTTAGTAAATTTCAGCGATTCTGAAGATTCGATTCCTGAAATTATTTCACTAACGATGTATAATAAAATTTTTCTATATTTAATATTTTAATTTCTGCATTTCCTTTTTTCCCCATCATTCTTTTTTCCTCGTCCACTTGAAAAGCTATTAATGGCGAACTAAAAGTTTAAAATTTGGTACTTTATAATATCGATCAAAAGACTTACAAGTCCTTCTAAAGTTCTCAACTTGGCGAGAAATGTTTTAGGAAAACATCCGAATTTAATTAAAAAAGTCCTCCCTCTACTTCCCGACTATAAATTAATAACTTAATTACGTAAAACGACACACAAACTTTAATGTAACGGTCGTAGATTATGGCATTAAGAAGCAAGATTTCAGTCTTGATTAATTTTGTTCCTAGGGTCTAAATGAAAATTTGTGAAGATAAATAATATTAATGACGTCCAAATAGGGTACTAAAACGTGTCGGTTTTAAGATGAAGGGTTCGGCTATAATAGACTCGAATCTTACGCTAACTTTCTGTTTCCAATACATTTGCGCCAAAACTTCATGTTACGGTATTAAAAACGCTGGTTATCTAAACACAATCAAAACTAAATGATTCACGTGCCTGAAATTAAAGGGCGTCTTTCTCTTTTAGGTAACGAACTTTGAGGTTCTGTACAATATGAGGTTGCGCTGAAATTTGACCAGGGGGAAGACTAGAAAACGCTTTTTGGGCTTCCTTGTAGATTGAAAACACTTGAAGGGTTGTTAAAAGGTTTGGGCCTACGATAAGTAAGAACCTGAATCCATTAGGTTGGCCCAATTGAATATAACTCGATAAAATAAAACAATCAAACGTCTATGGAACGGTAATACAATCCCCCAAAGTTGTCGTCATCGTGACGCCGCGATTTTATCTTGATAGATAATTTGTGCAACTGGATTCTAGTAATATTTCTCGGAGAAATTTAATTTCGTTGCATTGTACCCAAATAGATTAAACCCAAGCCCGCTATATTATATTTTTAGTTCTGCCCAAAATAATTGTAAAATATACTGAGGTGTTTCAATCTAGGTCAGAATTTCTATAAATACCTCCACTATCAAAAGGTGTGACTGTCTAATCAGCGAATCCTAAACCTGCTTTACCTGAATAAATTAAAAAGGAAGACCCTTGTGGTTAAAGGGCCAGGTCTGATAGAATTAGAAAAAACCTTTCGGATGACTTAACCAAAGGGTTTTCCTTTAAACCACACATGTTAACTGTCCACTGAATATTTAAGTGATTTGTTAAATTTATCACGGATCACACCTTTTGAGAAGATTTAACACTTCGAGTTGGGAAATTAAGGGAAGAACGATATTGTTCATATAATAGGGATAATTAAAATAATTTTCGTAACTGGAATTGGGTGCCTTGCATCACAAATTGCAGGAATATTATTATGCAGAATGCACAAAGGTTCGCAAATAGTTTGTAAACAGAACTACGTTCATGTCTCCGTGAAAAATAGCTTAGTAAGTACGTGTTAGGAAAATCTAAACAATTTTCCTTTATATTAAATGAAATATTTCTGTACTCTAACACTGATTCTGAATTAATTGCATTTTTATGACGGAAATTAATTTAAATTTCCCTTGTAAAGGTCGCGACACTTAATTCTCAATAAAATATAATTTCCAAGCGTCTCAAAGTAATTTGACAGACAATATGTAGTATTCGAGCTGTTTCAAGTAATTATTTTAACATCATGAGCACAACCAAGAGTAGGTTTAAGGAATATTTTAAAATTAATGAAAGTTTCTTTATTAATTTAGGAGTAAAGTCTAGTTCGTTCTAGTTGGCAACAGCCTGGTGTGAACTAAAAACACGTCCGTATTATGCAAAGCACCTGATGGCGTAAAAGCTCACCGGATTATAGTTTTATTAAAATTGCAGGATGCACTCAGTGTTTTCTCCGAAAGGAAGAAGTTATTCGTTCTTTTCTCTTGCAAATTGTGCCGCAGAATAAAAATAAAACTAGATAAGTCTAATAAAAATCGAGTGGTTCGTCGGTGCCAAAATCCTTGAATGAAACCGTGGTGGAATTGTAATAAAATTAATTTAATTTTCAATCTATTCTATATTTATCCTTCGTTGATTTGAAAGAATATCCTCAAATTCGCATTCGAATAAACATCGAGAATATATCGCGAATTTTCAGCGGATCCAAAGCACGCCGCGAATATAAATAAACATCCACCGATGAATAAAATATCATTAACGGGGGAAATAACCATAAAAAACTTCCTTATGTGGAGCTCTACCATCCGAATGACTCCTCTTAATTGACCCCTCCATTAATAATTCATAAGGGCTAAAATGAGCTAAACGGTAAAAACGAAAACATCGCAAAAAGGGGCACGAAGGAACTACGTAAGAGATTTATCCGGCATGGAAAATAGGAGAAAACCGTTTTAAAAGTCTTTTAACTTTATAAATTAAAAATAGTTTAAAGGCAAGTTTTCCGTAGCCCATTAGAGTCTCGAAATTGCATATTTCAGGAATCTATGCTTGCTCTTTGGAATTGCTACATGGCCGCGATTTTCTAATGAGCTTTCTGTTTCAACTACGGAACTTCAAACGGACTAAGTTTAATTATAGGGTATTTTTGTTACGAAAAAAAATCTGGTTGGACACTAATGCGGCTATTTCATGCAATCCCGTTTATATTAATTCCAAAATGCAAATGAGTCTTTAATGTGGGTGTAAATAATTTTCTTATCTTAGAATTTTACAGATGATATAAAATGTTACAAGTTTGCGATAAATAACGACTTACTATTTTGTAATTTAAAAATAGATTCGGTATTTACCAGAAAAATCTTGCTCAGGGTTTGAGTGTGAAGGAATAGGTACCCAAGATCATTTCTTAAAATTATGAAATAATCCGATAAACTATTTTAATAAATTTAAGTAGGACCAGTAATTCGCATCCCGAGACCTCGGGAATAAATAGAGAACGAAATTAAAACAAGAAAGGGACAAAAAGTCCCAATAATTTTTAATCAAACGCTTACTTTTATTTAAATTATTTTTGTATGAAAATAGGTGGATATTCTTCAAACTATTCCCTTTAAACAAATGCAATTTCAAAGGAAGGTTAATTCAATAATATCGTGGGTAATAATCAACTCCTGAGTGCTTGCAGCAAACAGGCGAGGAAAATTAGAAAAGCCCGCAACGGATCTAATTTCCTTCTTATATTATTTTCCTTTTTTTTTCGCGTTCCGTTTTCATAAATCGGTTATTC
This sequence comes from Hemicrepidius hirtus, assembly GCA_963082805.1. Taxonomy (NCBI): domain Eukaryota; kingdom Metazoa; phylum Arthropoda; class Insecta; order Coleoptera; family Elateridae; genus Hemicrepidius; species Hemicrepidius hirtus. Next base: position 3,712,155 of record OY720161.1, on the reverse strand, counting down.
GAAAATTGTCGTCTAGAAAAGGTCTAAAGTGCGCTGACCGTTGGTGACCCTATGACAGCTTTTGCATCGGTCGCGGTCGAATCAATGGCCATGGCTCAATCAAAAGGACCCTCAAGCTGAAATCTGAATTATTCGCCCAGTTCACAACGCCGTCGTTAATACTGAAACCTCCTCCTCCTCCATGGTTGAACTGCACACCAATCGTTACACAAAGGTTCCTTAACCGAACCGATCGTTATGCTTGCTACAATATAAATACCGTATTTTGATCAAAGACTTGCTTACTGCGACAATAAAGATATTAGGGAACGATGAAGGGAATTCCAATCCCTCTGATCTTATTCAATTACCTTGCTTGGTTCTACCCACTATAATCCATATACGTAAAATAAATTTTGGTAAATATTCAGAATTTTTCATATTTTCACTGCCAAGGCATCTTCATCCCGCCAGGTGTATCCGCGGATGAACATTTTTCACCACCTCTGTCCTGAGTAGTCTAACAACAAATTTCTAACAATCTCAGACTATATAGAATAACAAATACTACTACCCCAATTCGCTACCCCTATGCTGCCCTAAAAAGGTTGAATGGTCACGTACTAAACATTCAAAACAAATTGTGTGACATTTAGATATTAGAGTGGATATTTACGTCCGTTATATCCGTTAACAAGTTAAATTTAATTTTGAAATGGTTTTAGGTCTTTGTTGAGTAAAAAAAGTAAATAGAGCAGATAATCTAAATCACGTCAAAACTATTTCCAATCTGATACTAGAGATCCTATATCAAAGGTAGTTCCTTTGTACGTTTGAAACAGAGATTAATAGTGGTCTACATCCGACATAACGAGGGACTGCGCTTTTAAAACCTTGAATGGAGTAACCACATCAATGGGCTTGTAAAATGTTCGAAAAGCACTCACCAAAACATCACATTGATTGACCGTCCATTTGGTCTGTGAAAATTACTTGTAACAAACGGAAAACGGAATTAATAAAAAAAATCTCTAAACCTCTGTTAAGAGCTTTTTTAAAATTCGACATTTCGATATAAAACCTTTTTTTTATTAATCCGTACTTTTATTGAAATTCCTCTTCAGTTGTGAATTATACATGATAACCATTTATAGCGAAATAAAAGTATCAAAAATTTCCATTTGGGTTCGTTCGTGTTCCAGATTTATTTAAAAATACGAGGGATCATATTTTCACGCACACGTTTTCACTAAAAAATATTTCTGGGGAAAAAAAGTAAAAATGCGGTTCTAAAAACACAATACCTAGTCATCTCACGACTACAATTTTGAGTACAAAAGCAGGCAGAGCATAAAAGAGATAGGTCACACACATCCACACCGTCAAGCATCTAGGGGAGGGCGAAAAGTATGGGTATTTGAAAGGTTTTTATAAGCTCTTATACAGCCCCTAGGTCGGTAAGCAGGCGTGCAACTTTATCGATTTACACCGTGTCTACACATGCCTTCAGCCCTTCACACTACTTTAATAAAGCTGAACAGACTCGTCTGCAACCTACGTCCTCCTCCAGTTTACTTCATTTAGTCTTCGAGTAAATAAATCCTTTAGATACTTAGAGGTGCTGTTTTTAAAAATTGCTTCGCTTTATTATTTTTCTCGTTGCTCTTACAGTATTCTTTGTTAAGTACAAGCTATTTAGAAAATACTAACGATGTTCGTAAACAAGTCAACTTGTAGTCGACTTCTTCTTTTATTAATTCATGGATGCAAACACAGGTAATGCTGTGTGTTTTGTACGTTTTATAGTTCCTGATTAATAAATGAATAGCAAAATGCTGGTTTGCATTTAATTAGTTGCAAGCAGGAATATTCTATTCATGGGGGGCTTTCCTTCCTTTTAATACTACATACAGACTGTATTCAAACAGGTTGGGTAATGAGACTCAAAAAAATACAAAACAAATTAAACCTTTCGGAAACGGAATCCTTTGAGTCTTCAGCACAAGCAGCAATGATGACATTGACAACACCCAGACGAACATAACTGTTCGGGTTCCCAAACAAAATATTTACTTTTCATTTAATACAGTCAGAGGAAACATACCACAATACAAATAAAAGAATAACCTCGGCACCATGTACATTATCCTCGGCACCATGTACACAGATAATCTGGATACTTTTTAAACAAACCTCGTATACGTTTTATAAAAAATAACATTTCTGTTCAAACACTACAAAAAAGTCTTTGTACTTCTTACATAACTTTATTCAAGAGCAACTTGGCAACTTAAAGGTTATATCGTTAGTTACCCAATTCTATGGACTCTACGTCTCACTAACCACGCCGGTTTCTGTGCTTAGATATAATATCAAACTTTATTGCGAGACATGAAAAATTTTCCCGGAATCACTTTCCGAGTTTTCTTTTTAAAGAGTGCTGCATTTATTGCCAACACAAATAAATGGGGACCGGGAGTTAACGTAAAAATTATCGCGATTGTGTTAAGCCCTTAAATCTGGAATCTTTTCGCCCTGAAACTAATCTTGATTTAAACCTGCCGGGAGAATAGCAATTACATAGTAATTTTCGTCACTTCTGTAAACATTAGGAACAAATATTTATTCAGGAACTTAGTATGTATTTTGCTGTTGATAAATTACTCGTGATTAGATATTTAGTCAAATAAAGAGCTCCACACAGCACTTTTCACCCTTCCTAATGGATTTCCTTTTTGGTAGGGGTTGCTGTCTAGTTAATGTATGCAAATTTTGAGTAATTTATGTTTGGATTTGCTCTATTTTCACTGTCACTGAGAAACATGTGAGCATACCTCGCTTCGTTCCATCAAAGTGGAAATTTTGTACAGACTGTCAATTTCCTTTCAAATTAAACCTATTTTTTAAATTGCAATACCGACATTGCTTTGTGGTCTAAATTTAGGAAAATTAATGTAATGATTTATGAACAGTTATAGTTTATACATTCGACGAGTAAATAATTAAATAATACCATGTACAGTCCGGAATAAAAAAAATATCCACTGATATGTCCTGTCTAAATTTTTTTTATTTCTTTCTCTGAGAAATCGATATTGGATATAAATGCGATTCTAAATAAAATCTTATGTACATTTTAAGCTCTAAATTAAATTTCGTGATCGCGCGTCAACAGTTTTTCTCAATCGGCAACTTATAACTTTATGCAAGTTCCTATCTGTAGCCTATAACTGTATGCCGATTCATCGATTATCCATCCAATGTACCTTAAGCAAACTAAACAAGTTAACGAATCTATTTTTATCGACATTAATTAATCAATACTGGTTATGCTTTGATTATTTTTAAACCATGAAGGGGCAATTCCCTTGTAGTACAGAGAACGTGGTGTTAAAATGTTAGTTAACCCATTTAGACTTGTAAACTAGTAAATTCAAGGGTCAAAGGTAACAAGCGTTGACAGATGCGGACATACGTGATGTGATTGTAAAACTCGATCAACTACCGGGCTTGAATCATTGTTAAATAAACAGTAGATTATTATTGCGTTAATTAAAGCAATATTTCTTGAATGTAGGGGTATGTACGAGGAGTATACTTACCCATTTCTCAATTCCACGTACTGCATTAACATCATTACAGAATAAGACATTCAAAGACACTCGAGATATATCCCCTAAACTCCTTTGACAATAATTCCAACATACAATTCTAATTCGAACACAAAAGGTGGTACGTTCTTTTAAGTCTAATGCAGCGGCGGCGTTGGTACGGGAAACGCTATAGACAGACATACACAAACGAAGTGCATATTACCATTGAAGCCTATTATGCGGTCTCCATCCAGCCAATAAACGTGTGTTTCAGAAACAGATCAAAGACTCAAGTTTTCATAATACAGAGACCTCGGTATGTACACATACAAACGGAAGCGGCCCCAGAAAGGAAAGCAAGCGGTAATGGATTGGGTTTAAAGGTAATCTAATTAAGGTATTGCTGTTCCCGCTTTTCCACTTCCTTGCTAAAATTTACGGATTGTTGATTTAGTCGTAATAAAGGCGTAAATTTTAATCGAAATTCATTATTAAACCAACTTTGGAAAATTAAAATCAAGAATTTCTGCCTTTCCATCTCCCCGATTACACAATTTTTTTTTCATTCTCCTCCAACAATCCACAGACATTTTTAATTAAAATTCTTCAATTTCTTCATTACCCTACTAGTAAAGTAACAAATGTTACGACCAGTGCCTCCTTATCCATTGGGCTAAATGGGCTATAGCCCAGGGGCGCCATTGATGCAAGGGCGCCGAAGAACTGAGAATGTTTGAAATTTTGTTTGCTATTTAATTTTTTTAATTTTAAAGTTGAAAAACAACTAACTATTTTTCTCGATCAGTATCTTTCCTGGTGGCGCGGCGGCGGCGCCCTCGCTGAAATGAATAGATTTGGTTCTGATATTCGACGTCACACGCCAATTTTTTTTAGCCCAGGGGCGCTCAAATTCCTAAGACGGCACTGGTTACGACCCCCAAAGACCCGAAAGATTAGTCATGTTCGAATAAACAAACAAATCCAAATCAAGAGCGCTAAGAGGTCACACGGGTCTCCCCCAATTAGAACGAATAGTCTAAAGTTTATCGGATCAACCTTTCAGAGTGAACATTTCAGAACCTTATCTGAAAACGGTCCTTTCAATGGTTCCAAACCATTTAATATTCCACGAACAAGTAACTGAAGCTTGCAAACAAAGGCTGAAACCTTCTTCCTTCTTCTCCAGAAGGCGAACCTTAGATGAAGTTTTAGATACATTGGGGGGCCTCGTAGAACCCAGAAATCCAAACCAAATCCGACGCTTTCGAACCACAGTTGATGCTTGAAAATAAAAGCTGAAATCTTCTTCCTTCTTCTCCAAAGGCATGATGAACCTTAGATGAAGTTTTAGATACATGGGGGGGGGGTCGTAAGATCCAGAAAATCAAACCAAATCTCTGCGACGATTCCGAACCATAGTTAAGGCTTGAAAATAAAAGCTGAAATATTCTTCCTCTCCTTCTCCAGATGCTTAAGGAAACGAAAGTGGACTTGAGGAGCCTCCTAGCACCCTAAAAACTAAATATAATCCTTGCGACCTTTTCGAACCATATGAGATTATGGGAATGAATAGTTAGTACAGAAAAATGAAAGCTGCCATCTTTCTGCTTCTTCCCCAGACGAATGACTTACTTAAAATAAATTTTCAGGGATGTTTGGGATACTTTCTAGTGCATTCTGAAAATAAAATCAAACCCCTGTAATGTTTCACAACTGAAAATTTTGCGTGAAAATTAATATTTTGTCGTTTATAGTCTGTTTTAGACAATTTATCATGTTCTTTGCACATGCATAATTAGAATTCCAATATTAGCATCATAAATTACCCATGTCACGAATAGCCAACTGTGCATAGTTGAATTTGATTGCCGTTGCATACCTACACAAACAGAGAAGCAATATCGGAAGCAAACGTTTAATGTAAATGTATTCGTTCTATACATAGTTGATGAAGGTTGGGCTGGGAAAATCTCCTGATGCAGCTCTGAGTGATTATCATAATAAATTAAAAGAAAAGTCCATCAGGAGAAAAAGAGGTGAAAAAGAAACAAATAAATATTTTATTTTGGGGGTAAATTTATTACTTGGTAAGAAAATTCAACAAATATTTTTGTATTAAGTTAGGAAAAATAAAAGAGGAAATTTTTCTTTTCTTGCAAATTGAAATAAAAGAAGCAATCACGTTGATTGCTGGTAAACAAGGACTCATATTTATTATTTTTTTAAAGAGTGCAGAAAGCGGGACCTAATAAGAATAACAACCAGTTAGATTCACAATTGGTAGAAAACCAGAACAAGACAGAATCGCCTGAAGCACGCGATTTTAAAATAAAAATAACTCGCGCTTCTTCCCCTGTTCACTTACAGGGAAACAAAAAAGGACAGTGCATTGTGTTCCGTAATTGAATATGGAGTTGAACGCGAAGAATGAATTCTTAAAATAATGGCAAACAGAAATGGAATTCGTCGGATCACCGAGCTCATCAGCAATTTAAGTAATGAGACACACAGGTTGTACCTATTCGATCAACCCTTGTTTCCAATTTAACAAAAGATCAAAGAATTGCTTCTCTGCTTTGTTAACTGAAATTCGCGGTGCTTAGTAATTTTCTTTCTAAATGATGAAAAATTTAAAAATCAATTTATTTCAACTGGAATACTTCCTACATTTCACAATTGTTTCTCTATAGTTGTCTTAAAATTTTCTCCATCCCTTTAAAAATTCAGAAATCGAACTAAAATATTTATAAAACATTCACAATTTATATAAAATAATCAAATACAGCAGACATTTTAGTTCATTATGTCTTTGCATTTCAAAAAGCAGTGGCTTTTTCCGTGCTCTACATCTTCTAAATTGTAAATTTTATTACAAACCAACCCGGAATAAATTGAGATCTTTGGGGAAGCTCTACAGTCCTAAAAGGTTCGAACCTTCTTAGGAATTATTTTCCCCACCCACAGAGAAGATATTTTTTTTTAAAATGACTTATTCAATAAAAAAAAAGATTATAAGATCTAAGAAGTTTTGTCAGTAGAATAATTTTTTGTCACTGTAAACCTGCTGAAATCTGGAAGTGTATAATATTTCTTGTGTATTATGAAGAAAAATTTTATTGCGGGTCGTTTCGTAGAATATAAAGTATAAAGAAAAAAATGTTAAAAGTTTGTCACCCAAAGGGGGTTAACTGTTAACGTTTGTTGAAATAAAGACAAATTTAAAACACGCAGCTAGACAAAAATGAGAAAACTTCTGGGTTTGAATATTTTATTTTTTAATTTCACGAATCCAAATGAGAGAGAATGGGAGATGACATTTTGAAGAAATTGCATTTTTTGCTCGAGAGTGTACCTTGTCGAGTTAACGAGCAGTGATGAAGTCCTCTAGGTTGATGTTACTCTGGGGAAGGTTGTAGCACGCCCTTTCACGCCCTCTGCGCCTATAGATGATGCTTCATGGATAACTTTGCTTCGGATAAAACTTCATTTACATACTCGTAATGTATTCTATGGCTATGATGTATGTATTAGATTTGTCCCAGACCGTAAAATATGTTTCAAATTTAAAATAAAAACAGTAAAGTGCCTCTCGCACGTTATTTACGAGTACTTTTTGTTCACCAACAAAATTGGTATGGAAAAATAACAACAAAACTAAAACCACCATCCTACAGTATTGTAACAAGAAATAATGCATCAAAAGAAAAATAATCGACCTTAGAATTTTCTTGCTTTTAAAATTTCCGATTGAAACCGGAAAATTGATCGTAAGTGCTGCAGAACTGCAGAACCACCAAAAATAAATTCAAAACTTTACATAATGCCGGTTTTGATTGTAAAACGAACACTAAAAAAATAGATATGTCTCTATATTTAACGATGTTAGTCAGCTAAGGAGTTCATGAAGTCCTTGTCTAACATCGTTGTTACAAAAGCAACGCGCGGCGACTTTCCAACCTTGAGAATTATTTTTATATGTTATATGTCTAAAATATCTTAAATTAATTACGGGCTCTTCTAAATGTAATTCTAGCGAAAAATCGATTTAAAAAAATCACAATAAAAGAATGCGGATTAATACGTTTCGGTCCATCTAATATTTTTCTTTTTTTAATTCCATTTACGTTGCTAAGAATAACATGGGGTAAGCATTAAGATAATCTAATAATATACAAACTACCCTCTTGTCTAAAAACCAAATCTACGTAATATCCTCAAGGACTATAAAAAAAATGTATTCACGCCTTTTAAAAAAATTAATTAATGATGTCTTCGTTGATAATCTGCAAATGTATTCTGTTTATACCCGAAAGGTCATTTAGTAACACTTAAAATGGTTTTATTTTTAACAGCGAACGTCCTCGCAGAAATAAAACTGATTACTTTAAGGTCGAAAACATCTTAAAAAAGACACGCGACATCGTCTTGGGATGACGGAACGGAAAAATAGGACAGTACCGTATAATTCCATACTATCATAAACCCTGGAATGAAAACGCAGACTTGCGTTATAAAGATTCCAACTACCAATTTCAAATGGAAATAAGCACCGCAGATATGAAATACTGATCCGATTCAATCAGTAAAACCGTATGACTAATGATATCGATAATATAGTATCTGATTTCTTTGGTAAAATTTAACATGGCATCCGGATTTTATGGTCGGACCGCTTTAAAAAAGAATTGGCTGAGTTTACGGGCGCTTTAACGCCATGTTCTCCCTACCCGGAATTCCTCAACATCAAAGTCCTACGTGGAATTCCTGCAAATCGCCCAGCAGGAACGAAAATTTAAATGCACTTAAATGTAAATCAGTTTTATTTTAGATTAAAGTAGTAAAGGACGATTAAACGTCCTTGCCGATAGTGCACGAAATTTTCTTTTATGGTCCATTTTATTTCGCTTATTTTTGACTTTACTGTTGCTAAATTTATTTTATCTCCGGAAATTATTGCAGGAAGATAAAAGTAACGACTCTACTGTTTATTACCGTCACCTAAAACCTAAAAACAAATGTTAGTTCCTAACAATCGAGGTAAAACATTCGAATCGTTCGTTTTTTCTGAAAAACCCTCGTATAATTTATATAACCCAACATAAAATTCTTTTATCAACGTCTATATATTTTTTATCATTACAGTTTCTTATCTCACAGCATTTCTTGTAAATGTTTTTAAAAATAAAAAAAAATTATTTATGATTACCCCTCGTATATGCAGATATGGCACGATATACGGGGTGGGGCAATATTGCGTGGATGTTCGATAACTCCTACACCGTAACAGATACAAAAAAAAAATTCTAATGCAAATGTAAACAGTGGGTAAATGCGCATACATAAAAAATATTTTCAAATATACAGGGTGTTACAAAAAAGTGTGGCGCTATTAAGGTAATTTTTTTAAATGGAATTTCCTGAATATTTTTGTATATTTAACACTTATCTTGGGATGTTTATTCATATCTAAAATATTAGCGCCATTTATTGTCCGGTTTAGAAATAAAAATATTTTTTTAAAGAAATTGGTTGTTACATTACTCCACTTAACATTTCCCCACTTCCGCGGCCGCAGCTTTGAAGACGAAATTGAATAAGGAGCTTATTGTAGGAGGTTATAGGGTGCTCTTGTTTAAATATCGTAGGGCCACCATGTACAGGGTGTTCAAAATTAATTTTCACATTTTCAAACCTTCAAAGTTATTTTTCTCAACTTTTTCAAATGGAACACCCTGTATATTTTTAAATGATATTATGTAGAATTACATAGCGAACATTTTTTGTATGTACATCCTCGTGGCTATTTGTAACCATTTTTGATTTATTGGTTAGTTTATAATTTAAGAAATTTTTATATTTTGAGATTAAAAAGTCACATTATTTAATTAACAACCTTCGTATATTTTTTTGGGGATACCACTCGTATATATATAAAACTCTTAAGTGTTTCCTTGAAAATGTCCCCCTTTGTCATAAATTATTGCAACTACAACCCCTCTTTAGAAATATGTCCCTGACTCATATTATTTTCTGTAGGACCCTTGTAGGTCCTTGAAGATGAAGTTCAGAGCTCTTTCACCAAAAGATTCTCATTTTCCTTAAGTTAAATCAGAAATTTTCTCATCTTTACAAGCCCTTATCATCGTGAAAATGTCGTTATCCAATATAAAGCAAACATGACTATAACATCACAAGTACGCCATTTATTTCTTGGCCCGTTGTAGTGAGGAGTCCTCCACAGGGCTGAAGCGTCTCTTAAGGACTAACTAGACCGGATAACGCGGTACAGTGTATAATCCAGGACTAACTACGTACTTAAGTGTACCTACTCCCACAGGGTGGCAGATATAAAAATAAAAAAACTTTCCTCATCCTGACGCTGATGAATAAGCTGAAGCTTTATTGAGTTTAACAGAAGTTTCTTTATGTTATGTTCAAAAAAAAAAAAGAAAAACTTGTAGTAGAATTGATGTACACTCTTAAAGTTTTATCCTGGCAAACTCGTCGAGGTGAGTGCATTTTTGTAACAGGAACGTGACTGAACGTGAAACACTTGGCTGTGATGGAAAGGCTTGGAATTGTCTTAAACAAGGGATGTTAAGGTTACCTTTAAGAATTTTAAACACTTTTAGATTTTCTAGCTAACCGATCAACTTACGGTTACTTTTTTCCTTTGAATATTATTTTATACACTCGTGGGAATGTTTTAAGTAGTTTTCATACAAAGTTTTGTGTTTCAATAAAATTCAAATTAAAATTTTAATTGCTTCTACATTCATTGCATTCATTCACTTAAAGTTAAAAAGAAATGTATAGGAAAACGCAATTAGTCGTAGCTTGCAAGGAAATTTTTAGTTATCACCACAATGTACACCACGCTTTTATTTTTAGTGAAATTGAAAATGCGACTTGACAATCTCAGTCACTAAGGTACGTTAAAAGGATGTAGGGTGATCTTCAATAAATAAGGGTTTAATTGTAACCATAAATTCTAAATGTCGCGTCTGGTGCCATCTAGCGGTATCCCTTATAAAATATTGTTAAAACACGTCCATTTGCAACAATTTAGCGTCACCCCTTATATAATATTGTTGAACTAGTACGCCTCCTGCCATCTAGCGTCACCCCTTATATAATATTGTTAAAACACGCCCATTGGCAACAATGAACCTTGGGCGTCTGCTGCCATCTAGCGGTGGCCCGTATAAAACATTGTTTAAACACGCCCATTGGCAACAAATGAACCTTGTGCGTCTGCTGCCATCTAGCGGTGGCCCGTATAAAACATTGTTTAAACACGCCCATTGGCAACAAATGAACCTTGAGCGTCTGCTGCCATCTAGCGATGTCCCTTATAAAATATTGTTTAATCACGCCCATTTGCAACAAATGAACCTTGAGCGTTTGCTGCCATCTAGCGGTACCCCTTATAAAATATTACACACCCATTGACATTAAATGAACCTGCACAGCTAGAAATAAAAATAAAAAGTCAATATTTCAAGTATCCAACCGTAATTTCAAAGTTCTATTTATATCCATTACATTTTGTATTTTCTTGTTCGTTTTAAGTTTGTGAAATCTCGTGACATTCATTTTCCTGTTTTAAATCTTTAAAAAGGTTGCGTGTAAGCATGGTCATAAAATAAATTGTTGCACTTTTAGGCTACTCTGTACTAAAAATTGTGGCATAATTTGGTGATTCATAGTCAATGATTAGCTATAATTAAGGCAATAAATAAGTAATTAAATTTTTATTGAAGCAGTTTTAGTAAGAAAAGGCGTCCAATTTGAATGTAATTAAATTTTTAATTACTTTAACCTCAATTATAAAAGCTTTATTCCTACAGTATGTGGTATTTTATAGCCACTCGATGGTTATGAGCAAAGGACACATCAGCGTTACACTCCGGTTCCAGACTATGAGCCGAGTAATGGACCGAAGGGGACTAAATCGTAAAAGTTTCTATGCGAAGAGAGCTTTTTAACACAGGTTGTTAAATATTCACTATGGCTAATTGTTGATCAATTATTCACTATGCGCGCAGGGGAGCCTTTCATATCGTAAAATGCCAAATGACGCGTTTTACTGCAAATTTTTCACTCTTGAAATTTTTAAGACGTAAATTCTCCAGAAGCTTTCAGAAACTTAGTTTGGATGGATTAAATCGTTTTGTGGCACATTTAAGTTCGAAACTTCTTTATTGCTCAAACTCTTTCTACGAAAAATGAACTGTTTATTGTAATTTTAAAATAAAATTCCTTCAAATAATTTTTTTTATAATCCCTTAGAGGACGCCGTATTAGAACAGTACATGCTGTGTTAAACCGGACTAAGTACCCTGGCAACGTTCAACGGTTGCTTTGGAATAAGTTCTGAGAATCGTGTAGTATGTGATGTGATGTTTTTAAGGGTAGATTTTTTATTTAACCACTAGCGTGACTTTTTTTTCGTTTTTTCGTATTAAGGGAGACAGTAAAAGAAGAATAAAATTTTTAGGTACGTACAAATAAATTAAAACAAATTTCTGTAAACTTTATTCATGCGTGTAAGGAATGTAACATTATACGGTGTTATTTTCCTCTTCTGGGGCCGTAAACCCTCAGAACGTCTGCAAATCACTGAGCTATGTAAGCATTAAAGACAATGTACAACACTCTACCGCCTCGAGTTAAATTTTAAAAGCAAAATGATGTGTCTACGTCTAATTTCGCGCTAACGAGGACAAAGGACGAAGCACCTTCAAGTTTGCGAGACATGCACAGAGAAAACCGTTTAAAAGAACGGAGCCGAATTTAATATTTCGGATTCCCGTAGAGCGTATTTATTAATAAAGGGCGCTTATTAAACGAAAGGTAATAAACTTGAGTTACTTCGATAATACCTCGTCTTTTGTACGAAACTGAGATCTCGTTCTCTCTGAAGGAAAATTGGAAATTTTGAAATATACGGAAAATAAAGCCAATTTACAAACAGGAAATGACGTTCACCGACGTCCATTGTTAATTAACAACAACCTTTTTTTTTCTTTAATTTTTTCACAAAGCTTTGATATTTTCAAGGTTGGCTTCTTATTACAAGCCAATTTGTAAATATTCTCTCCCCTTTTTTTCATTCTTGAACGTTCCTGCAGCTTTCAGGAGATGCAAACACATGCAATTTGCTTCTATCGCATTCTCTCTTTGTTTAAAGTTTGTTTAGACTGACATTAAAATGTTTTTCCAAATATTTCATTCAAAGTTGTGGACCGCATTATTCAAGTTCCTGAAACTTCTTACACCAACCTCTGGCTATTGCTATTTAGTGTCCTTAATGACATTATGTTAAACACACAAACTATGAAGTGAGAGCTTTTGAAGTTCACTCAAGGAGGTAACAGCTCAACTGACCAAAAGTCATTGAACAGCTTACGTTGCTTGAACATAGAAACACGACCACACCATGAAGTTATTTGATTTAAGTTTGGTTTGTCGGTATGTCGGTTTGTTTGGAAACCAGATATGTCCTTAAAAGGATTGATAACCTTTAGCTTCATCCTCAAAGCTTCCTGAAATAGCATCTGACTTTTCTTGAATTTGGTTGAATTGAAGTATTGCTATGATGAACATTTTGAAATTTTTGAAAAATTATTACAAACAAAGGGCTCACACGATTTTGTTTAAATTTTCTACATTTATGCAGCTTGGTGTTAGGTACATTTTCATTTTTTGACGAATGCTATATTTGAACTGTGGCGCCCTCTACGAGGTTTTGAAAATCGAAAATTGATGCTCCTATAGCTCCTTTATTAGTGAAAATATGCAAAAAGTTTAAATACAAAAGTTGCTGAGTATATAATTCTACATTCTCCTAAATTTATACCACGTATACAGGGTGTTTGGTTTCCACAGTACAATAAGCAACTTTGTTATTTTAAATGAAACACCCTGTATATTATTATATAATTGAATGCAAAATTGAATTGTCTATCACATAGTATAAGGTAGTCATATAGCTAAAATGTACGGTTGATGAGAAAATCGCGAACTTCCGCTGCGTTAGTAAATCAGATGCCTGTCTCTCTTCTGTACGTATCGAACCCTAGGAAAGTCCAAGGGAGATGTGCACCTCCACTTTTTTTTAGTAAACAAACCTTAACTTTAATTTAAGTACAGAGCGATAAAGAATCGAGTTTGAAATATTTTACACAAAGAAATGTGTTTACACCGTGTATACAAATCTCGGTGTTAAATAATAAATAGAAGTAGAATTCCTAGAATTGAACTTAAATGGTATTTACTTAAACAAAGTTCTCGCTACCTCAAATTAAGACTTATGTAACTAGTCTATAGTTTTATGTTCTTTACAGAGAATCCTTTGCAAAGCAGTTGCAAGAGTCAACATATTTAAGCTCCCAATTTGAACCTGACTGAAAGTTAGCGAATATCCTGCTGTTTGAAACAGTAAAGTTAAAGTTTACTCTAGGAGGGAAAGTTTTTCATTATCAAGCATTTGTCAGCTGCCATATTAGGCACAAAAACTAGAAGTATAGTAGCTCGAGTGTTAACCCCAAACGTAACATTTCGTGTTATCTAATAAAGTGCCGGAGTAGAGTCGAGTACTTCACTTTTTACCACTCCACAGAGACAAAAACTTTGAGAAAAACTCTGTTGAATCTCATTTGTCTTGGGCACGCGACAATAAAATGTTTTAGTACTGCCATTAGCCACCGCCACATTGTGAGCTGATGGTCACGTAATAAATTGTTTACGACCTTTAGACCAGGTTTACTCCTTTATTTGGTTTTAAATACGAACCCTATGATCGTATACGGCTCTTAATCGTTCTTGCTTTTATTTGTCTTCGCGAATTACACTAGTTAGCAGAAAACACAATTTACAAACTTTACGACGATCTAACTACTAAGTTTAAGTTCGTGTCTGTCCTAGGAAAGGACGAAGTTATAAACTGAAAGTTAATTATCCTTTATGTATAATGGATTTATGGACTTAATCTATCAACACAAATGATAGAATGCACTTTTTAATTTAATTTGCAAATAGTTATTATAAGATTAACTTCAAAACAACTTTTATTTAATATTATTTTTCATCTACGTAAGGAAGGGATTATTTACCAATAACTAATCATCGACCATTACACCCTATAGGTACTCCGCATCCAACGATTTTTTTCACAATTCGTATCCATGATAATAAATTATGCAGGTGTCCACCTGCGACGTTTCTGTTGTCTATTATCTTAAGTGGGGAGGAATCTTTAGAAAATGCAAATCAATTTTTAAATCCGGAAACCAATTTAAATTTTTTGCCATTTAATTAAACTTTAAAAATTATTTACGCATCGAGTCTTTATTTTTTTAATGAAAATACGTTTTCCAATCTTCTACAACGTGATATTTTTAATAATTTCAATAATCCTGGGATTTTTAATTCTTCTCCCTTAAATCCGGCTGACGTGCAACGCAACAGCCCCTCAATCTCAAGCTTAAAGTAACAAAATAAAATATTTCTGGTAAAATATAAAATAAGTTGAGAAGTGCTTTTTTATGTTTCTGAAAGAATCACATTGGTATTGCTTTTCCACCACTTGACATTATGTCACGTATGTGCTTTGGGAAAACTCGGACGCCATATTTAATCTCGGTTTTATAAGACATTTATCTACAAGCATTTTTGTTCTCATTTTTATTGGTTCTTTGGAATTTTTATTAAGCTGTCTTTGTTTTCTCATATCTTATATATTAATGATAAATGTTGGTTTATTTCAGGAAAATATAAAAATTAAATTCCTACCCCCAGATATATTATTTTCTCCGTCATAAATAAGTTTGCAAACGAAACATTCGTAAGATATGTGAACGAATAATGACGAAAGCTTTCAGTGTTAAGTTAAAGTTTATTATTTTTTTCTACCCTTCTTACTCTAAAAAGGAGCTTTCTTCGTGTCTTCTTTACCCCTGCCAGGTATTACCTTCGAACATACACTGCTTCTTGGCTCTGGGAAGAGCACACGACAATTGTCAGAAAGCGCAACAAGGATAAACAGACAACAGGAACTAACGCTTAGTGCGGATACGTAAAATCAAACAGCTGTGGGCGTGGCTCTATGGGTATCATAGCCAATCACGGCGCTCCAAATTACCACGCGCATGCGCAGAAAATACTAGTCCCTGTTAGATGTTTCTCTTTGTCAATCTTCTTTGCGCCAATTTCAAAGCGGTATGATCTTTCCATAAAGGAGCAATCTATGATCATTTTCCTCATTCAAGAACAATTAGTAATAAAACTCGAATCATGATAAAAATTTATTTAAAGTTTTATAGACCGTAGGGTAAAATATGAAAATGCAGCAAGACCAAAATTATGTAAATTCTCTCTATGTACTTCTCCACACCGAAAACAAATTAACTGTAAACTTAGAAAAATTGCAGCAGCAACAGGAGCATTATAATTCGAATACTTAACACCAACATAAGCTATTGAAGCAGCGTTACCAAGTAATATAGCATTCTTCATGTTTGTGTTAACTACAGTTAAAAGAGCAATTAATAACATTAAGAAACCAATCACTGCATGTCCATGCGCAGTTTTCGTCGATAAATTATATTTCAACCACATTTCCGTTGCTAATCCTGGCAAGGCAATATAAGGTAACGCTGTTGTAGCATAACAATGCAGTTCTTCAATGCATTCACAGTCAATAACTAAAAAAAATGTTTAATTATATAAAAATATAAATCAAAACCATGCGAATAGTACAAACCTGATTTAAGAAGACCTAAAAGTGTGTATAGAATCACTGCAGCTATTGCAATGTCGACAAAATGATGAGTTTTTGCTTTACATAACAAAGCTTCACAAACGAGAGACGTTATAAGTCCAAAACTATAAGAAGATAATTTAAACACTTTTTTGTTTCTGTTACGAGCCATTTTTATGGCTGTAACAAGAAAATGATTCTGTAATACTTTTTAATTTTGACAAATTAATTTTTTTTGTTTTGTTTTTTCGATAATTTGTCTCAGGTAACTACAACATATCCTCTAATATTTAATTAGGGAATTAATAGTCCAAGAGCTAGCGGTATATTTTAAGACTAATTTCTATCAAGCTGAAATTTTTTTTATGAGCTGGTATGGTTATGTCTGCCAAATGTAGGTGGTCGGCAAAATAGGACCGCGGGACATAAAGCGCCCAGAATTTTTTTGTTTTTAATTATTTTTTGATGAAATTTACAAACTTCAATCAAGCTAATTCCTATTTTGCTCGTTATTTAAGACATTCCGACAACAAAAAATTAACTGTCCGACATAAGAGTCGGAACTGAATCAGTGTCTGCCGTTTCGGGTTCCTATTGATTTTAAGACATTTGACTTATTACCATCAACCTGATTTTTTTTTTAATAACTATATTCTAATTTAACAAACACAAAAATCACCTTGTCCGACAATTTGAGCGGGACAGAAGCACTCTCTGACGTCCTGGATTGGTTAGTTGGCCAATTTTTTTTTCTTAGCGCTCCCCGCGGTCCTATTTTGCCGACCACCTACATTTGGCAGACATAACCTGCTCATAAAAAAAATTTCAGCTTGATAGAAATTAGTCTTAAAATATACCGCTAGCTCCTGGACTATAAGTTCAATAGGTAACACAGAAAAACCCTTAGAAGAGTCTCCTCTGAATGCTCAGGATTGTAAAATAAAAATTTCTTAGCTGTATATTCGTGTATCCGTCTCGCGACCCAAAGCGCCGTCCAGAGCAGCCCGAGGCATATTTTATTTTTTCTTGTACTCCAACATATTTTCCAGGAAAAGGAAGACGTAACACAGAAAAATCCTTAGAAGGTCTCCTCATATGTTCAGGATTTTAAAATAAAAATTTCGTAGCGGTATATTCGTGTATCCGCCTCGCGGCCCAAAGCGCCGTCCTCAGCAGCCCGAGGCATATTTTATTTTTCTTGTACTCCAACATATTTTCCAGGAAAAGGAAGACGTAACACAGAAAAATCCTTAGAAGGTCTCCTCTATATGTTCAGGATTTTAAAATAAAAATTTCGTAGCGGTATATTCGTGTATCCGCCTCGCGACCCAAAGCGCCGTCCTCAGCAGCCCGAGGCATATTTTATTTTTCTTGTACTCCAACATATTTTCCAGGAAAAGGAAGACGTAACACAGAAAAATCCTTAGAAGGTCTCCTCTATATGTTCAGGATTTTAAAATAAAAATTTCGTAGCGGTATATTCGTGTATCCGCCTCGCGACCCAAAGCGCCGTCCTCAGCAGCCCGAGGCATATTTTATTGTTCTTGTACTCCAACATATTTTCCAGGAAAAGGAAGACGTAACACAGAAAAATCCTTAGAAGGTCTCCTCTATATGTTCAGGATTTTAAAATAAAAATTTCGTAGCGGTATATTCGTGTATCCGCCTCGCGACCCAAAGCGCCGTCCTCAGCAGCCCGAGGCATATTTTATTTTTCTTGTACTCCAACATATTTTCCAGGAAAAGGAAGACGTAACACAGAAAAATCCTTAGAAGGTCTCCTCTATATGTTCAGGATTTTAAAATAAAAATTTCGTAGCGGTATATTCGTGTATCCGCCTCGCGACCCAAAGCGCCGTCCTCAGCAGCCCGAGGCATATTTTATTGTTCTTGTACTCCAACATATTTTCCAGGAAAAGGAAGACGTAACACAGAAAAATCCTTAGAAGGTCTCCTCTATATGTTCAGGATTTTAAAATAAAAATTTCGTAGCGGTATATTCGTGTATCCGCCTCGCGACCCAAAGCGCCGTCCTCAGCAGCCCGAGGCATATTTTATTTTTCTTGTACTCCAACATATTTTCCAGGAAAAGGAAGACGTAACACAGAAAAATCCTTAGAAGGTCTCCTCTATATGTTCAGGATTTTAAAATAAAAATTTCGTAGCGGTATATTCGTGTATCCGCCTCGCGACCCAAAGCGCCGTCCTCAGCAGCCCGAGGCATATTTTATTTTTCTTGTACTCCAACATATTTTCCAGGAAAAGGAAGACGTAACACAGAAAAATCCTTAGAAGGTCTCCTCTATATGTTCAGGATTTTAAAATAAAAATTTCGTTGCCGAATATTCCTGTATCCGCCTCGCGACCCAAAGCGCCGTCCTGAGCAGCCCGAAGCATATTTTATTTTTTCTTGTAGTCCAACATATTTTTCAGGAAAGGGATGACGTAACAGAGAAAACCCATTAGAAGAGTCTCCTTGAAATGCTCAGGATTGTAAAATAAAATTTCGTAGCCGTGTATTCGTGTATCCGTCTCGCGACCCAAAGCGCCGTCCTGAGCAGCCCGAATCATATTTAAATTTTTCTTGTACTACTCGAACATGTTTTTCAGGAAAGGGAACTTTACCTATTTATTGTAAACCCTTGAAGATAAATTTCAAATAAGGGATAGGATCGTCTAAAACGTTTTAAGTTCATTAAGGTCTTAGAAAATTACGGGGTTGTCTTGAAAGTTTGTAAGTATTCAAGTTGTCGCAGGGATCATCAAGATGTCTAATCTGTCCAATAACTGAGAGTCCATTAGTGCATTATTAACATGTAAACGTCAGTGGCAGACACGCACGGCCTTCTTTGCCTTTCGAAACTAATAACAATCAATTTCCAGACCTTCTTTGTTAGCGTCTTACAAAAAGCTGGGGTTGATTTAGTGCGCCGGCCGGTTAGAGCCAATTTACGTTAAATATTGATTGTGAACGGAGCAAATGACGTGCCGCGTGCCCGGTTCACACGGGTTGTTCCTTACGTGACACGGTCTAACTAAATTAATTACATAGGGCGCTACGTGCGTCCCGATATATTTGATCTCTCCTGTTTCTACACCCTGCTGTGTTTACTTTAAAAATTTCACGTGTTTTGGGTCTTACGAGGATTTAGAGGTCTTGACCACCCTTTGCTATACATACCCTCATAAATTTTCATCCTTACTTTCAATTAAAACTTCATTCAACCAAAATTCTAAGAAAATTTAGGAAACAGTTTGACCCATCAATTTTTCTATAGCTTCAGTCACAATTTATTTGAATTTTCTTATCTCTTTTATAAAAATGGATTTTTCTTTTTACAAAACGAAACTAATAGCAATGTTTTGGACAGCAGGCAGCATGTGGTGAAAAGGAAAAGCAAAGGGGGGTCGACACATCTTTCGATAACGCCCATTCCACTCTTTTAGATAGCTTGGCCTTAACGTCTAAGTTAAAAGAGAAATTGAATAAAAAAAGGGGTACGAAAAAAAAGTATAAGGAGAAAGAAAGCTTTTTTTAGTAAACTGTAGAAAAGGGAACGGTGGAGGAGAAGGCCGGACCAACAAAGGGTAGAAAGAGAAAATATTTAATTTCCCGATTTTCTCTTTTCGCTTTCTTTTTTAATTTTTTTTACCTTAATTCTCTACAATCATCAACTGTTAAATTTAATCAAAAATCAATAAAAATTAAATCACGTCACGACGTAAAATTTGCATGAAAAATAAAAAAATGTGTATAGAGTATTTGTTATGGCATTAAAAAACGATTTTTCAAAACTTTTTCTGCCCCAACTTGAGCCGTCAATTCCAGGCATTTTCCGTGGAAGCATTGATGCGAGTCACCTCGCCACCATTATAAAATAGTGAAATTAGGGGTAGGTGGTATAAATAACTCGTAATCTAGAATGGAATAAATATTCTAGCACAAGTGCCGTATGGCATTTATTTAACAATAAATACCGACGCAATAACGCCTCACAAAAGGGAGGCGAGAAATATGAACCCATTCTTTAAAGAGGGTAGAGGTTGCTTGACTTTATTATCTCCCATTTAATAAACGCCTTGTATTAATAAATATACCCTATAAGAGTGTCCGTTATATTGCATTTATATGTTCGATAAAGTGCACATCCAGCGTCAAAAGGGAATAGGAAATGATTGCGATTTCAACTTATTCACTCCCTTTCGATAAAAAGCACAAGGGAGCGTCAACCAGGAATAATACACATTTGTCTGCAACAGAAATTTTAAACTACCCTAAAACTCCTGCTATTATTCGCTTTGGTAATAGTCTTGCCCTTATCCCCTTAACAATTTAATCCCACAAAATATTTATTTTATACAATGCACGTTTAACACGTTAAATGTCTGGGGGTGAAAAACTATTAAATGACTTTGCGGATTTGAATTCTATGCCACTTATTTCACCCCTCAAGCTGTGATTTAGAAAATTATTTTCACCCTAAATTTTGTGGTTAAACACAAATTTCCATATTACGTGCTTCGTAATAATTAGTCAAAATACCTCGGCACCATGTACTTCACTGACCTCGGCACCATGTACACACAAACTCCGCAATCTGTTTTTCCATTTAGACCCGTCTTGATTACCACTACATGGCGGCCTTTAGGCCTCGTGGACAGTGTTATACAAACGAACCTTATCACCAATTAAGGGTCAATATTTTCTCAGGTTACATAACAATTTCTTCTGAACTTATTTAAGCGTTTATTCATCGTTACCGCCAGTTCATAATCCTTGATCACCTTAACATTCATTTATCTTCATCCCCTTGCTATTTTTCTCGTCCCCTTTTCCTTACAACCTCTCCTTTTATTGAAAATTGACATTCAAGTCTTGTTCATAAATTTACAACATGAATCTTGTTTACTCTATGACTTAAAAAATGATTGATGGATGTGTTTTGTAATAACTAGCCACATCACCTTTTCGCAAAGGGTAGTAATAAAAAAAAGAGTGTTAAGTCTATAAAGGCTACGTTAAAGTAAATTTAGTGGTATAATATTCAAAATCGGAGGGTTTTATCTTGATTGCGTTGTGTTAAGGTTCCATTTACAGAATGATAAACAAATTATTAAAGTAATCACGGAAACTAGAATAATACCCGTGTCACTATCACCAGACAAGGGATTTGTTTAGTTTGATATCAAAATTTACCTGAATTTGTTGTAATTGCTTCATGACCCTGAATCTGGAATGAGGTATGGGGGTGGGAAATATAGTAGGCCGCAAAGCTCTCCGCAGAATAATACCTTGTCCGGGGTGAGGTTTAAAGCCAAGCTTTTATTTGAGTTACTTCGACATTGTTTATATTTAAAGGTAAACAGTAAATGTATAAGAATAGGAAATGTTTGTAAGTAGGTCTTCGTTTTAAAAATTAAAATTAATCGGACCAAGAAGTCGTTTCAAAAGCCATTATTTCAGTATAAAATCCACAAGGGTAAAATTTCCTTTTTATTGAATTTCTATAATAAATTTTCTCAAGAGAATTAGAGCACATGTCAAAGTATCAGAACGTAATAACGGATCCTCTTCCAAGGGTCCAAATACAAATTCAATTTAAAAAAGATATAAAAAATTGCCATCCCTATATTCACCACTCTTCACATCCACTTTATAGTTTCTCATATCATTTGCTGTTATGGCCCTTATCGGCTTATAAAGAAGGAAAAGAAAGACGAAAGTGGGTGTTTTATTTATGGTAGAAGCATTGAATTTCCGCTAAAATGTTACACCCTGAAAACATGAACTTCTTCTGAAATTCATGGCACTTTTAAGCGTTTTCCACTCGCAAAAAATTTATTAAATAAATAAGTACTATATATAAGTACTAT
This sequence comes from Hemicrepidius hirtus, assembly GCA_963082805.1. Taxonomy (NCBI): domain Eukaryota; kingdom Metazoa; phylum Arthropoda; class Insecta; order Coleoptera; family Elateridae; genus Hemicrepidius; species Hemicrepidius hirtus. The sequence continues at coordinate 3,689,946 of OY720161.1, read as the reverse complement.
ATCCTTTATCTGTCTCGTTGGAGCATGCGGAAAAGTTCTATTTGGAATTAGAAACTAGGGCACTGGAAATAATTTAAATCCAAAATAATTAAGAATGATGTGATAATATTTTTCTTTAATTGTTGGTTTTATCCAGTTCTAATAAAGGACCTATTGTTGATTAGAATCTTGCACACACTTAAACTATAAAACGGAAATCATTATGCCATCCCCTAAACAGAGCACCCCCCGAAGTCGTTCGCAATTGTGGTGCTGATTGCAGTTTTTCGAATCGGATTTTGAACCTTTAGAAATAATTTTTTAATTTATTGGCCGTTTTAAAATTGAAAATATAAAATAAAGGAAACGGTTTGTATAGAATTTGTGTGAAAGAAGAATTTAGCTCAATATATTAAAGTGACTTCGATCCTTTCGCAGACCACAGCTTATCACGCTGCTGTGAACAGCTGCAAAAATCGTTTTGTCAGATTTGACATTTTTGGGGTTAGCTCACAACATATGAACCCAATAAATTACATCCGCGAACAGAACTAGCGGGGAATGAAATTTCCAGTATGTATAATTGTAGTTTAATATAGAAACCACTATGAGAACGATATTTCAAATTCTGCGGTCGCTGCCGTTTTAATTGTAATTTGTAAAGTTCACATTTTCTATCTCCTTTCAACCCTCACTTGACAACATTTCCAACATTGTTACAAACTGAATTACTGCACACCATTTTACCCGGAATATTTGCAGTACTACTAAAACTGCTAAGTATGGTTTCGAGTAATATACAAACTAATATACTCTCCAAAATACGGTTGGTTTAATAATATTAAACTTTTTGTTACGTAAAGTTAATATTCTCGGGTAGGTCACGAAAATCGTTGGTGTCAATGAAAAAGTTTTATTCAGAAATTTAGTGAAAAGCAAATATAACAAAACTTTGAACCCCTTTAAACTTTATCAAAATGTCATGTAGAAGGAAAACTAATTTATAAGATCGAATAAGAGCGGGCAAAATCTAAAGCTGCGATCGCATTAATCAAGTAAAAAGATTACATCGATGTGCTTTTAAAAGTTGTAACTGACGACGGAAAAACAGAATTGCGCTGACGTCCGTACAAATTAGTTCTTCCCGTTACATTGCTCCCAGAGCGCCTTTGATACTTTTTAGTTTTCATGCCCCGCTTCCTGAAGTCTCTTTGCACACGAAACTTTGGTTATTGACAGTGCAAGAAAGTTAAAAGGAAATTTTGAGGGAAAGGAAAAACTGCCGCTCGAACAATTTCGGTTTCAGTTTTTCTTAGTCTTTTACGACTTCTTCCACACGACCGTTTCTTTATTTACGATAACAAATATCTGAAAACAAAATTCAAAAACTTCGATTTGTTATTTTCAACCTCCAATATTTTTCATCCACATCTACAGGATGTTTCAAACTATTTATCCTTAATTTTATTACAGAAGTGCGAAAGCTCCGAGCCTTGTAAAAACACTTTCATGATTGCAAAAGCTTGAATCCAAAACATTGTAAATAAAAAAATTCAAAACACAATAAATCCCATAAAATCATCGACGGGAAGTCCATTTAAAGAAAGAACATCCAGAAAATATTTTGGCTCGTTTACAAAATACGTGTCAATAAAATTTTCTTGTACTACTTGAAGAATGTATGTAATACTGAAAAATTACGTGCTTGAAACTTTAACTCTGAGGGTAACCGCATTGGTATTTACACCGTGCTGACACGTCTTGTAGCTTCCAATTGAATACACCCCGTTATAAAGAATTGACATACAAGACTCCCTGAAAATAGATTATTTTTTTTATTTAGAATGTACAATTGTATGCGAATGAATAAGAAGGGGTGATAATGAATTTATAGCGGCCGCAACCCTTAACCATCTTAAGGAACATTTTAAAACGAGAAAGGGTTTCAACCATACTTGAATTATTTTTTAACTTTAAGATGATGACTGATGAGTCCTAAAACAAATGCCGTGCCCAAAAGGCGAATCACTTTGGCTTAAGAAAAAAAGGTACAGTATACGCCACTAATCGAGACGGATGATCGTTCGCATCGGTTAGTGGCACTTACTGTACTTCTTTGCTATATAATGTTCTTATTATTTACACGAGTGATTAATTCTTCTACTATATAGCTATCTCTCTCTTGTTTTTTACATCAATGATTATTATTATTACATTTCTTTTTGTATTCAAACGTATATTTTTTTGAACAACATTATAATTTATTACGTTACGCGTAGCTGTTGGAGCGTTAAGATAATAAAATATTTTTTTTTATATCCTTCCTATAAAAAACAAGGTTCTTTTGTTTAATTAAAATATACATCATCCAATCTTTTTTAAATGCCCACACGTCGGTTAAAAATGCGGCGCCCGTTTGAATGGTTGTCAGAACAAAATGTGTAGAAAAGAAATAAAAAGCGATTGTTTTTCCCTGACTAACCCCTCGTGGAAAATTCAGATAACGACGATAAACGAGATAACAAATCGATTTTTGCGTTGATGCCCTTTCGGTGCCTAAAGGATAAGCTCGGATATTTCCTCAGCTTTAGAAAGGATCTATGTACGGGATACGTTCGGTCCTGGTACGAAAACCCGGACCGTGAGACTGACAAGTATGCTCAGTGCACCACCTCACGTGCTAATGCCCCTAGGCCAGACTTTATACATTATCCATCCCTTCATCCCTTAGCGCTTAACCCTCTTTTATTCGAAAATGATCAGCGAGAGAATCTGGCATTCTCTGCAAGCTTTACACGTATATGACAGCTTAAATTTTGTAAAAGCATCCGGGAAAATTATTTAACGGACCGTACATTTTCACAAAAAGATTTGTTTTACTTTCTCATATTGAAATAATTTTTTGAAGAATTTAGACTTGGATATCTTTAACAAAAAGCTAAAAGACTTTCATAAATCTTGAGTTAATGATAATTCCTGAAAGAAATTACTTCTAAAAATTTTTAGTTTTATTATAAAATATCTGTAGACGTAGCGATTTTCATTTTTCGTGACGAATAAAAAAATAAATTCCTTATGAAAGTATCTTCAAACGATGTGTCACCCATTTGAAATTTTAAAGGGGGTGGCTGTGATCACAGACGTCCGGATTTTACGTAAAAAAATGTCCCCCTTGCTGTCTTTGTTGACATGTCTTGGCGATTTTCAAGCAAACAATAGTTTTGAAAGATACTGAGGGTGGTTACTTTTCGTTAAAAAAAACTCTATAGGGTGCTCCATAGGCCACCCTGTAGTATTATATTGCTATCAATGGGAATAGAAAATAATTCAGCAAAGCAATTCGAAAATTTTATAAATCCTACTTTTTACATTTTGTTGGCCCCGCAACCACAATAATGGATCCTGTTTTTTTAATGATGACGGTAGCATATATGTAATTAAAAATCCTACGAATGAATTAAACTGCAAGTTTGTAAAAACACAATAATTGAAACTACAAGCAATTAATCGACAGGGAAGGCAAAATTAATTGAATATCGATTTGCAGAGCAAGTCCTGCATTATATTTAATATACATCTACATGTTAAGCCCTTGCATCAAAACGGAGCGTACAATTATTTAGTAAAACAACAGTTACACGAGCAAATATCCATCGATCTATGTCAAAGCGCGCTACATTTGAATAGAAAGCTCATTCACGTGGTACGACAAGTCAAGTTTATCGCGTACACATTGGAACGGATTATCGAAGCAGATTAGCGAGGTGTGCTACTGGAGAATGTTATATCTTTTGTAAAGGATCTAATTTAGTCCTTGAATGGCCTCTCTCTTTGATTGAAGTAGCAGAGGCACAATGGCTGTCGCATATAAGATGGTATTGTACAGTACGACTCATTACCAAGAAGGTGTCGAATTTCCTACAGAATTTCGTGCTGCTGTTGCTGTTTCAATGTTAATTTTGTTGCTTCTCGTCCTTGCTATTGTCTTTCTTATCCATTTTCAATTACCTGTTGCAATGAAAGCAAGACGACGCTCAGGGTTTTACTTTCGAACGATTTATTTTTATTGGTATTAACGCAGATTAAAAAGAACTACCGAATCTATCCATTTTTATTCAAAAAAATCATTCAATTATTATTATTTGGAAATCAGGAACAAATCGTAAACCTAATCGGGTAGTGGTGTAATGCCAACTGAGATACGCACCGCCAGTGCAAGTGAGCGAGTTGCACACAAGCAATTCTGCACTTAAAACCTTGAGTTTAAGAGTTAAGTAACACCTTCAATATGTAAAGTAATATAGTCGTCATTTAAAAGGGTAAAAAACTACCCTTTTGGTTGTATAAATTGATTTTTCAAATGCTTCAATCCCCAATTCGTTTTGAAATGTGACATGCAAAGATTTAGGGTTGCGGCTGGAGAATCCGGAAAAGCCTTACAGATTGAGATTTGCTGACTGGACAATGATATGCAATCCGCGCTCACCCACCATTCAAACCAAATCGCAGCACAACTGGTCTCGGGGATTTTATGTACGGAATTCTAAATATGCTGAAGTTAAATATTTGCTTGGGATTTTTATTGCACCCTCCTCTAATCCAAACGCGTTAAAGAGAGAAGAATAATGTTTACTTAAAGTCACGTTTGAATGGAGAAACTTCGTATTTAGTGAATCAGGAGTGGGATTGATCTATTACCGGTTAAACCATGCCCGTCAAGTTTAGATGGACCCTTTTAACGACATTTAGGGCAATTCGGTTCGGAGAAACGTCCCAGTTTTCCCTTGTATCTGTCATTAAGAAAAAAGATGTTAAGCAGGAGATCCACATTTGGCGTCGACCGACATATGCGAGGGTGCAATTTGTTTTAATTGCAGACCGACAGCAGCTCGGTGTGGCGGCAGATTCTCGCATTAAACCGGGATTAAAATGCTACCCCTAACCCATTTCATTTTTAACGGCCGTGTAAACGGAAACGTGAAACAGACTTGATTTATTTATTGTTTTAACCCCACAGACCTGTAAAAATTTGGTACTACATATGTAAATAATTTATAAGGATGGCCACTTGTAAAAGGGACACCAAACAAGAATAAAAAACCGAATTTCGGTTCATGGTTTTGAAAATTTACTAAATATTATTTTGAAACATTTGCATCATTTTTTCTTTTTGCCTGAGTTATGTTTTAATGGATTTATTTGGGGCGCCGTTTAAGACAAAACTAAGTTATAAAAATATTTATTTTCTCTTCAATATGTATTATTTTAATATATTTGCGATTTAAAATAAATATATATTCAGAAAAAATAGGTAAATATATTTAGCAAAATAAAAAAAATTCAGAAGAAATAAATATATTCTGAAAAATAAAATATACTCATGAAAAATAAATATATTCAGAAAAAATATATATTTGCAAAAATAAATATATTAGGAAAAAGATATATTCAGGAAAAATAAATATATTCAGAAAAGAAAATTATATAATTTTTTTCTGAATATATTTATCTTTCATTATTCAGGAAAAATAAATATATTCAGAAAAGAAAATTATATAATTTTTTTTCTGAATACATTTATTTTTCCTGAATATATATCTTTTTCTAATATATTTATTTTTGCAAATATATATTTTTTTCTGAATATATTTATTTCTATGAATATTTTTTTATATTTTTAAATATATTTATTTTTTCTGAATATATTTTATTTTAAATCGCAGATATATTTTAATTAAAATATACATATATTGATGAGACAATAAATATTTTTATAAAATAGTTTTGTCCTAAATGGCGGCGCCCCACTTTGGGCGCCCCATAGATTTATCTGTAAACTTTCTCTTTTACTGGAAATTTTGAATTAGACGCTGACTGGAATAAAGTGGTTAGTTGCTACATAAATCGTTATTCAATTATTATATGCTTTTGAAAATGACATTTTGATATCGCAATACGTATAAGGCAAATAAATTTAATTAATTACAGTTAAAATTGAATTAGTTTAGGATATCTCGAAAATCCTTAAAATTAATTGAAAATATTATTCGGGAAAATTTTGAAAGAAAGTTCAAAAAACATTAATTATTGTTAAGAGCAGGTAATTTTCTTTTAAAAATATATTAACTTGAGCTTTATAATTAACCTCTCAAGCCTCTTATCAATGGATCTCTGTTTGAGGGCCTAATTAGTGCAATTAAAGCCGTTAACTTTTATATTCGCAGTTGCCGATTTCCTGCTATGGAGTCGAAAGCAGGGGCTACTCATTGAATAAATTATAAGGCAGGGTGTTTTTGGGTTAATAAATCATTGAAATCAAATAGCATTCACTTGTAGTTTATTTGGGTTGGAATTGCAAATGCTAAATCAACTGCAAACTCCTCCCCGTGTCGCCGAACACGGAGATAGTTATTTATTTCAGTATTTTCAGTTTTTCACAGCGTGGTCTGTGTGATGAATTATTCACGGACTCGGGCGGTCACCTGTAAATAAATAAACTAACAGAAATCCATGTGCACTGCTTTTCTATCGACCTATAAAATATGGAGATAGCCAAAAAAGACACCCAAATAGAAAAAAGTTTCGCTGTGACTGATCAAAATTAATTGTGACTGAATTTTTGAATGTATTTCGTAGTCCACGTCTTAAACCAATCCGGGATGGTTTACAATGTAGTCTTTTCTTTTTTTTTAAAGATATTTTAATTAAACTCAGGTATTTTATAAAAATAAATTTTAAACCTTTAAAAATGAAATTTTTTATTCATGAATAAAATGTTTACGAGTTTATTCAAAGTGAAGTCGAATTAGAAATGTCCGACCCGAGTAAGAATATTTTAATAATAAATCCGGTAAAGTTCCTGCAATATTTTAGTTGCCTACATAATTCATAATACAAATTCCAGTCGAGTGTATCTGTTTATTTATGATTAAAGTTTCAGGAGAAGAAAGACAGAGAATCGTGTACGTAATGAATCGTTTTTACAGTGTAGGTCGCAAAGTTCGCTTAGTTTTTCGTGACAGTTGGCAATGCAGTAGGTTTCATAATCCCGAAACTCGTGCTAAATAACTCTACCGGGGATTGTAACTAACTTCCTGCAACTTATAGTCTGATAATACAGTGGCAAGTTCGAATCCCACTCGGCGTTCTCCATCTTCAAATCCTCCGCAACTTTTATATTCTTTGGAACTTTTAAGTAGCTCCTGAATTTGTTTTGTTTTCTAAAACTACCGCACATAGTGTGGGCTGAAGCAAACAAGTCCAAATTCGTTTTCTTTTTTCTTTTTTTTTACTTCTTGTAAAGTTTATAAAATTATTGATTAACTAAAAGAGTTGCACTTTTCGTGCATAATACTTTTTTCAACTAAAACTTTCCACAAATAATATTCACACGCAAATGCAACTAAAATTTTTCAGGAACAACTATTAATCGTTCTTCTCTACAATTTGAAAATAATTTAATCTGGAGATAAAACTGTATTTTTTATTTCCCTATTTGGAAAATGTGTATAAAACTTCGAGTGGTGCATATTAATATCCACAACGTGCGGTTGGTATTTTATTTCCTAAATGACCCTAGTAGAGTTAGCGGTGAACACGTAGCTATTAGCTAATAATAACTACATCCATTAACTGATAAAATCGGGCCATATACCAGCTCCGTGATATATCGACAACACAATAATGGCTTATTTGTTTAATTTCAGGAAGTGTGCCCTGCTAGATGCACCATCGAAAATGGAAATTCTATGTCGATGCTAATATTTTATTCAAATTACGACCGTTTCTCCTCCAACAATTTGTACCGTCATCTGCTTTTATGAGTTTTATTGAATTAACCGATTCAAATTTCTTGTTACAGAGAGAAACGGAATCTTTTGATTATGGAAATTATAATTTACTGCATAAGAGTAGAACACGTAACACAAAGACGTTACAAAATAATAAATCCAGAAACGGTCGCAACTGCGCTCTTTCAAAAATTTTGAGATTTTTGAAAAATTATTACAAAAAAACTGGCCACACGATTTTGTTTAAATTTTTTACACTTATGCAGCTAGGTGTTAGGTAGTTTTTCGTTTTTTGATTAATGCTAGAATTTCACTGTGGCGCCCTCTACGAGGTTTTGAAAATCGGATATTGATGCTCCTGTAACTCCTTTATTAATCAAAATATGAAAGAAGTTTAAATATAATAGTTGTTCAGTATAAAGCTCTGCATTCTCTTAAATTTATATCACGTATAAAGGGTGTTTGGTTTTCACAGTACAATAAGCAACTTTGTTATTTTAAATGAAACACCCTGTATATTATTATATAATTGAATGCAAAATTGAATTGTCTATCACATAGTATAAGGTAGTCATATAGCTAAAATGTACGGTTGATGAGAAAATCGCGAACTTCCGCTGCGTTAGTAAATTAGATGCCTGTCTCTCTTCTGTACGTATCGAACCCGTATAGTTTGGTGTTTCTCGCTACGCATTCAAGTGATTTTCAATGCTACCTCGCGAACTACTGTTGAATACCAAAAACGAAAAGTTTATTTTTAGTATGGGAAAGGCCAGGGGAGGTGCGCAACTCCACTTTTTATTACATATTCTGTTCGTGTTTTCGCAATTTTAAACATAGTTTTCCCTAGCATTCATTCCAACGTTGATAGTACGTAGATAATTGAATGATACATTCCTGGAACATTTAAAAATATTTGAAATGAAAGATTAGAAAACCCTAAATAGCTCATTAAAAAAAGTTAATGAGCTAAGGAACTCATTATAGAAAAGGAACTAAGGGTGCTTTATTACTACTAACGCGTAAACATTGCTTAGTGCGATTAGCAATAATTTTACTGATAACACAAGTATTATCTTGAAGGTTAACTAAAACTTACAAAAAATGTTCAATGCTTAAAATGCTCTTGTTGTGAAACCATCTAGTAATAAAAACAATTTAATTTTTTTATATCTTTCTAATACAATGAAAATTTTTGTAAATTTACAAAATTCTAGATATTTACAATATGTATCCGCACTTACTGGTGAGTTCTTTTTTTAAAATTAAATTAGCTTTATAGAAATTTCCTCAAGGCACAGAAATAACAACAAAGGAATTCTTTTAATAGTGGAGACAATTTAGACATTATTTGCAATGTTAGACATAAAGGTTTCGAGGAACTTAACCACGTGATAGCGTTTACCTCTGGAAACCTTGTTGGCTATTCAGTATGCAGCTCTATATTATTGTTTTAAAATAGACCCAAAAAAATGATGCAATTGTTAGGAAATACGGGGGGGTATAACAATTAATTAATCCACAAATGTTTGTAAGACACCAATTTCCCCTTTCTTTCTCCTTAAGGTTAAGATAAGGGGTATTCTGTTCATATTTTTCTATCTCAATTTTTCAAACGTTATGGTATATTTGTACCATTTTTTCATGCCATCCTTCATTTCCTAATCGGCACTACGATAATCTCTTTCCCCTTCTTACATTCTTTGAAAGTTCTTCCCTTATCTCTTCTATCTCTTCTTCTATTTCTTGTTACCCAGTTCATAGTCTAGGCACGGCCTACTGCAGACACACGCACGATATCTTTGATAGTACACTCCTCGCGCAAACTTGGGAGAATTTGTCTGGGTATAAGAATTTGTTTCCTCAGAAATTGTATAGCGATACAATCTTCCTAACAAAATAAATTACGTAGAACCTTGTAAACTCATTCATTTATTTAACTCCTTTTAACAGCTGCGTTGTCTATGTCGACTGCTGTCGCTTATGTAATATGGTCTTCTCCATCTTTACTAAAACTTACGTCAGAAAATTCTCCTATAGGAACAACCCTTACACCTGTAAGCATTTTTATTATAGTCTTAACATATTATTTCTTATGAACTTTTTACGTTACAGGAAGAAGCATCTTGGGTTGCGTCAAGTGCGATATTGGGTGCTGTATTGGGCAGTCTAGTTGCAGGGTTGATTGCAGACAAGATTGGACGTAGACGTGGTTTGTTACTTGCAGTTCCTGTAGTATTTATACCATGGATTGTTATTGCATTTACCAAATCTGTTTTGGTGTTAATTTTTGCACGATTTATAGGAGGACTTGGAAATTCGATAGCATTCACAGTACTAATACAAAAAGAAGAGTTTAATAATCATATACATTTTTTTTTAATTTAAGACTGTTCCAATTTATAATGCAGAAATAGCAGACAAGGATATCAGAGGAACGTTGGTTGTTTGTAGTAACATTCTCATGCACGCAGGCAATCTTTTTGTCTTAAGTGCAGGACCATTTGTGTCATATGAAGTTTTAGCACTAAGTTGCAGTGCAATACCATTAATTTTCTTTATACTTTTTTACTTCATGCCTGAATCACCTTATTATTTAGTCAAGATTGGTGAAAAGGATTTGGCAAAAAATAATTTGATTAGATTATCCAGAAAAAATATTAAGGAAGACACAATTAATGATTCTTTTAAGGAAATAGAAAAAATTGTTGAAGCTGACATGAAAAATAAATCAACGTTATGGGAATTCTTATCGAAAAAGCAATACCGAAGTTCTTTGTTTATTATGATTGGTAATTAATTTTCTTTAATATTATGATTTAAGTCAGATGACGTTTATGACTCTGTTTTTTAGCTGTATTAATTTTTCAAGAGTTTAGTGGCGTGGCTGCAATCGAATCATACATGCAAATCATAATGGAATCAACTAGGAGCAGTATTTCGTCTGAAGTTTCAGGCATTATTTTTGGTGTAATACAAATGCTTGCAGGTATTATTTTTTTTAATACAGGGTGTAAAAAAGGGGTTGAATTTTATAAACACGCAAAGAATAAACCGGGTAGGTATGCTGCCATCTAGTGGTAGCCCTTAGAAAATGTTGTTTAAACGCTAGCAAACAGTTTTATTTTTAAGCCCTACCTTTTTTTAAGACTGTATATCTTCTACAACAATTCTTTTTCAGTTTTGACTACTACAGTCCTTGTTGATAGAATTGGTCGCAAACCCCTTTATATTACATCAGCATTAGGAAGTGCCTTTTTTTTAACAGCTCTAGGTATTTACTTCTACCTTCAAGATGTAATGCAAGCAGATTTAAAAAATATAGCATGGTTACCAACAACAAGTTTGGCATTATATTTCTTAATGAATCACACAGGTTTGTATTCGTTAAGTTACCTTTTATTTGGGGAAGTATTTGCAACTAATATTAAAGCGGTAGCACTAGCTGCGGCTACCACTGTTAACGGAAGTTTAGTGTTTCTTGTAATAAAATTGTATGAACCAATAACTTCTGCATGGGGAATTCATACTATTTTCTGGATGTACGCAGGAAGTTGTATTTTAGGGTCGTTATTTATTATATTTTTTTTACCTGAAACTAAGGGTAAAAGTTTTGCTGAAATTCAGTCGATTTTGAGAAAAAATAAAAATATTCAACTATAATAGTGGGACTCATGGGACACACTGTATATTTCTGTGAAAATATTTCAAATGATTTCTTTAGTTAAGTAAATAAGAATGACTGTAAATATTCCTACTATTGTTGTTTTATTTCTAATCTTAATCTGCATTATTACCTGACAATAGAATATTATCTAAAGTATAGGGCAATGTATTGGCCGGATAAATTTTTTATGATTTAGAAACGGCACTTACAAATCCATTTATAATAATTTTTTTTAAATGTATAAATGTACGGTTGATGAGAAAATCGAGAACTTCCGCTGCGTTATCGAACACGTATAGTCTCGTTTTTCTCGCTACGCATTCAAGTGATTTCCAATGCTGTCTCGCGAACTACTTTTGAATATCAAAAACGAATTGTTTATTTTTAGTATGGGAAAGTCCAAGGGTCATACGCAACTTCACTTTTTGGATTTATGCATTTTAACTAGACAAAGGAATTTGATTGTACAGGAAAAATAAAATAAATTGAAAACCAGGAGGGATTTTTATCGGATTTGAAGTTTAAACCCTCGTACTTGCAATCCAAAAGTAAACTCTGTTCCTGATGTAAATGATGGGAAAAGTTTAGAATACCTACCTGGCACATAATATTTTTTTTATTACAGATCGTAATTAAAAATTAAAAAATAGAAAAAACTTTGCAATATTAAATTTTTTTATTGTATTTTGTTGTATAAAATGGGGCTAATCCAAGTTTTCATCATTACTGTTACATTATGCATGTCTGAAGAGTAAAACTCTCCCTTTGCCATCAACGGTTTTTAATTAAAAACGGCTTGCAGATATTATAGTGTTTTTTCTCCCTCCAACTCAATTAAAGCCCCGGGAAAATAATTCTAGCATGAAATTTTAATTGAAGCTTAACAATCCAAAGTTAGTTCTGAGAATTTGTGGAGTTCGCTGATGAGAAGTAAACCAAGGCTGCTGTTAGAAGTTTGGTCAACAAAATATCACTTTCCTCCCCGTCTGATGTTCTTCGATACTTAAAAACTTGAATTTGTGGCTTCGTAGAAAGTTGAATTGGGTGGTTTTTGTTCGACTCTTCGACGTTCGCTTTCTTGTACACGGAAAGCTCCATGAAATGTTTATCTTCTGTTTTATTACTTTAAAATGAAACTTATCTCGGGCACGCTTTTGTGAGAGTTAATAAGTAAACCTCCTTTTTGTATAATTAATTGTTTAGGAAAAGTGACGATTTCGACAAAGGATGCGAATAACGATAGAAATGAAGGAGATTCGGTTTCGAATGATTAGTATTATAGGTAAATGCAGTAGGCCTGGAAGGTTTAGTGAGTTGGGGCGGATTCCCAGTTGGGTACTTTTTAATCACACTTACCCGCTTTCAGTTTTCTACGGGAAATCCGATAAAAAGTTCGGAAATAAAGCGAAAGCACTCCGTGCGCGAGCTTTAGGCTGTTTTCCGAATTAGCTCGGCTTTAATACCCTAATCTTCCATAACTATATTTTCATGAACTGGGTGTACTTTAAAGCGTTTAAAATCCTGATACGTGATACCACTTTACGTGTTTTGTTTTTATTTTAACATCATGCAAAGTTTTTTTATGTGATCGATAACAATCTCGCTATGCAACAGCCTTTTATTTTACCACACCTTCCTAACATCAATAAAAACTTATTACACCACATTCTAGAACTAAAACACTCACCATTTCGCTATCGATATATAGGTACACAAATAAATTAAAATAAGGCTTTCGTAGCGGATTAATTCATCCCAACATAAAACTAAAAAAAATCTTCAACAATATTATACTACACTGATTTTTTTATTTAACTATTTCTATTAACAAAATAAACCATAACAGAAGTTGCTCATAATTTACTAATGTTTCCGAACTACTTCTCTTCTTATCCTGGTAACTTTTTGTACAACATTCTTCTGTAGATTCATTTTGCGAAATAAAAGGAGGTACTAAAAATTTGATTCGTGCCTTATCTATCCAGTTTCTATAAAAACTAAGTTTTGTATAAATACTTGGACCCCGCACGCAACCATCCCCAAAAGATAACATTCCTATTAGAACATTATTATCAAGAATTGGTCCCCCGAAATTAAACGCGCAAGTACGGGATTCAAAAGCACAAAATTTTGACTGTTGTACTTCTATACGATCTATGAACATTTCTATACAATCGGTATGATTTATTATATGCACATGACTATCACGAAATAATGGAATTTCACCAAAATCTATACTCCATCCAACAATAATAACTTCTGTAGAAGTTGGATATGTATAATCTCTTGCAACTAATTTTATCGGTTTTTCATTTTTAGCTTCAAATCTATCCTTAATTTTTATTAAACCAACATCATCAGCGTTAGACTCGCTATCGAAAGTTTCATGATGATGCCAAAATAGTATATCGTGTTTGTTTCCTTCCAAAAAATTCACGTTACCAGTAGCAATGTATAAGGATTCCTCATCATAGTTCTCTTCAAAATCATGTATACACTGAGCTGCTGTAAGGACCCATTTACTTGTTATAATTGACCCAACACATTGAAATCTTTCTATTAGAACGTTGTTGGTAGGTCTCAAAAGAATTACTGCTAGAAATGGATATTGCTCTATGGTGAGGTCTTTTGTCCGAAATTTCTCATTAAATCGACTTTTCACATGGAGTGCTTCATTAAAACTCAGCAAGAGTACCAATGGTAATATTGATTGCATTGCAAAATTTACGCGTTAGTTTGACAAGTTTGCTATAGTACTGTCAGTTTTGACACTAGCCTACTACGTAATTAGATTCGGACAACTAGCCGCCTCGCCTGTTGTGCGCCAGTAGAAACGCGCTACGGCAACCTCGCGCTGGATTCAGAGCTGCTGTTGTCCCAGTGCCAAATTGTCCCAGCGATCAATTGGCGGCACCTAAACCGACTTGCAAAATTTTCCAAAGCTTTAACACATTTACCCATTCCCTTCCCGCACTTTATTATTAACTCCAAGTAATTAAACTACAAGAACATTTAGAAATATTTTATTGGATTACTAATAAGCCAACGAAGAAACAAATTGTACTTTCTAACCAAGCAACCCCTTTATCCGAACCGCTGCTCTTCTTTCCACCGTGGTTTACTAATCCAGAACGGCCATACACGTTAGGAACTTTCTCCATATCCAAATATGCATGCATTTTCTTAGTTTCGCTAGAAATCCAGTCAAGATACCGATTTACCCTTGTATAAACTCCTGGTTTATCTTTCAGTGCGCATTCTTCACCCCACGAGACAATTCCAATTAAAAAACCATTATCGAAGATAGGTCCTCCTGAATCAAATTGACAGGCATCGTGTCCACCTTCAGTTGCACCAGCACAGAACATATTATTTGTTATTCCTGCATCTATCTTTTTGTATAGTTTATTGCAGTTGCGTTGTTCGAATATTTCTACAGAGACTCCGTTTAATAAGGATTCGCTGTCTTGAGAACCAAATTTTGTAACCCCCCAACCAATAACGGTTACTTTTTTGCGAGGTTCGTACACGTAACTTTTTGGTGCAAGCCTTATAGACTGTTCCAATTTTCCCTTGAATGGTGTTTTAACTTTTATTAAGGCGATATCATTATCAAAAGTAGTTTCATCGTAATCGGCGTGACGTGTCCAATCGACTACTTCATGCATGGTCCCTTTTTTCCAAGCTGAATTTCCCGCACTGATAAAAACCATTTTTTTCGTAATATTTTGTATCCTAAGAAGATCTATGCAGTGAGCAGCCGTTATTATCCATAGAGGTCCTATAATTGCACAACCACATTGAAGTGCAATCTCTTCAATAACAATTCCTGCCATAAAGGGACAGTCCTTAATGTTAACCCTTTTTCCTCCTACTATTCGCTCATCAATGAAGTCAGATTTTGCTTTAGGTACCTTGGTTAAGACCGGCAACACGAATAATGTAAAAATCAATAACATTTTGAATTTCATTATTTTAAACATGTTTTTTGACTTGAAATATTTATTACTTGAAGAGTAACTTATGCCAAAATAATTTTTAAAAATGAGTTAAGCTCACTAAGTTTAATATTCATAACAAAATTTTAGATGGTATAGATCAGGGTTGTCTAACAGGTCTATATAATAAATCATAGTCATTTTTAAATCGATCGCGAAGGAACTGAACACAGTAGGGAGGATAAGAATTCGTTTTAGGTATACGATAAACTTCGTCCAAGAACTGGACACCGCTATCTGGTTGCGCAGTGCAACTTAGCGCCGAAACAACTTGGCGCTGAGACAACCAAGCGCTGAGACAACCAAGCGCTGAGACAACTAGACGCCGCAAAATAATATTCGAACTCCAAACCAAAATAGGTTCAGAAAGGACAAATCTCCTATCGAGGCTATGGAAAAGGTGAAGGACCAATTGGAGAAGTAAGGGGGCGCAGTTTTAGTTGACAGGGTATCCAACTCTCCCTTTAGCACGGACTGTAGGGAATCTATGAAGATTTCCTCTCCTCCACGAACCGAAAGGTTGGGTTAGGTTGTCTCAGCGCCCAGTTATCAGCGCCCACTTGGTAACATTCTCACCTTTATCGTCTCAAATGTTCTATAATCGCGAACGATGAGATCATATGCAGTTTGCTTATGTCGTATTCTCTTTGTTGTTCAACATGAAGTGTGTTATGCCATAAGTGCCTTACCGTGATTGATGATCTGTTAAGTTATTTAGAAAAAAATTATTTGAAAATTTTCGTAACAGGAATTAAAGACAATTTCTTTTTTTTAAATCTATCTATTATCAATTCTTAATTGATTTCGTAAATAACACAGACATTATTGAACACCGATCTTGAAAACATTTAACAGGTCTTCATTAAATGGACGACCATACCTAGCTACCACATTTTTCTTATTATACTTTCTTCTGGTTTAAACTACTCAGAGATACAAAACTGAATATAGTCTGGCCCCCATGTTCTTCTCTTAGTTACTTAGTACCTACCCTATTTCCGATACATAAAATAATTTTTTTTTATCTTACACGACAATGGGGACGTTCAATTCTTTAGTTGTTTTAATTATCCAATCTTTATATAAATTTATTTTCGTATAAACTCCTGGTTGATTTTGTTTCCCACAATCTTTTCCCCAAGACACAATTCCTATTAAAGTATCAACATCAAAAATTGGTCCTCCCGAATCAAACGAGCAAGCATCTTTTCCACCCAGAGGAGTTCCAGCACAAAACATGGTGTTTGTTACTTCAGTTGGCAAATCACTTATCCCATCATACAATTCTTTACAATGGGTATGATTTACAATAAAAACATCTACACTTCGTAAGGATTCTTCTGGATGTACTTGATCCAAACGTGTTATACCCCAACCTATAACTTTTACTTGTTTTCCTTCTTCATATTTAAAGGTCCTAGGAGCTAACTTAATATTTTTTTCTAGGTTTCCAGTAAATGGTTCTTTAACTAATATCAACGCAATATCATTGTTCATGGTAGTACGATCATAACTTTCCTTATTAATCCACGTTATAATATTATGTCTGCTCCCTTTTCTCCAATTCGTGTTTCCTCCAGTAATAAACACAGTTTCCTTTGTAACCCCTGCATCGTCAAGATCAGTAATGCAATGGGCTGCTGTAACCACCCATTGGGACGATATAATTGCGGAACCACAAATAAAGTTATCGGTTCCACCCCTTCCTTGTTGTTTTACCACAATCGCTGCTATAAATGGATGCAGGTTTATCTCAATACGGTGTCCTCCTAAAATACGCTCTTTTATCGAGTAAGTGTTGGTGGATTTTTTTGTAATGGTACATTTTGGTTTTTTAACAATAACAACCAAGAGAATCACGTTGGTAACAGAAAGGCTTAAGAAGGCTATAATTAAACCCAGTAATAAGTTCTTCATTTTACGTCAGATATTATGACGTTGGTTCAGAATAATCTTTGAAAGGAGCCAACTCTGTTTGGAGTCAAGACGTTTTTGCTGAAGAGTAGCCATCGGATTTGACGAGACCCAAAATTATAGAAAAACGATCTACCAGGATGGTGCATATTTCCACAATGATTTAAGACATTTGGGCTTTTCGGGCGTTTCATTGCCCATCTTCGGGTTTGTTGTTGGAATGGGCAATATCTTAAAGATTCCGATTTTCCTTGAATGGTCTTCTTTGGTTGGTGGTTGGTTCGTCTGGAGGAAGGTAGATCGGGATAAGGTTGGGATCGCGTTAGAAATCCAGAAGAACAATTCCAAAAAAATTTCGAATACAAAAAGATATCTATAGCTTACTAGATTACGGTTTACTCTTAAATACAGTACCATGTAGAGGATGTTTTAACTTCTTCGTGATTTGAATCATCCATTTTTGGTATAAACTTATTCTTGTATAAACTCCTGGTTGATTTGGTTGGGCACAACCATTTCCCCATGAAACAATTCCAATTAATAATTTCTTATCTGTAATGGGTCCTCCTGAATCAAACTGACAAGCATCTTTCCCTCCTTCGAGATACCCAGCACAAAACATTGTATCTGTTACTGTAGAATTCTCAACAGAATTCAAATCGAAACATTGTTTTTGACTAAAAATCTTAACCATTACTTCACGTAGATTCATGTGTGAAACTTCTAATTCTTCATGGGTTGCACCCCATCCGGTTACCATTACCAAGTGATTTGGTTTATATTTATAATTTTTATTAGCAATCGGTATTGTTTTTTCAAGATTTCCTGAGAATGGTTCTTGGACTCGTATTAAAGCTATGTCGTTATTAGGTACAATATCATTTGTGTAATGTTCATGGACAATCCAATCTAGGACGTTATGTTTTTTTCCAAGTTTCCATTTTGAATTACTCGAACTAATAAATACCATATCTTTTGTGTAATAAGATGATTCCATAACTTCGATACAATGAGCTGCTGTTACCACCCAATTTGTCGCAATTATTGTACAACCACATTGTAATCTATTCCGAGCTAATCCGTCAGGATTTTTTATAATAATTCCTGCCATATGTGGATGAGTTTTTATTACAGCCTTGGTTCCTCCTACTATCCGCTCCTTAAGTTCTATATGACGAGTTTTTGTAACATCTAACGTATGTAATCTTGGGGTTAAAATAATAATAGTAGTTAACAAAATAACATTTACAACAGCAAAAATTGATAGAATTAATTTAAGTTGTAACTTTATTTCCATTATTCTACACAAAAATGACAATTTTATGAAACAAGCTTGCTATGAACATAAAAAAATAATATACACTTTAATATTTAACATCTATGTTTTTCCTTTTTGTTTATTATCCAGTCATGGTAAAGGGCTATCCTTGTAAAGACAGTTGGGAAAGGTCTTCGCCCACAACCGATTCCCCATGAAACAATCCCCACTAAAACATTTTTATTAATTGCTGGTCCTCCTGAATCAAACGCGCAAGCTCCCTTATTCTTAAGAATATCTCCCGCACAAAACACAGTATTATATTTTATTGAATACCCTTCATTAAAGTAAAGGTTTTTACAATAAGTTTGATTAAAAATCTTCACGTTAACTTTAAGTAAATCAGAAGAAATTTTTTGTAAGTTTTCGTTTTTCCAACCCCAACCTGCAACGGTTACTTGTAGATTAGGGTGATATAAAAATGATTTGATTGCTATCGGTATTAAAAAGGTTATATTAAACGTGTCTTTTATTTTTATTAAACCTATATCGTTTTCGTTAGATTCTTCATTGTATTTTTCATGGTAAGACCAATTTTGTATCCTATGGACTTTTCCAAAATTCCATTTCGGGGAATTAGAATGGATTATAACTAAATTTTTATTAAATCCTTGATCCTTAAGAAGTTTTATACAATGAGCAGCAGTTAATGCACATTTCGGTGTTATAATAACACAACTACATTGTAACATGTTTTTAAATAACATTTTATGTTTTTTTACAACAAGCGCTCCAATAAAAGGGAATTTTTTTATAACCATTTCTGATCCTCCTGCTATACGTAGCTCTGGTATTGAACCTAATCTTCTACCATTTTTTCCCATTTCCTCATCACCATATAATAACATTTTTTTCGGATTCCCAACCCTTTTATTATCTAATTCAGGACACCCCTTTTTAAAAATCCCCTTAACCAATATTGCAAAAAAAAGCCCTAAATTTATAATCACAAAAACTATTCCAACGATCATTATAATCTTCATTTCATTAAACTTTTAAAAAGTCAGTTTGAAAGAAGCCTCCTTTTTTCTCTTTTAATCTCAATCCAATCCCTATAGAAAGAAATTTTCGTATGGGTTCCTGGTAAAGGTAGAGTTCCACAATTAATTCCTGAACCTACAATTCCGATTACTACCCCTTTATAAACAACAGGTCCTCCAGAATTAAATTCACAAATATTTGTTTCATTTTCTTTTAAATCTGTACAAAACATCGTATCCGGTAGGACTTGATAAGATTTCCGAAGTTCTTTTTTACAAGAACCGTAATCGATTGTTGTTACATCTAATACAGTCAGATTTGTTTGCGCCGTTTTATCTTCTACATTTTTAAAGTGCCAGCCAATAATTTTAACGATTAGATCATTTCGGTAAAAAAATGTAAAGGGTGCAAGAAATGCTGTTTTCTCATTCATCCCATTAAATCGCTGGATTACTTTCACGAGCCCTATATCATGGGACATGGTTTCAAAACTAAACTTTTCATGAGATACCCAGTCTTCCACATCATGTTTGTTTCCATTAGGCCAATAATCATGTCCTGAACTAACATAAACCATATCCTTTGTAAAATTATAATCAACAAGAAGCACCAAACAATGTGCTGCAGTTAAAGCCCATTTAGGTCCTATAATAGTAGAACCACATTGAAGGGTATCAGCTAACGTAACATTTTGTTTCCTTACACATATTGCTGCAAGAAAATAATGATGCTTTGATCTGTTCGTAGCTTGTTGAAAATTATTTCTAAAACTTAAGGGTGAAGGTTTGGTAGTAGTACATTTGGATAAAGAAATGATGGATGTTAGAATTCCTAAATTTAAAATTGTTTGGAGAAACACTGTCAGGAATAGGGGATCAACAAATCTCATTATGTCATTCGAGAAAAATTGTGTCAGTTTTGGGGGTTAATTTTTTAATCCAGATAACTAGATTATAATAGAACAGGATAAGGGTTTATAATTTTATCCTAGAAGAAGAGATAAAAATTAAATGAGGTAACAGAAATGATGAAGAATAGAAAGGGCCATATAAAAGTGTAATCCTTAAAAAGTAAAAAAGGAGTGAATCCAAGTACCTTCCATTCAACGAGTTTCACTTAAAGTACAAAACGGGCTTATGGTTTATTTCGAAATAAAGTACCATTGAGGGGAAATCCTAACCGATTCGTTGTTTGAGTTATCCATTCTTCGAATAAACTTATTCTTGTGTAAACTCCTGGGTAATTTGGTCGGGCACAACCATTTCCCCACGAAACAATTCCAATTAATAAATTTTTATCTGTAACAGGTCCTCCTGAATCGAACTGGCAAGCATCTTTGCCTCCTCCAGGATAACCCGCACAAAACATTGAATCTGTTATATCAGCCTTAAGAGGCGAATACATATCGCTACATTCACGTTGAGTAACCATTTTGACCATTACCCCACGTAAAACTTGTTGGACATCACCTCCTTCCGACATCAACCCCCATCCTGTTACCGTTACAAGTCGATCTGGTTTGTATTCATATTTTTCGTTCGCAATCGGGATTGGTTTTTCACGAATTCCTTTGAATGGTTCTTTAATTCGTATCAAAGCTATGTCGTTACTCATTCCTTTCTCTTCGTATTTTTCATGACAAATCCAGTCCATGACTTGATGTTTTTTACCCCGAATCCATTTTGAATTCGTCGAACTAATAAATACCATAGATTTTGGAAACTTTTGCTCTTCTAGAAGTTTTATGCAATGAGCTGCTGTTACAACCCAATTTGTAGCAATTATTGTACAACCACATTGTAACATATCAACCTTCATTTCCCCATGTTTTTTTACAATAATTCCTGCCATATATGAATGCGAATGAATTGAAACCCTTTTTCCTCCGACTATACGTTGTGTAGGGCATAAACTAGTCTTAGGGTTTATTTTAGGATCCGATGGTGAAGCGAAATAAATAGCAAGTAGTAATCCAAGGTTTATGATTATCAGAACGATTACTATTATTCTAAACATTATTCTAGATGTTTTTTTTTTTGTTACGTCTGATGACAAGAATTAGTAAACAATTTTATGAAGTAAGCTTGCTAAGTTTGGGAAAGCATCGAGAAGTAATTAAAGAATAACAAAAATGTAATAGTTTAATAAAAAAAAATTGTTACAGCCTTAAAACTAAAATAAATTGGTCGCGCCCATCTGTCTCGCTTTTGGTTCTCCCTATGGGCAGTTGTCTTAGTCGCAAGCGAGCGTCAAGTTAGCCGCGTCGATTTGTCCTAAACTGAAACTCAAGCCAAAAGTACAATGAACATTAACTGGAGCAGACTTTACGTTTTTCCCAATCTCCCTCTTAAATTTTTTCGTTCTTTTCCCTTCAGCCCTCTATGGTCCTTTCAGAACTGTATCACCAACTCTTCAGATTCTTCGTAAGATCTTCTCTTTCCGTTATTTCAGTACCTACACCCTTTCAAGATGTTTTTGGTCGAGAGTAAACCATTAGATACGTTTAAAAAATCCTTCACGAATTTTCAATCCCCATTTGCGGTTTGGTCCTGGCCTTCTCCTTCCATTACAAAGGATTACTCTGAAATACACCATCAAACGCAGGATATCTTAACCAGTTCGTTGTTTCCCTTATCCATGCTTCGTACAAACTAATTTTTGTGTATACTCCTGATTGATTTGGTCGAGCACAACCGTTTCCCCAAGAAACAATTCCGATTAAAAGGTTTTTATCTGTAACAGGTCCTCCTGAATCAAACTGACAACTATCTTTCCCTCCTTCAGGATATCCGGCACAAAACATTTCATCTGTAATTTTTGTGTTATACATATCTAGACATTCAGTTTGCGAAAACAATTTTATTATTACTCCACGTAAAAATTGTTGTATATTAATTCTGTTTTCGTATATTAAACCCCATCCGGTTACCATTACGGGGTGATCTGGTTTGTATTCATATTCTTCGTTAGCAATCGGTATTGGCTTTTCACGAATTCCTGTAAATGGTTCGTTAACGCTTATTAAAGCAATGTCGTTACTTTTTGTTGCATTATCGTAAAGTTCATGGTAGATCCAATCCACAATCCCATGTTTTTTACCCTTGATCCATTGTGCATTACCCGAACTGATATAAATCATATCCTTTCCAAAATATTCTAAAAGTATTATACAATGAGCTGCTGTTACCACCCAATTTCTAGCTATAATTGCACAAGCACATTGTAACCTATCACCATTTGTTTTTTTATAACAATTCCTGCCATATGTCGATGGGAATGTATTGCAACCCTATGTCCTCCCACGATACGTTCGGATTTTAATCTGACACCTTGTTTAGATGTCCTTGCAGTGCATATACAAAGAACAATTAAAATTATTAATGCAATGTTTATAATTGAAATAATGGTTAGTATTATTTTAAACCCATTTAACCCCATTAGGTACTTAAAAAAAATCTTTGACAAGTCTGACAAAATAAAAAACAGATACAGTTTTGAAGCAAGCTTGCTTACTTTCAGGGGTCGCAATGAATGCAACACAAGAATATTTTAACATCTATGTTGTTTATTTTTTGCTTCTTATCCACGTGTCATGGGACCAAGATGTTCTTGTAAAAAGGACAACCCTTTCCATAGCTTCTTTTTTCTTTTAAATGGAAGCTCCCTTATTGCTAAGAATTTTTCCTATACAACATATCACGAAATCTAAAAACAGTGATCCAAGGAGGGTTGTGAAATGAAAGTAAATGATATCATCTCCCTCAGGGGCTCACACCTAGTGAGTACGGGAATTGGCAATCCCGAGGTACCCTAGCTGGGTCTGTACTCCATCTTCAACTTATCTTGAGTCAGATCCCTCTCTTTTCCTACTTGGTCTCACTTATTTCCTATTAGAGTTCTTCAGGGCTACGAGTCTTTATTTTATATACAATTTTCTGGCCGACTCGGTTTATGAAAGAATGACGGGGGATTTGGAAGAGAACCCTTAGAAGTTTATTTATTAACTGGAGCTGCACCCCATACTACAAAAAAAACTCTTCACCAAAAGATTCCCAGAACCCAAAATGTAAAGACTGTCCAGTAGTGTTTTTGTACGAGGACAAGTGTTCCCGTTTAATAATTTTTAAGAGCAGGCAGGCAAAAAAAGTTCCAGCTTTACTGTAAGATATTACAAAACTATGGTTTGCTTTTAAATTTAGCCCCACGTAAAGGCATCCCCAACTTCTTCGCGGTTTGAGTTATCCATTTTTCGTACAAACTTATTCTTGTATAAACTCCTGGTTGATTTGGTTGGGCACATTCTTTTCCCCAAGAAACAATTCCAATTAACAAATTCTTATCTGTAATGGGTCCTCCTGAATCAAACTGACAAGCATCTTTACCTCCTTCGGGGTACCCAGCACAAAACATTGCGGATGTTATTTCACTCCCATCAATAGCGTACATATCCTTACAATCACTTTGAGAAATTATTTTCACCTTTACTGCTCGCAAAAGTTGTTCGGGATAAGCAGTATCATCAGCTTCTAATAAACCCCATCCGCTTACAGTTAGGAGCTGATTTGGTTTGTATTTATATTTTGCGTTGGCAATTGGTATTGGCTTTTCGGAAAATGGTTGTTTAACTTTTATTAAGGCTATATCGTTACTCATTGTGGTATTGTCATATTTTGTATGGTATATCCAATTCACAGCATCGTGTTTTTTACCAATGTTCCAATTTGAATTCCCCGAACTGATATACACCTTAGATATATCATAGCTTTCTTTCATAAGGACTATGCAATGAGCTGCTGTGACAACCCAATTTTTAGCAATAATTGAACATCCACATTGTAACATATCCCTATTCAAGTCTCCATGTTTTTTAATAATTATTCCTGCTATATATGGATGCAAATTTATTGGGACCCTTTTTCCTCCTACTATCCGCCTCTGGGGTTCTTTTGGGACTGCTGTGGGATTTACATTATGCATACCTAGAGTTTGTGGGTTCAATACAGCAATAGTTATAAACAGTCCAGTATTTACAAGCACAATAATAAATATTAATATTATCAACTCCTTTTGCTCCATTTTAAAATAATTTTTAATATTTTTGACAGTCTTGTCATTTTGATTTAGATTGCTAAAATTTAATAAATAAATCCAGGCCAACTTGACTCACTGACCATTAGGTACCGCTATTTTATTTAGCCTCCAAACCCCTTTAGGAGCTACCCTTTGAACATACACTGCTCCTTGACTGGAAAGAGCATGTCCATATGATGGTTTAAAGAAGATTGGCAGAAACGACAATACACATTGTTAGAAAGTACAATAGCAGGAACTAATGCACAGTGCGCCTGCGCAAAATTAAACAGCTGTGGGCGTGGCGCTTAACAGCCAATGACGGCGCATGATATTATCCTGCGCATACGCATAAAATAGTAGTTCCTATTATTATTTGTCTGTCCTTGTCAATCTTTTTTGAGCCTATTTCAAAGCGGTATATGCTCTTTCTATAAAGGAGCAATGTATGTTTGAAGGAGCTAACCCATATGCTAGATTGTAGAACTCAATAAAATTTTTATCAGTAATATTTAAAATAAATTCAAATTATTACCATTTACTAAAAACTATAAGAAGTCATAAATTTGGTTCCAGATTAAATTTAATGCAAAATCTGCTCATTTTTAATATTTTGGCATAAAGACAAGCACCAAGCAGAACTAGATACTTAATTTAATTTAAAAGTAATCAATCACCATTACGTAAATGAGCTGAAATGTGTAAAATGACAAATGGTTTTCATTAAAATTAAACCCCACGCATTTTTTCTCTCCAAACTCTGTACCCAATGTACTGTAAAAATCGATTACACTTGCTCGGTCCGATCTTTTGGCTTATGGAGCCATAAAAAGCGCAGAACTTCGAAGAACTGCAAAGTGATTCGATTTTAAGTTTGCTATAAAATGCGCTTCTAGTGAACAGGAAATGCACCATAAATAAAGTTTAAAAAGCTCGTGTGAGGTCGCAATAAGCCTTGTAAGCTGCACGGCATTTCAAGCTAAGAGCATTTAAGCTCATGAGCAACAGAAATTCTAGGATTTGCATTCGTGTGTGTTGTGTACCACTTGATCTTGCAAATCTTTGTCGGGAAAGTTCCAACACGAATTATTTATTATACTGGAAATGAATTCAATTTATTTCTAAATAAATTTAATCCATTCTGTTTACAGAAAGGTCGTTTATTTTTTTAAGTATCCCTCGTATAAATTAAATATAAAATAACTTTATAGGCAACAAAAATTTGTCTATAAATATATAGAACAGCCTTGGTAACATTTAACATTACACTTTAAATTTAATAATACAAGGGATAATTAAAAAGTAAGCGACCTTTCCATATTTCAAAAAATAAACAAAGTATTTGGAAATAAAATTAAATCGTCGTCAACTTTCTAACGTAATCTTTGGAGGATGAATATTTACGATCTATGAAATGTTTGATAGAGTATAAACTAAAAGGACATTTTCAAAGTTCTTGGTTGCGTTTTCAACAAACATCCAAAACAGGAATTTTCTAATAAATCGAATGCTTTGATCTTTGACGTGTAGAAAATGTGGTTGGCAATACGAGCTCGTTCAGATAGTGGTTGATCAAAACTGTTGGATGTGGAAATTATCAATTTCCTACATACGTCGGTGTCTCAAATTAAATTATTTGAAGTTATTTATTAACCCATTGACAAAGAGGATGACAATTAGATGGAATTACGTCAGTTCCTTGTAAAAAGGTAATCGGGAGTAGTAGGCTGGTAATTCATTTTAAGCTCAATTTAATCTCCTAACCGTTTAATTAAGTCAATGTACTCCTGCGGATTAAATTAATTCATGCATCTGCTTGCAGGATTACTCCAAGTATTCAAATTATGTGCTACTTTTCTTTAATTATTTTTTTCTTTTGTTCGTCTTTCGAAACATTTCTCATAGAATACAATTCTGTTTTTAATTCAAATTAATGCAGAATTTACCTTAAAATAATGAATTGCAACCCTCAAAATTTATCACCCATTACAAATGTTGCCCATTATTTTCCCACAACAGTATAAAAATTAATAAAGTTGCGACAGAAACAAACAGAGACATAGATAGTAAATAAAATAGGAGACATTAAAGTTTAGGGGATGAACATAAAAAATTTCAGAGGGGGTATTGAATAGAAAGAAATGAAAGCGAGTAGGGATAAGACAATTTGTGGAAAGTGAGAAAGGAGAGGTCACAGGAAAGATGATGAAAGAATCGAAAAAATTAAGGGAGTGATTAGGGGAGGGGAGAAAAAAATATAGGTTGAAGTATAAGGGAGGGAAATAACGAAAAAATATGAAGGTGGGCAAATAGTGAAAATGGAAAACTTAAGATAGTAATTGCAACGACGGGAATATAAATCGAATATATTACAGAAAACAAATAAGGGAAGAAAAATAAAGAAGGGGCAGAAGGGAGAATGAAAGGTGAAGGGATGAAAAATTGTCAATTCACAATTTACAGCTAATACCCTACACAAGAATTAAATACAGAATACGCAAAATAAAAGAAACGCCGTTGCTTGCTCCACGGCAGACGTGGATATAATTCTGACACTAAATCCACGGCATTACGTCATTGTCAAGGGGTGACGTCATTAATTCCGGGATGCGAATACGAGCTGCACCTACTGCGCATGTCCGGGGAAAGTTTCAAACATTTTCATATTTTAAATTGATTTTTAATTAATTTGCAAGTTGAATATGACCAATAAAAAATGCTGGAGTAAAGTCCGAGCGATTGATTTTCTTTGTAATTAATAATTATTATCATTAGATTTCTCAGAAACTTTTACGCCTTGGAGGTAGGCAACCAATCGTACAGCACCTCTGTCCCTATAATCTCAGGAAGCTGAAATAATTTTCCAAGTCGGCCGATAAACGTCACCCCATGACGTAATGCCGTGGATTTAGTGTCAGAATTATATCCACGTCTGCCGTAGAACTAGCAACGGCGTAAAAAAAAGAGCAGTACCTGGCAACCTGTGGCCAACGGCCGTTTGAGGAATCGACATGAATTGTGTTTTTCATTTTCCTTCCATCACAGTCACAAGGGTTAACTTTATGCAACTTTTTTTAAATGATTAAGTACCAAAGTTTCTTTTTAATTTTGTGGAAGCCCAAGCATAATATAAAAATGTTTATTTTTTAAATCCTTTAATGTTTTTTTTATAATTTAAAACTTTGCTTTAAATAAATCTCAAAAGAAACTTTTTTTGTACTTACCTCTACCTAATAATTTACTTGCATTTTTTTGTGTAATTAATATTCTTCCAGTTAATTTTTTTTTTAATTAAGTTTTATAGCGCGTTCTAAATAATTACGTACTTAATAACGCAATTATTTTTAAAAAAATTTCCTTCGTAGTTCACGGGTAAAATTCTAAAGAAAAATCAATTAAAAAAAATACAATTTTGCATGTTGCGATCAACAAAAACTTTAAAATTCCTCTCCAAAGATAAGTTCCTTTTACAGTTTCGTTAAGTTGCGGTCTCATCTTGTATACAAGTGTGACATGAGATTCCCATTGTGTCCTCCGGGTAGGAATTGAATCTTGATGCGAACAGTACCTAAACATATCGAAAGCTCCCACAAAGCTTTCTTTCAAAGCCAATGAATATTTTTCAATTTCCTGCAAATCTACCAAGAATGCAAATGTCCAAATTTACAAACTTCTAGGAAAATACATACGTAAAATTTTCCCCCAGCTTTGTATTCGACTGAAAAATTCCGTAGTCGTCTCTCATGGCTGGGGAAGATTTTATTTTTGATACGGTGAAGGTGGTTTTTGTCTCTTGGTGCTTATCTTTAACTTCCCGGCGCCAAAATTGAATTATATTATATAAGATATGATGTTTTGTTATGGATTGCTATATTTTTCCCGTCGCCTTTACTTTATGAGTGAAATACAGATAGGGAATAAGATTGAGAAGGAAAACAATCATTCCCCACAGTACGATAAAATATTTACCGTAACTAGTACAGCAGGGTTAAAAAAAAATTCTGTTACATCCAAGACCATAATTTTTATTGAAAAAATATTTAGTTATGGAGCTGGCAAATTTGTACTTTATGTATGGTCTTGCAAATGAAAGTCGGTTTCCCAATAAATGCGAGGAACTGTTTGTTGGTTTTGCCTGCTCGTTTTTTGTCGAGTACGCCACTGATTTTATTTTTTAACGATCCAAAAGGCATTTTTAACACAGCCGCAAACAACTCATCCGACATCAACGTATATTTTTAATTCAATGGAAAACATTTCAATGATTAACCCCCCAACCCTATGAACATAAAGAGTTGGTTCCAGTTGGTCCGGATCGATTGCAAAATCAAAAATTAATATGTGTCCGCAATACCGTGCAATCCACATTAATATTAAAACAGGGAAATAACAATTCATTTATTTTATTGGCATTTTGTTGCATGCAGTTGAAGCAATAAAGCAAAATATTGGTCTAAACGACACCTGCGACATTGTGATGTTTCATTTTATTGCACATAAAATATTTTACTGCGAAAGGGATGTTATGGTTTTTGGGGCAAACCAAAATGAATAATAAATAGCTTAAGTGTCGGACTAAGTGGACCTGTTTGTTATTACCTAAAATTTATTTTTACCCAGTTTATTTATTTTTCATGAAATCATCTGAAATATTTAAACGTAAACGTTGGATACAGGAACAGATCTGGATATTAAGGAAGTATTGATTAGAATCGGTAAACCAGCTCAAAATATAATTAGTTTCAGATTCAGTAAATACATATGACGAGGGTTGTATATTGTGTCATTAAAAGGCTTTGGTATGATCATAGTTTCTTGTTAGAGAAAATCAATTAATGAGAAGGAAATGGGAAACCCTTTGTTTTACTTCCAATTCGTTGCGGAATATTTGCACGCACTTGGAGGTTTCCTTAACTGCCCTTATCTAGTGCAACAAATAACTCAGCTAACATCGTTAAAGGGCCATAACTGTCTTTCCAGAACTTTCTAAAGATACAATTTTCTTGATTTTACTACAAATTTATACAAACGAGTGGAAGTTGCGCACTTAGCGCAACTCTTTCAATAAAACAAACGCAATTATCACAAACTTCGCTTATTCCTGCTGCTTCGCACACCATGAACTTAACTTTATTATCCTAAGAATATTGCTATAATACATTTCTCAATATTGTTTGAACGGCTTCACTTATACTAAACTAGTTTATCTGGAATAGCAAAATATAATCGAACCAGAAGGGGTTGTAATAGACCAGCAATGAGTGAAGGAAAAACCATTTTTTCTTCTTCTGCTAACATTATTTTTACTTTCCCATACTGGTATGTATATGGGAAGTATTGATATCATGAAAATTGTCCAAATTGAGATTTTCCCGGAAATACGTGTTTTGGACCTCCAGGAACCCAAAAAATTGGTTTAGAAAAAATGTCTGTCTGTGGGTGTGGATGTATGTAACGCCTCTAACGTAAAAACTTGTGAACCGATTTTGATGAAATTTAAAATGAAGGGGTATATCGAAAATTCATCGACAAATTAAACTTTTCAAAAAAATCCGAAACCGGAAACGGAAGTTAGACATGTTTTTTTGGTAGCATTTTTTTCAGAAGCAGAATTTTAAATATCTGAGTAGTAGATATGATAGAAGACCATAATTCAAAGGAAACAGTTTTTTACCGGACTCTCTAACTTCAAAATGGCGGCCTCTATGAATTTTTCAAAATTTTCACTTTAACGAGGTTTTGAAAATCGGAAATTGATTCTCCTATAGCTCCTTTATTAGTGAAAATATGCAAAAAGTTTAAAAACAAAAGTTGTTCAGTATATAGTTTTACATTCTTTTAAATTTATATCACGTATACAGGGTGTTTGTTTTCCACAGTACTATAAGCAACTTTGTTATTTTAAATGAAACACCCTGTATATTATTATATAATTGAATGCAAAATTGAATTGTCTATCACATAGTATAAGGTAGTCATATAGCTAAAATGTACGGTTGATGAGAAAATCGCGAACTTCCGCTGCGTTAGTAAATTAGATGCCTGTCACTCTTCTGTACGCATGGAACCCTATGTCACCTTTTCCCCACCGTGTATATCCATTAATTTCTTGGATTACATAGAAAACTATAAATATTCTTATACTTAATATTGTTCGAGTTACGTGAACCGTGACATGATGGTGGAGAAGTTATAAATCATAAATAAAACTATTGCCTGTTCCTACATTTTTTTTGTGGTTTTTTAAGTAGGAAAGAATCTGGAAAAGTCCTTCAAACAGAACTTTACATTTTATCCTTAAAATAAATGAACTTTAGCAAGACCAACTAAAAATGTATAAGTACTTACGTGCAAGTCTCTTTAGTGTCAAACTGTCAAATAACTTAACGTAAATTAATGCTCTTCCTCTTTAGCTACTAGGTAGTAAAATTTTTAATAGGTTTGTAAAAAATATTAAGGTTTAAGCAGCAATATTGTGGTAGTTAAATGGTTAAATCTACGGTCCGCATAATTTTATGCTAGGAGCTATTAGAGAAACACATCTAGAGCGATATGAATAATAAAGCTGTTAAATGGCGCAGTAGACTAATTTAATCACCTGACGTGAGGTACAGTTCTGTTCCATTATCTCGTTTTACATTTAACTAGATATGCATTACTAATTTATTAGAATTTGCGTTAATCTCGTGCTGGTTGGAATATTTCAATTTTCTTAAGAGATCCTTTTTGGTTTTTTAATAATTTCCAGGGAAAACTTTTTCCTTTTTTTTTATTCTATAACCCTCAGTGGAATCGATAAAATTGTAAAGTTTCACTGCAAGCATTATTTATGCCCTTTTGTATTGAAAAATTGAAAGGGTGTATGGAATATGGAGATGACAATCTCGCTATCAACTTTTATCGCTATCGATATCGAAAGCCATCTATGTATATTCCATTTTTCACTTATGCATGTGAAGCTTCGCGTCATAACCCTGCATTGTACCTCCACAGAGGATGTGCGGATATGGATATTGTTATAGGTACACCATTTGAAAAACACGATTTTCCTTTTTTCACGCCAAGCAAATCATAGCTATAAGAGTTAAAAAATATAGGAACAATAAAAAAAATTGCTCTGAATTTTAAGTGCTCAGCAAGAAATTGTTAGTACGCGTCTACTTCATCCTGGTGTCTTCTTGGTTTTGTTTTCTTTTATGCATCCATAAAAACTGATAAATGCTACTTTGTAGCTTTCCGGATTGCGACGCTACATTTACATAAGCTCTTCGAATATCGTAAAATATATTAAATTTTATAGTTATTTCTTATTCATACTCTATTCTCTAATGAATTCTCACACGAAACTGTATTTTCTTGTTCTCGAAAACAGAATTTTCATTACAGCAATGCAAAAGCTCGCATCCATTCAGATTTATACCAAAATCATTAAGGAGAGCAAGAGAGAGAGAGACAAAACATTAAAAAAAAATTAATCCTGCTTACTCACAAGCGTTGGTGTTAAGCCACAGGTGTTATTCACTTTCATATCCTTTTTTCTTCCTCCTTGGTCTTGTTCTCTGTCTATCTCTCAACGTTTTTACTTTCGGAAAGGCATATTTTAAAAATATATACTTTACCCCTAATTTATTATTTATTTCCTAAACAATAATACAAACAGCAACCCTTGACATAATTTTTTATAAAATCCTCTCCAAACCAGAAGTTTTCATTCAAAATTACAAAAGTTTCCTGAACAAAAAATATTTTTAGATATTTTTTTTATGTCGGCTATAATCATAAAAATCTACATTTTATATTTTTTGATATCAACAAGTACTTGAAATTTTAAACCTCATGTAATTTTAAAAAGGTAACTGTTATGTGTGCTATTTTTTTTTATTAAGTAACCCCCCTGGATTAGAAAATATTTAAAATTTTATTATGATCGTAAAAATTGGTATTACAAAATGGGGGAACCAAACGTTTGCGGAATATTATTATTTTATTAACGTCTTGAGTGACAAGTTGAAAAAGTTTTTATTATTTTACGGGAACAATATTAGAACAAGCGGCAAACTGAAATGCATTTTAGCGGGAACAAAAAGCAACATAATAAAGTATTTATCGAAACACCGAAAAACTTTCTGCTTTCCATTTTCTGTCGTTTGCAAACTGAAATATGCTCGTAACGGAGAGCAGATTATTAAAACTGCGAGCTGCGGCACTTTCTGTGCCTTTTTATTTTGTTTCGTTGGCGTTTTTATCTTTTTCATATTTCATACGCATTTTATTTCATACTTTATTTTAGCACTGCATGTTAAACATCAGACAAAACCATATATATGTAAATACTGTCCCACACTTTATGAGCGCAATTTTTGTGTTGGTTTGCAGTAAAAAATATTTGTATCCCACCAACTCGTTTGTAAATTTTCCATTAACGTAACAGATTTAATTTAAATTAAACACGAAAACAAATCCCAAGTCAAAAGGCTTTAAGCATACATAATCTTCTTAAAGTTTTAAATTTTCTTAAAGGAAAACTTTCCAAAATTAGAATCGGCAACTACATCAATGCTCTAAGACTGGGAACACCCTGTATACAATGTTGCGAGGTAAGAAATATTTTATTGCTCCCAGTACCCAAACTCTTACTTTATCACAAACCGTCAAGGGCCTCTCCTTTATTGCTAGACGCTGGATTGGATATTCCAGTTTTATACTAAGTGTTTTTGAATGTAGGGATGTCATAACGTTGTAAAAAAATTTGATATCTGCCAAAGACGCCAAGTCGAAGATGAAAGAATGGAGGTTTGATTTAATTTCCTTCGCATTTTAAGTCACGTCGTTGGGATATTAGAACAATAAAATGTATTATACTGAGTGTTTTTGGATTCAGGGATATCCTAGCATTATAAAAAATCTGGCAATTGCCAAAGACGCCCAAATATAGAGACGCCAAGTTAAAGAAGAAAGAATGTGAGATTTATTTAATTTTCTTTGTCTGTTAGGTAGCGACGTCTGCATGTTGAAGCAATATAATGTAGTATACCGAGTGTTTATGGATGCAGGAATGTCCTAACATTGTAAAAAGTCTGGCAATTGCCAAAGACGCCCAAACATTTAGAGACGCCAAGTCAAAGATGAAAGAATGGAGGTTTGATTTAATTTCCTTCGCATTTTAAGTCACGTCGTTGGGATATTAGAACAATAAAATGTATTATACTGAGTGTTTTAGGATGCAGGGATATCCTAACATTGTAAAAAATCTGGCAATTGCCAAAGACGCCCAAATATTTAGAGACGCCAAGTCAAAGAAGAAATAATGTAGGATTTATTTAATTTCCTTTGTCTGTTAGGTCGCGACGTCGGCATGTTGGAGTAATATAATGTAGTATACCGAGTGTTTTTGGATGTAGGAATGTCCTAACATTGTAAAAAATCTGGGAATTGCCAAAGACGCCCAAATATTTAGAGACGCCAAGTTAAAGAAGAAAGAATGTGTGATTTATTTAATTTTCTTTGTGTGTTAGGTCGCGACGTCGGCATGTGGGAGTAATATAATGTAGTATACCGAGTGTTTTTGGATGTAGGAATGTCCTAACATTGTAAAAAATCTGGCAATTGCCAAAGACGCCCAAATATTTAGAGACGCCAAGTTAAAGAAGAAAGAATGTGTGATTTATTTAATTTTCTTTGTGTGTTAGGTCGCGACGTCGGCATGTTGGAGTAATATAATGTAGTATACCGAGTGTTTTTGGATGTAGGAATGTCCTAACATTGTAAAAAATCTGGGAATTGCCAAAGACGCCCAAATATTTAGAGACGCCAAGTTAAAGAAGAAAGAATGTGTGATTTATTTAATTTTCTTTGTGTGTTAGGTCGCGACGTCGGCATGTGGGAGTAATATAATGTAGTATACCGAGTGTTTTTGGATGTAGGAATGTCCTAACATTGTAAAAAATCTGGGAATTGCCAAAGACGCCCAAATATTTAGAGACGCCAAGTTAAAGAAGAAAGAATGTGTGATTTATTTAATTTTCTTTGTGTGTTAGGTCGCGACGTCGGCATGTTGGAGTAATATAATGTAGTATACCGAGTGTTTTTGGATGTAGGAATGTCCTAACATTGTAAAAAATCTGGGAATTGCCAAAGACGCCCAAATATTTAGAGACGCCAAGTTAAAGAAGAAAGAATGTGTGATTTATTTAATTTTCTTTGTGTGTTAGGTCGCGACGTCGGCATGTGGGAGTAATATAATGTAGTATACCGAGTGTTTTTGGATGTAGGAATGTCCTAACATTGTAAAAAATCTGGCAATTGCCAAAGACGCCCAAATATTTAGAGACGCCAAGTTAAAGAAGAAAGAATGTGGGATTTATTTAATTTTCTTTTGTCTGTTAGGTCGCGACGTCGGCATGTTGGAGTAATATAATGTAGTATACCGAGTGTTTTTGGATGCAGGAATGTCCTAACATTATAAAAATTCTGGCAATTGCCAAAGACGCCCAAATATTTAGAGACGCCAAGTTAAAGAAGAAATAATGTGGGATTTATTTAATTTTCTTTGTCTGTTAGGTCGCGACGTCGGCATGTTGGAGTAATATAATGTAGTATACCGAGTGTTTTTGGATGCAGGAATGTCCTAATATTGTAAAAAATCTGGCAATTGCCAAAGACGCCCAAATATTTAGAGACGCCAAGTCAAAGAAGAAAGAATGTAGGATTTATTTAATTTCCTTTGTCTGTTAGGTCGCGACGTCGGCATGTTGGAGTAATATAATGTAGTATACCGAGTGTTTTTGGATGCAGGAATGTCCTAATATTGTAAAAAATCTGGCAATTGCCAAAGACGCCCAAATATTTAGAGACGCCAAGTCAAAGAAGGAAGAATGTGGATTTATTTAATTTCCTTTGTCTGTTAGGTCGCGACGTCGGCATGTTGGAGTAATATAATGTAGTATACCGAGTGTTTTTGGATGCAGGGATGTCCTAACATTGTAAAAAATCTGGCAATTGCCAAAGACGCCCAAATATTTAGAGACGCCAAGTCAAAGAAGAAAGAATGTAGGATTTATTTAATTTCCTTTGTCTGTTAGGTCGCGACACCGGTATGTAAGAGTAACGGAATGTATTATACCGAGTGTTTTTGGGTGCAGGGATGTCCTAACGTTGTAAAAAAACTTGGTAACCGCCATAAATTTAAGTTCACCAAGTCAAAGATTAACAAATGTAGGTTTTGTTTCTGACGAACTTTTTTTCCCAATCCTGTTCGTGTAGAATAACAAACTATAACTAAAAATAATTTTGTTATTTCCTTTATAATTTCCAACCCGAAACCACTCCAAGAATTATTCAATTGGGAAGAATTTCCCTCGTTAAGAGAAAATATATGGATCAATTCATAAAGCAGTTAATCCTGTAATCGCCTAGATTGTCTCCAAAGTTTTCCTACCCGAAATTGAAGCAAGTAGGTTTAACTTTTAATTAATTTACTCGCTAATTTACGTCCTCTTGTGAAATTTCGAATGTAATACGCAGAAACAGAAATTAATACAAAGCGAGAATGTTCAGGTGACGTTAGATCTTGTCATCTTCTTGTTCCGGTCTTTTCCAGAAGACGTCAATACTGTCTTGAATGTCTTTGTATTGGATTCTAAATAAATGCAAAGGAAAAATATTTCAATAGACCGTATTAGGGAAAAAAATTAATATAACGTAACTATTAGGGTGGATTTTTTCCTCTTCTACAGGAATCGAACCTGGGACCATTGTATATAGTCCACTCAATTACTCGAGACACCCTTTCAGGGTGTGCTGGCGCACTTCTTTTCCTATTTCTTCTTCTTACTTTATGATTTTATTTTCCCTATAACCTTTCCATTATCCTTATTTTCTAATTTCTTTCTCTTCATTTTCAATCTCTCTCCTCCCTAACGCGACATGTTCCATTGGTCAGGAATACTTGATTAATTTTATGGGAAACACACTTTTCCTTTTAAGGAATCAGAATCTTGATAGGGAGGTTGTATAAAAAATGTATAGGATTATTAATATTAAATTATTTAGGGGTGGTTTTATTTTTTTTATCTTACTAGTCGTACTGTAAAGTGGGGATAAAAAAATGTAGTAACGTTTATGGACTTCAAGAAATGGGTGTTTTAATTTTTTTTTGTTTTTTGTTAAAAGAGAGTTTTTTAAGGGTAGGTGGTGCAAAAACATGGATATTGAAATGCAGAAACGGTTATCATAAATTCTTTGCACGCGTTTCCTGATATTTCTCCGCGAATCTGTTATCAATTCTCTGTCCCCCATCCGGCAGTAAATTATCATGTTCTTTCCACACCACTCGTTGCAGCCCTTCTCTGTCTAGCCCCGTGTAATAACGTCTCTTACATATGCTAATTCGTCTCTCTTCTTCCTATTGAAATGTTTGGCCGAATAACTCTGATAAATTTGAATGGAATTTTTGGTCCTTTATGAGTTTTTATAAAAATATTAGCTCAATATTTTTATCGAGGGGGAACGGGAGCTTTTGTTCTCGGAATATATTGGAATTACGTGTTGTTTCGAAAGCTTCCTTTTAAACATTGAACAGCCCATTATTTATTAGTAAACTCATGTTTTTATAAGCCGATATATTCTCTCTTCATATTTCA
Source organism: Hemicrepidius hirtus (assembly GCA_963082805.1). NCBI lineage: Eukaryota > Metazoa > Arthropoda > Insecta > Coleoptera > Elateridae > Hemicrepidius > Hemicrepidius hirtus. The sequence continues at coordinate 3,652,588 of OY720161.1, read as the reverse complement.
TTTGTTTGCTCCACCTACGAACAATCTACCCCCGGGGAATACCCTTTTTGCAATCAAGCTTGAGAAGGGTTTGGTTTTACTGATTTTTCCCTACAACAAAAAGTAATTAAACAAATCTATGAATGAGTAAAAGTCGAGTTAATAACCTGTTCATTGAAAAGTTTATCAAAACAACAACCAAAAAGGGGGGTATAAATAACGATTAATACACGGATAAAACTGTAACTTGTTTCGTACAGTTTATCTTCTGCAACATACACACTGATGACTTTTTAATTAAAACATATTGCGAGGATATAGCCGTGTTGTACAAACTACCTCGTATATTAATTCCAGAACGAGTTTCAAATTGGTTTTCACGTCCGTTCGGAGAAACTCGAAAGGGGCCGCACACACCACCAACCCCATTTCTGTCATGGAAATGACCGCATACAAATGCAATTATTGGGATTGGTTTTAGCATATAAATTTTCAAAATTAAAATTTCTGATTAGAACCACTTGCTTTATTTAACATTTTACTTTAATTTACTTTCTTTAATGGAATCAAGAAAATATTTATTTTTTGTTTGTGCTAAGAACAAAAATATTTATAGTGTAAACGTTTACAATCAACCTTATTCGTTTATTTAACATCAAAAATTCAGTTCGTGTAAAGAGTGGCTCGTATCGGGTATCTTCGGATCCTAACGTACTGCAACCGAAGATACGGGATACGATCAATCTTAACATGAACTTAATTTTTGACGAATGATAATTTAAAGAAAGGACAATAAAGGAAAGGAAATACAATTGTTTCCAATAACTTTTAGTAATAAATCTTTGTTACATAAAGACAACTACGAACAGTGTTTTATAAATTCCATTACGAAGTCATAGAGACAGATATAAATCTTAAAAGTACGAAACAAATTTAAAATATAAATTCGTTGTAGTAAAACGACGCTAGATCTGATTTAAGAATTGGGTTAGTTCGGATGAGGCTGTCGAACTCCCGAATGGGATACCGGGATTTGCTCTAACAAGACCTACGTGACCCCAAAATACTACATATGTATTCACTGATTTGGAAACGTGTCAGTTGCAAGTACGGGTCACTGAATAAGCCACCCAAAGCTCGTGTACATTGGAAAGCTTAATCCAAATCTGAACAAATAGATGCATATAACCGTAAACTGCAATCTGTAACGTGGTCCGATTATAAAAATAGAAAATGCAGACAAAAATCCTTTCAAACTTTCAATCAATATTACGTTTGTTTATTTTTAGTTTGTCATAGGTTAGATATTAAATAATATTTGAACTTTCTTCTAAAATATAGAAAAAGAATTTCTAACCAAGCTAACGTAACCAACCAAACAAAAAAAGAACAAGTCTTAATATACGGCGCCTCCACCAAATTGTTATGAAGTTAATTTATTGCTTACCCAAGTTATAAAATTAATTATGACTCACTCTCTGGAAGTTACCTTCAAAAAATAAAATAAAACAATGAAAATACGAAGACTAAAGGAGAGAGTAAGAAGCAAAACTGAAGGAGAGTTAACTAGGAGCTGCAAAAAGAAAAATATTACACGAATACAAGAAAAATGTTGCATCTCTCTCTCACTTTATAGTAGTACTACCACTACGTATACGATCAAGGGAAGACATATTATACGCCTCCTGAAAATCATTAATAATTTACCAATTAATTTTTCAGGAAAAGGAATTTTCAAAATACGTTTGGGTTTGGCGTAGAGAGACTGATTCCTGAAAGACCGCGCCGCGCGACTCCGAATTCAATTTTTAGGTACGTCCCCTGAAACCCGCTAATTAGGTAATGACCAATTAATTTTTCAGGAAGATTTCCTTTCGAAATACGTTTGTGTTTGCCGTAAAAAGTCTGATTCCTGAAAGACTGCACGACTCCGGATCCGGATTCAATTTTATCTCTGACTGTGTAGTCATAGGGTCGAGAGACCAAGAGAAGACGTACTTCCCCTGAAGACTGTTAATTAATAGCGAATTAATTTTTCAGAAAGATTTCCTTTCGAAATGCGTCGTGGGTTTGCTGTAGAAAATCTGATTCCTGAAAGACCGTACGGCTCAGGTTTGAATTTGTACTCTCCTGTACAAGACATAAGACCAAGAGACCAAACGGATATGTATACGTCCCCTGAAGACCATTAATTAATGACCAATTAATTTTTCAGGAAGACTTCCTTTCGAAATACGTTTGTGTTTGCCGTAAAAAGTCTGATTCCTGAAAGACTGCACGACTCCGGATCCGGATTCAATTTTATCTCTGACTGTGTAGTCATAGGGTCGAGAGACCAAGAGAAGACGTACTTCCCCTGAAGACTGTTAATTAATAGCGAATTAATTTTTCAGAAAGATTTCCTTTCGAAATGCGTCGTGGGTTTGCTGTAGAAAATCTGATTCCTGAAAGACCGTACGGCTCAGGTTTGAATTTGTACTCTCCTGTACAAGACATAAGACCAAGAGACCAAACGGATATGTATACGTCCCCTGAAGACCATTAATTAATGACCAATTAATTTTTCAGGAAGACTTCCTTTCGAAATACGTTTGTGTTTGCCGTAAAAAGTCTGATTCCTGAAAGACTGCACGACTCCGGATCCGGATTCAATTTTATCTCTGACTGTGTAGTCATAGGGTCGAGAGACCAAGAGAAGACGTACTTCCCCTGAAGACTGTTAATTAATAGCGAATTAATTTTTCAGAAAGATTTCCTTTCGAAATACGTCGTGGGTTTGCCGTAGAAAATCTGATTCCTGAAAGACCGTACGGCTCAGGTTTGAATTTGTACTCTCGCTGTACAAGACATAAGACCAAGAGACCAAACGGAGGCGTATGCGTCCCCTGAAGACCATTAATTAATGACCAATTAATTTTTCAGGAAGACTTCCTTTCGAAATACGTTTGTGTTTGCCGTAAAAAGTCTGATTCCTGAAAGACTGCACGACTCCGGATCCGGATTCAATTTTATCTCTGACTGTGTAGTCATAGGGTCGAGAGACCAAGAGAAGACGTACTTCCCCTGAAGACTGTTAATTAATAGCGAATTAATTTTTCAGAAAGATTTCCTTTCGAAATACGTCGTGGGTTTGCCGTAGAAAATCTGATTCCTGAAAGACCGTACGGCTCAGGTTTGAATTTGTACTCTCGCTGTACAAGACATAAGACCAAGAGACCAAACGGAGGCGTATGCGTCCCCTGAAGACCATTAATTAATGACCAATTAATTTTTCAGGAAGACTTCCTTTCGAAATACGTTTGTGTTTGCCGTAAAAAGTCTGATTCCTGAAAGACTGCACGACTCCGGATCCGGATTCAATTTTATCTCTGACTGTGTAGTCATAGGGTCGAGAGACCAAGAGAAGACGTACTTCCCCTGAAGACTGTTAATTAATAGCGAATTAATTTTTCAGAAAGATTTCCTTTCGAAATACGTCGTGGGTTTGCCGTAGAAAATCTGATTCCTGAAAGACCGTACGGCTCAGGTTTGAATTTGTACTCTCGCTGTACAAGACATAAGACCAAGAGACCAAACGGAGGCGTATGCGTCCCCTGAAGACCATTAATTAATGACCAATTAATTTTTCAGGAAGACTTCCTTTCGAAATACGTTTGTGTTTGCCGTAAAAAGTCTGATTCCTGAAAGACTGCACGACTCCGGATCCGGATTCAATTTTATCTCTGACTGTGTAGTCATAGGGTCGAGAGACCAAGAGAAGACGTACTTCCCCTGAAGACTGTTAATTAATAGCGAATTAATTTTTCAGAAAGATTTCCTTTCGAAATACGTCGTGGGTTTGCCGTAGAAAATCTGATTCCTGAAAGACCGTACGGCTCAGGTTTGAATTTGTACTCTCGCTGTACAAGACATAAGACCAAGAGACCAAACGGAGGCGTATGCGTCCCCTGAAGACCATTAATTAATGACCAATTAATTTTTCAGGAAGACTTCCTTTCGAAATACGTCTGTGTTTGCCGTAAAAAGTCTGATTCCTGAAAGACTGCACGACTCCGGATCCGGATTCAATTTTATCTCTGACTGTGTAGTCATAGGGTCGAGAGACCAAGAGAAGACGTACTTCCCCTGAAGACTGTTAATTAATAGCGAATTAATATTTCAGAAAGATTTCCTTTCGAAATACGTCCTGGGTTTGCTGTAGAAAATCTGATTCCTGAAAGACCGTACGGCTCAGGTTTGAATTTGTACTCTCGTTGTACAGTAATAAGACCAAGAGACCAAAAGGAGACGTACGTACCCTGAAGACCATTAATTAATGACCAATTAATTTTTCAGGAAGACTTCCTTTCGAAATACCTCTGTGTTTGCTGTAGAAAGTCTGATTCCTGAAAGACCGCAAGACTCTCTTGATTCAATTTTAACTCCTACTTAGTAGTAATGAGACCAAGAGACCAAAAGAAGATGTATATCCCCCGAAGACCATTAATTAATGACCAATTAATTTTTCAGGAAGACTTCCTTTCGAAATACCTCTAGTGTTGCTGTAGAAAGTCTGATTCCTGAAAGACCGCAAGACTCTTGATTCAATTTTAACTCCTACTTAGTAGTAATGAGACCAAGAGACCAAAAGAAGATGTATATCCCCCGAAGACCATTAATTAATGACCAATTAATTTTTCAGGAATTTTTCGAAATGCCTCTGGGATTGCTGTAGAAAGTCTGATTCCTGAAAGACCGCAAGACTCCGGATCCTGATTCAATTTTATCTCTCACTGTGCAGTACTAATAGGACCAAGAGACGAACACCGGTTACTACAAATAGATGCGTGTCTTTCTTCTGTATAGTATAGTCTCGTTTTTCTCGTTTCGCATTCAAATGATTTCAAGAGTCTGCCTCGCGGACTATACTGTTGAATACCAAAAACGAAATGTCCATGAAAAGTCCAGGGGAGGCTTGCTTTTCTCTAATGAAATCCATACTCAAATTACATTTTATTTTAAAAATAGTTTCAGTTCCTTTGTATAAAAATTCTTGTCTTTATAAATTGATAAGAGTTAAAAGGTAAAAGTCTTTGTTCGTATTTCTAGCCACGAATTCGCACCATCTGTATGATAAGAATCGTTACGTTAACGCATCCGACGACTTTTTGTTATCTATGAACAATTGGATTACTAATGCAGTTCGTGCATCACCGAAGACCGATTTAATTTTTAGTTATCCCCGTGTTCTTAGAGAAGGTGGTGTTCTTTATGGGTGCTCCTAATTTCTTTGTGGAATTAACAAATTCGTTCAGATTAATCAGGTATTTATCAATTTTTATTTGATCAGACTTCAGAAAGAAAATAAATACTTATTGTAACTTTAATAATAATTAATGCGATTAACTAATTTTTATTTAATTATTTAGAACAGACTTGAAAAGGGATGAAAATATTTGTTTCCAATGGATCCATTTAAATCTACAGTGAGACCAGAAATTCCTTTTACCTTTGCAGCAGAGATGTTTTATATATGGTAAGATTAATAATTTTATTTTTTTTTTTCATTAAGATTGACAGGGAAGTTTTAAAAATTGTAATAAAATCGAATGGATTTTCTTTGTTTGATTTTTAATTCAAGAAATCATGTTTCGACCAGAAAAATTTGCTTAGGTAACAAAATGAATCATCTTGCTGTTGAATAGTTTTGTGCTACAAATAAAAAGCCAGATGTTCTTATCTGCTATTCATTATTGAGAACTTTTCCCAAATTTATTATCAAACCAGGTGCGTCATAATAAGTAAAGTAGTTTTACGTTTACTTACATTATTTTTAACCAAATTGTGTCTTTAAATAATTATAGCGGAAAATTCTGTTTACTTTGAATGACAAAAATATAATTTCGCGACTTTATTTATACAGGATGTCTCAAATTGAGTGGTGTAATACTTGATTAAATTTGAAACCAGGTGCATTTGTAAGATACACACTAAAATGCTAAAAAAGATTCGCCAACTTTGGATTTTAAAAAAATTGTTTGTTCTCCGTACCAATCCTGAATTCTTAATTCTTTCCACGGCTTCTGCACTTAATTTTAGACGCTCTGTATACTACATTTTAGAATTATTTTGGCATATAATAAATTTAATAAATCATTAGGTCCTTTAACATTTTACTTCGGCCTCAATTTTATTCCGCAGTCGAAATAGGATACTTAGTTAATTATTTAAGATTTTAATATCCGGCTCTATTTCAGATATTCTTCAAACGTCTCCAAGGGCTGTATCTGATGTGTACCTACTAATGACTCGGGCTGCTGAAGTGCCTAACTGTTGATATGTATTGGACAACAGTAAGGGAGGATTATATCAGGAAGTGTAGTGCTGTGTAGTGAACTGTACTGTACTCTGAAGTGTGGTGTAGTGAACTGTACTGTACTATAGTGTAGTGTGAGTGATTGACATTGTTTTTTGGACAGTGTTTGGTTCGGGAAATGGTTGGATTTCGTGAATTCGCAAGAGGACAACGCAGTATTATTAAAGGTAGGTAGGTCTGACTACCAACGCTGGAAGGAAGACATTGTTATGTGAGTCGTTTTTGGTTGAGGGATTTTGATAATATTTGAAAATTATATGTACCTACTTTGAAAGAGAAACATTTGCTGTTTAATGTTTAATGGGTATTTTACATTACCCGAAGAAGCGTTCGCGTTTGCGTTACATTCGTTCAAAAGTTCGTGTAACTACTGCTCTTGTACCATTCGCGTTCGGTAGTTCTTGTGCTCATAATAACATAAAGAATTATGAATTACTATTACGTAAGTAGGGCTTTAATAATTAAATAAATCCAGGGTCTGCCTCCTGAAAAAACAGATAGTTTTGGTGCAGTGCCACTAAGGATAGAGGGGTTTCCCCTAAAAAGACTTAAATTTTCAAAGAATAATCAATAAATATGTAGGTAGCTCTTCCTAGCCAATAAATAGCAACTGACTGAAAAAAGTGAATGACGACAATGACGTTATTTTTATTTTAAAAACAACATGAAGCAATCAAAATATTTTCCGTCTTTGATGTACCCGCTTTTGTTTTATGAAGGCGCGGCGGCGCTTTTGTTTTCCCTGTCACTTGTTTTCAACTTTTAAGTGTTGACGTGAATGATTTCTGCCGTGATTGTTTTCTGGGTAATAATTTGTCAGCATAATGGATCTCGCCTTTAAATGGAGTTTTATTATGTGCTGCAAGATTAATTAATGCCCCAAGTACAGACTGCAATTAATTATTTTTAATTACTGATTAATCGCTTTAAGGATGGCGTGTTTTGTATGCTGAAAACTTTTCAGCCAAAAATACCATTATCCTAAAAACTGAAAAAGAAACAGAAAATTTGCGTCGATTTAAGTCAAAACAATTTTTTATTAGTTTTTTTTAACGCATTACGGAATATATTAATGCAAACTGTGATGTAATTAGTTCTTGTGAAAAGTAAAGCAAAAAATTTCGTTTGAAATTTTCATGTTAAAGATAACTTACAAACGAATTTATTTGTACTAAGGATAAAATATTCTAGTTACTTTAATTCGTTTTGCATCCTAATGTGAAGCTGGCGCCTCCCACCATTAGTCACAAACAAGAATTTAATGCAAATATTATAATTACACCCCTTTTTTTATTTTCAAACTAATCTCAAAATAAATACACACAGTAATAAAATTTCCAAATTTATTAAATATATAACATACAAAAATGTATAAAAAAAATCGACATGCCTATTAAATATTAAAGGTTCTCCATATTTCCTTCCGGTAATCTCTTAATACATTCTTAGAATACCAGAGGAATACAAATAATACAATAAATCAAATACAATTCCATTCATAAAATAAGGATTTATATAAAAAAAAAATTATTTAACTTTCTTATGATCAATACAGGTATGTTTCCATCTTTGTCCAGTCAAAATATTAACTTGAAATTCTTTACGGCACTTAAAACATAACAAAGCTTGTTCATCTTTATGAAACCGAGCAAAATGTTCAATTAACTGAGGGTACGCAAAACAATCTGTGAAGGTTTCTGAACAAAGATTACATGAATACACGACACAAGTGTTATTAATAATTTTTTTTAAATTCTCAATATCTGCGTGAGTAATATCCGTGTTAATTAATTTTATTATCTTGTTAATATTCTCAAAGCTAACAGTAGAGTGATCAGGTTCTTGTACTGCTTTAAATTTTTTTAACGCAAACTCAACCTGTGGGGTGATGATTTCATAAAAGTTGATAGTTGTTTGTTCATTATGTTTTCTGGAATTCGAAGTAAAAATTAATACCGTCCACATAAGTTTCTTTAGACTTACTTTTTAGGGTCCGAGCTAACCATTTTTTTATTCCTAATGTATTTGCTTCTGCCAATATGATACCCAATGGAAATATCTGTACACATCGTGCAGTTATAAACATTGACCTCCTTGATATCAGCTAAAAATTCTGTGAAAATTTCTTCAAGCTCTTTTACACGAAACAGATTAATCTAAAATCAAAATGGACATGAAGTTAAATTAAAACCAAAAGACAATCGTACCCCTTACCTCAGGTAATTTGTTTAACATTTGGATAAGTTGCTGGAAATAATAATAAAAAAACTCGTAACTATATGGTTGTAATTCTGCATCGGTTTTAATCTTCTTAATATAATTAATATGGTTCGCTTCTGGGAAAAGTGTAAGGTCACCACAAAGTGCAATGTAGCGTTCAAACTTATGATTATTATTCCTTGTTAAAGATAGATCTGGTAAATTAACTTCTGCAGTAACATATACCCAATTTAAAAATTCCTTTAGTTGTAAGATCCTCCAAGGCTTTTCCATGTGTTGTTTTATTAAAATGCTTCCTAATGAGATTAGAATTTTTTTTAGACGATTTGAGGAGAAAAATTTAATAGTACCTACCATTTCCTTCCATAAACACGACGTTATTTAAAACTGAAGGGGGTCCACCAACACATAATATATAAGGTGCAACCTTTTTTTCATTTCCCTTCTTAACACCACCAACTTTTGTCTGTACAGCAACTTCTGTAGTTTCACTTTCAGTCTGATCAGCTGGGGCAAATTTGCTTACATTTTTGATAATAAAATTGCTTTTAAAAATAAGATATTGACGGAATCGTTCGTACCATTCCATACGAGGCAATTGCCCACTGTAATACTCGACACCTCTTTGCCAACCAGGCCAAACTGTCATATAATAAACTAAAGCTTCTGCTAAAACAGACACTAGGCGTTTATTAAGCTTCTTCGTATTAATTGTAAGATCCTCGCAGAACATTTGCTCCAACTGTTGCTCATCGATTTCCAATTTTTCTTTATTAATCACAGCAGTGAAAAATTTAATCAAATTCGTTTTTTCATTTGGATTTACTTTCACGTGTGTTCCAGTTGGTAAAAATGTTATGTTTGAAAAATCTGGTATGGTTTCAGTCATTTTGAAAATGATAATTTGAAGAAAATCCGGAAGCATATAAAAAAGTAAAAAAGATAACCTCAAAAACTTTGCTTGACAGGTTTGTTTGACGGTTGTCAAAATAGGCTGTGGCTAACAAGCAGCTGCAGGTAGATTCTTTCCATAGTGCTGAAAACGGAGAAAATTTTCGAATCAGTTTTTAACAGAATAAATTCAAATTCGATCAAATTTTAAACTAGGTATTTCATATGTAAATTAGGGTTATAACATCAAATAAAAGTCAAAACTCCATAAAATATACTTTATTATTTAAAAAAACGTATGTACTAATACAAAAATATAAATTTTAAAAACATAGAGACTATTCCCCATTTAAAACTCTACATAAACTTTTAAAATACGTACAAAATTAAAAATTCTTAATTTATACATTAAGAACAAGCATGAGACCATCGTTTCCCCGCTAAAATATTTAAAGGAAACTCTTCAAGACATTTATAACATTTTACATTTTGTTCAGCTGAATGTTTTTCCACAAAATGTTGTGTTAAATTATAATAAGCATCATATCCTATAAAATTTGTTGAGCACAAAGTACAATCATACATGATACAAGTATTATTTATAACAGTTTTCAAGTTTTCAATCATATCCGAACTGCAATTTCTATATTTATTAATATTTTTAAACGAAATTGCATCTGTAGAATTAAAATCTTGCTCTGCATAGAGATAATTTAAAGTAAAATCTACTTGAGGGGTAAGGACTTCATAATAATCGATTGGATTTTGAACCACAGGTTTCCTGAAACAAAGATTAGTTCCAAATTATTAAATTAAAAAATACAGACGGGGTTGGTTATTAAAATTCAGTGTCTCAACTTACTGTGGAATCTGATTTTTTCTAATATACTTGGACTTTCCAATATTAAACCCAATGGAAGTTTTTGTACACACAGTACCACCATAAACATCGACCTCCTTAATATCATTTAGAAAATGCACAAAAATCGCTTTTAATTCTTGTACCCGATTCTCATTCATCTAAACATAAACCATAATAAAACACTGAAATACTAAACAACGCAAATCTTACCCCAGGAATATTTTTAACAAGTAGATAAAAGTGATGTAAGTAGTAACCAATAAAATCGTAAGAATATGGCACTAATTCATGTTCACGTGCATTCGCAGTCTTTGTAATATGTTTAACATGATCCGTTTCAGGAAGTACAACAACATCATCACACAGTGTCACGTAACGTTCAAATTTATGGGTATTAGTACGTGTAAACGATAGGTCTAATAATTTTATTGTTACAGAAACATAAGGCCAATTTAAAAATTCGCCTATTTTTAAATTAGACCATGGCTTTAGCTGACGTTGCTTTATTAAAATATCACCTAAAACATACTTTTATTACTGAATGTATACTTTAAGACAAATTTTATTTACCTTCAAATTCCTCAAAAAGAATATTATTGAGGACAAAAGGTGGTCCACTGATCCATAATGTGTAAGGTGCAATTGTTTTATCCAACGGATTAACATTTGCTTGAACTTGTGCATCTTTACTCGAGGGTTCATTATTCATACCCACAGTATATTGCGCAGCATTTTTAATCACTTCATAACTTTTAAGTATAAGATAATTTTTAAACCTTCCACACCAATATTTAGACGTAAATTCTCCTCTATAAAATTCATCGCTTCTCTTCCATCCTGGCCAAATTTTCATGTAATACACCAAAGCTTCTTGTAAAACAGCCTGAAGTCGTTCATCAATTATACTTATTTTTAAGTTTAAATCTTCAAGCATTATTTGTTTTAATTGTTCCTCGTCCAGTTCCAAAGGTTGATGATTTATTAAAGCATTGAAAAGGGTGGGCAAGTCTGTTTTCTTTCCTTCGCCTGTCTGGCATCGATTTGCATTTGGTAAAAATTTAATTTGTGGTGAAATGGTAGACATTTCGTACTGAATAGAAAAACTGTAGTTAATCGATATAAAAAGCTTAATTTCTACTCTTAATTTATAATATTTACCTTAAAAACTTAGATCTGACCCACAAATTTGACTGGTAGGAAGTTTGACGTTTGTTTTCTAAGGTTATGTTCCAAGTTCCTTGACGTTTCAAATTTGAATTATATTAACAAAGTTAATTTACAAAGTAAGTACATAAAATGAATCTTAAATTACTAATAATAAGTAATTCGCTGTTCAATTTAGGTTAGTTACCCACAAGGTATGTCGAATCAAGAAAAATTTAAGAACCAAAAATGGTATCGGCACCGAAAGAAATACTCTTCTCAAACTACAGTAAAACTTTCATCCGACAATACTAACCCAACCCTTCATGGATATTCTGGATTCAAATTATATTTCCCTAATGACCAATCCATTGATTTACCAAGAACATTAACAAATGTATCAACATTCGAAAAATACATCAAATCCAATGATAAACAGTTTTCTGAATTAGAAATATGGAATCACAAAGTCTTTTTTATAGATCTAAAGCAACTACAATCAGATAAAGAATTTAAAACCAACTGGGACGAATTTGAAAACGATATTATTACAAAAACCGAATACTGTTTATCTTGCATGGGTTTAGCCATGCATCAAACGCTTGTCCAAACCGAAAACAAAGAAATGCCTTTTATAAATGCTCGAATAACTAACCATCAACCTATATTAAGTTTAAAAAACCTTAAGGTTAACTATTTCGGAAATTTAGTATCTGTCCACGGAACTGTTATCAAAGCCAGCAACGTAAGATTATTATGTAAACGCATGACATTTACTTGTTCATCGTGTGCAGGTACACAGATCATAAATCAACCTGATGGGATATATTCAACTCCAAATAAATGTCCAACAAAAGGATGCAAAGCTAAATCAAATTTCCTTCCGGTATTATCATCTAAAACTACTACTACAATTAGTTGGCAAATTATAAAACTGCAAGAGTTAGTTGAAATTGATCAAGGAGAAAAAGGAAGAGTTCCTCGAATGATTGAATGTGAATTAACTGAAGATTTAGTTCGTTGTTGTATACCAGGAGATGATATAACAATTACTGGAGTCGTTAAAGTCCGGAACACTAATGAAGTGAGAAATAAAAAAAATCAACCTTCAGTTTTCCTTTTATATCTTGATGCTATTTCAGTAATTAATAATAAAAATCAAGCTTTAAGCTCCGTAGATCGAATAACGTTCACTACGAATGATTATTATGCGATAGAAAAAATCCATGCAGAACCATTTCTTTTTCGTTTTTTGGTTAATTCACTTTGTCCAAATATTTACGGTCATGAACTTGTTAAAGCAGGACTATTACTAACTTTATTCGGGGGCACAAATAATACCCAGGGTGATATACCAACCCGTGCTGTTTCCCATGCATTAATGGTTGGAGATCCAGGATTAGGGAAATCCCAGATTTTACAAGCTTGCGTCAATGTAGCTCCTCGAGGAGTATATGTTTGTGGAAATACAAGCACAAGTGCTGGATTAACCGTTACAATGACTAAAGAATCGAATGGGGATTATTCCCTTGAAGCAGGTGCTTTAATTTTAGCCGATCAAGGCACCTGCTGTATCGACGAGTTTGATAAAATGACCAATCAACATCCGTATTTACTTGAAGCCATGGAACAGCAAAGTATTAGCATTGCCAAAGCAGGGGTTACTTGTACTCTTGCTGCTTGTACAAGCATCCTAGCTGCCGCGAATCCTTCTGGTGGACACTACAATAAAGCAAAGACGGTATCAGAAAATATAAAAATGAGTTCTCCTTTAATTTCCCGGTTTGATTTAGTTTTTATTTTACTTGACCAACCTTGTGAACAAAAAGATCTTTTATTATCTGAACACGTTTTAGCTTTACATTCAGGATTAAAAAATAAATCATTTTCTATTCACAGTTCCTCAGATAAAACTATTTTTTTAGAAGATCGTTTAAAATTTAAACCTGGAGAAGACATTGATTTGCTTCCTCATCAATTATTTAGAAAATATATTGCTTATGCCCAAAAATATGTTCATCCAACTGTTTCTAAAGATGCACAAGATGTTCTCCTGCAATTTTATTTAGAACTTCGAAAACACTGTCAAACTAATCATTGTTCACCAGTTACAGCCCGACAATTGGAATCTTTACTTAGACTCACCCAAGCAAGGGCGAAAGTAGAATTAAGGGAAGAAGCTACAGCAGCCGATGCTGTTGATGTTATAGAAATAATGCGGCATAGTTTTATGGATATTTTTACTGACGAGTTAGGAAGTTTAGACTTGAATAGGTCCCAAAATGGTTCTGGATTAAGTAAACAGAATCAGGTTAAAAAATTATTGATATTATTGCAAGAAAAGGCTGAAAATTTAACACAATCTGTGTTTACCGTAAAAGAAATACAGGAAGTTGCCGAAGAAGCTGGGATTTTGAAAAATAGATTTCACGATGTCTTAGAAACTTTAAATCTTCATGGATACCTTATAAAGAAGTCTACGAACCGATATCAACTGACAAGCGTTGATTTTGTTTAAAATCTTTACATTAGTTTTTTTAATTTTTAAATTTCGCGCCATATTCCTAGAAATATTATTTAATTTTTTGTAAGAAAAATTAATTTTTTGTACCTTGTTTATTAAATACCTATAAATTAATAATTTAATTTTCAATGTTAATAAAAAATATTTTGTCATCAAATAATGGTTGGTTTTTTTTATCACGAAAATTTATTAAGGGATGTTCATGTTTTCAACCTAAAATGAATATTTTGTGTAGTATTGGGTGAAGGAAAAAATTTAGAAGGCTTCTCACCAGAATGTGAAATTTAAAAGGCTTTTCCCCACTGTGCTGTATTTATTTTTTAAATTTGTATTACATTTTCAAAATAGGTAAGATGTTTGTCAGATAGTTGGTGTAATTTATAAGAGGAGTGGGCGCCTATGATTATACAGCCCTTTGTCCTTCTCGTATAATTATTCTCCCACCCCCCTTAAAAGAGTTTTACAAAAAATAATATTTCACCCCTAATAAACAAAATAAAATCAGAGATGGAATTAATTCAGAAGCTGAATTGCAATAACTAGTGCTGCATGAAGTACATGCTAATGTTTTTAGTCCCATTCTTTCTTCTATGAAAGCTGTACCTATCTGGCAGTAACCTGGATCGGAGCAGATTCTTATTATTGACTCACGTGTTGCTAAAAAAAGACAAACATTTGGATTAAATTTTTTCAATATGATTAATGAAATGAATACTTTTTTTTAATTTATTGAGGTTCATCAATTATTACCTAGTTAGTCGGTATCGTAACAACCCCTACTTGTAAATTTTGTATTCGGATAAATTAAATTTTTAATTTATTTACAGTTACTTATAATGTTGATATTTACCAAAGTGTTTACTAAAAGTATGTGCAGCTAAGGTATGTTTTATACAGCTATACTCGCAATTGGTTGTAGCGTGTGCAAGTCCTGAGGTATCTCTACATATACCACCGTCATTCTTTTTCTCAACACAGTGGAAGCATTGTAGGGTAGTCCCTAAAACAAATAATTATTATGTAACACCACAATTAAAAGTTTGTTGTAACACTTGGTACCTTCTTGCAAAAAAACAAATAATAGGACAAAAAAGAAAATGTAATGGAAACTGTTACACATCCTAAATTTAGATTGCGTTTGAGTGGTTTTGTAACCTTCCCACAAGTGTGCTATTTTAAAATTCGCTGTGAAAACATAACATATATGTAGGCTAAAATATTTAAAAAGCTCTGTTTTAAAAGAAAATCCCGAAATGGGGGCAATAAAGCCAAGAAAATTTAAAGTCGGATGCGCTCATTGATTGAAAATGCGACTCCTTTGGTAATGTCCCGAAAAAAATTGCAAAGGGAAAAGGGGGATTTTAGGAAATATAATAAAAAATCACGTAAAAAAATAAAAACAGTACAGTGGGGAAGAGCCTTTTAAATTTCACATTGTGGTGAAAAGCCCACTAAATTTTTTTCCTCCATCTCCAAACGCGGAAATCTGTTGAGTACCCAACGAAATTATCAAAAGTCGGTGTCTATGAAGTCATTTGTGCTATATTACACCAAGTTATCACCCCAAACGTGTTTATTTAAAATTGAGTGAACCTACAGACCGAACACCCTTAAAAGAAAAAACCATCTAGGTTTCTTTTTGTTCAAATTATAAAGAGTGAAGTTTCCCTTCACCGGCCGGAAGGGAGACTTTGAAGAAAGAGGTGCAAGAAACTAGAAATAATAGGGTATGGACAGGGAGAAATTTAGGGAAACCTCAAAGCAATGACCATGAAAGGAAAGAGAGTAAATAATTCTACGGGGCCCACAAAAGGCTGTAATCATAGGCACCCACTCCTCTTATAAATTACAACAACAATCTAACATTTCCCCTATTTTGAAAATTTCCAACCCTGGAGTACTACCCAATGAAATTTAGGTAACGTAATAAAAATTGAAAAATAAATACAGGACAGTGGGGAAAAGCCTTTGAAATTTCACATTGTGGTGAAAAGCTTAGTAAGTTTTTTTCTTGTAGGTAGGGGTGATATTTGGGAGGTATAATGTTGTATAATAAGTTTTGAATTTTTAAAGAAATAATTTATTTACAATAAAACAAAACAAAACTTTTTGCATTTAGAATAATTTGAGAATAGCGATTTAACAATTTAAAATAAATATACAATTACTTTTAAATAATAGGTAATTTCACAAAACAACTGATGAAGCGACTATGTATAAACTAATTTAAACAAGGTGAAAATATTACAAAGTTTACAAATGCATAAAATTAATAAAAAGTACCTATATTATAGTATAGTGATTCAAAATTCGTTAGGGTTAGCTTTTGTAGCCTATACTAATATTTGTACCAATCATATATTAATTAGAAATACGACATCAATTTTGTTTTACAATATATTTTTTGTAATTTTTAATAATGGTATAATTTTCACATACTTAAGATTGATATACACATATATCAACAATTTTTAATTTTCAAAAAATTTCAAAAATATTTCTCTCCTCAACTTGATTAAAAAATTCCACTGTCCATCATACTGATTTTTTATTGAGTGTTTAACACTACGATTACATCATAAAAATATTCTTTCACCTTTCATCTCGTCACAATTCAGCCTAAATAACCAGCACCTATCTCGGCTACGGTTCAACAAAACCGTACAGTTACAAAACAAATGGGTTACAATTTCACAATGGTATGACATTTGCAAGGTAGCTAAATTTCAAATGGCACATTAAACTAACCGTTACAGTATGTTGAACCGCAGTCGGACACATATGCAACCTACAAGTATTATTATTATTATTATTTTAAACTAATGATCTTTGATCACTCTTAAACAACTCAACATCTTACACAATCATGAATGAATCACAGTAGGCGCTGATTTTTTCTGACCATAAACACCAATAATTTAGTCCTCAGACTCTCATTAATTAACACATTGTAATTTTTTTTAAATGAAAACATTTCAAGGTCCTCTAACACTTATGTACAAGATTTATCAACACAATAGATACCCCTACCCATTTTTACATTCATTACAGAAAACAATTCTAAACAGAAGTTGATCCATAACAATTTTTTTTAATTTTTGTCAAACATGAAGGGGGCAAAGGGTTGAAAATATTAATCAGGGCCATCCCCTGAAGGGATAACAAACAAATCTCCAAAACCATAACAATCTGAAGCCTTTTTTTATTTAATAGAATGGAGGGGGCAGGTAGAGATCTAAAACAATTATCGTGTGAGGGGGGAGAGGGTTAAAAAAATCAGCCCTGGGGAAAATAAGGGAATAAAAAATTAATCTGTAGACTTACAAAAAGAAAAGAGAGTAAATTAAATGGAGACACAGCCAACTTGACCACCTTTTCTTTGGGATTACAAAGAAATAAAAGTATAAATCGTTAGGTTAGTATATTATGAACAACTTTTCTTTAAAAAAAATTCTCATAACTCGTAGTAATATAAAAATAACAAAGGGGTATCATAAATATTGACTCGCCCTGTACTATATCCATAATAGGCTGTTATTTTGCAATAAAACGCTCATTCTACTTCCATTAAAAATCATCTTGTGCTAGAAAAGTCATGGCACCGAGTAGTAATGGTAAAAATGATATTTGAAAGTTGGGAGGGATTTTTGAATGAATTCGGTGCCACGAATACAATCCGATACGAACTATTATTGTTGTGATGATTTTAAAAGAAAAACGTAAGGGAGTAACCAAAGCGAAAAATGCAAAAAACAAATAAGTATCACCACATCAATAATACAGAACTTAATTAATCTTAATCTTAATTCTGTAATAACTAAAAGTAATTAATCAACAATTTAACAATATTTGATTTTTAGGACTACATCATGTCATAGGCATACTTAAATAAAACAAACAAAAAAAAAACGATTATTGCATATATACCAGCTATATACGATAATCATTTCTACGCTATTACAGCACGTCAAATGGTAAAACGATAATGAAACTAAACTGAAAAATTATACGTACAGCTGGGATGTTACAGAACGACATATAAACAATAAAAAGATAAACCTAAAACCATATGCAAAAAAATGCATAGCAGAAGTAGCATTAAATCATTCTAAAACATCCCTCGTGCGCTATACAGGGTGTCCAAAAAAAGAAAGCCGCATATAGTATATACACACACATGCACACTGGGAACAGATCTCTTTCTTATTTAAAAATCTAAAAAATAGCGTGTTTTATTTTAAAATTCTAAAGGAAAAACCTTTGCTATTAAAGTACAACTTTGTGCTATTCGAGACACCCTTTCGGAACTACCAAACCTTCACGAGATATCAAGTTTTAATAGCAAACAATATTTCTTAAAATTATTTACAATGTTTTTTTAAAAAAAAGAGGAGGTCAAGTTGGCTAATAAGATTCAATAAAACCAACTTGATCCCCCCCCTTTTTTAATAATAATTGTAGGTATCGATTTTTTTCTTATGTAAATGTTACATAGGTATTAATTGTGTGTATAAATCGTATATACACAACAATGAAGTAAAATTCGTTATGTATACTTGATAAAAAAAATACCACAAGATACCGACTATCTATAAATATGAAGGAACAATTTGTTGTACAGGATGCTTCATTTATCACCCCCCTAATATTTTTTTAATGCAAAAAAAGTTTTTCTAAACATTATCTAATCTAAAACCTGAAGTTTAAAAAATTTACATACCTTACTATGATTATAGAACAAAAAATGTTTAAAAAAAACACTTTTTTTTTAATTAAAAAAAATAAGGGGGTGGATAATGAAACAAACTTTTTATTTTTGTGGGTATTACAAAATGAAGCAAATAACAAGCTTATTTTTGGTGCAATTAGGTAACACCCTTTGCTGAATTTTTTTGATTAATTTTTCTGTTTTTTTATTTTAACAAAAATCGTTTTTTGAATATTCAGCCTACGGCCAAAATAATAATAAAAGCTCTTTTCATATATACAGAATGCTCATAATTAAGATAAACAAGGTGTCCAAAGTAGAGGGGGGGGGGGTAAATTAAAAAAAATCTAGCGATAATCTTGATTTTCATAAAATAGTTTATATTAGCCACAGCAGATGGAGCCAAAATGCAATTTTATAATTACTTATCACAATGTGATTCCCCTTTTTATACAAATCTTTAAGAAATGTTTGTAAACTTGAATCTATTCTTTAAATTAATCTGGTCTAACCCAAGCTTAAATTTTTTCATGAAAATCCCAATTACATAAAAAAAAATAGCTGGCTTGGTATAAATATGAAGGCAAAAATATTCCCTACATGGGACACCCTGTACAATGACCATAAATTAAATGTTTCTCCCTTTCACTGATTTATTATACAGGATGAGTTAACACTATTAACCCAGGCATGTAAAAAAATTCCAAACAAGGTTTTTAATGGAAGTAGCTAATGTAATAATTTTTTTTTATAGCACACTGTAATAATAGCGCCGCAGTCGTCATCTTGGGTTTTTAAATGTTTGCCAAACTCTGATTCATTTTTTTTTTATTGCATTTTATAAGAAAAATGTCTTATCTATGACAAAGTTTTTTTAAGGATTCATAAAAAGAACCAAAAAAAAGGAATCAGTATATAAAAAAAAGTAGTCATGCCATTAAAAAAAATCCAAGATGGCGGAACTATTATTAGTTTATGAAAAAAAAAACAACTACATACAGTAGGTAATAGAGTCGCATTAAATTTTTGTTAAGTCATCTTTTTTGTAATAAAAATTTGGGTTACATGTGCTGACTCACCCTGTAAATAAAAATTGATCAATTTGGCTGTATTTCCATTAAAATTACGTGACAAACTTGACCAGAATTATTTTTAAAGATATCAAAAGGGCTTAAACAACCTCTTTGAATAAAATTAATAAACGGAAACTTTTTGTTTAAAGGCAAAAATTTAATTTTTATTAATAATTAAGCTTCAATATATTAACAATTTTATATTATTTGTGATCACTCTGCATATATTTCTATAGTTATGAAAGCATTAAACGCTTGTTTTTTCTTAAAAAAAAATTATAAATAGGCTTTGTTTTTTCTTAATTATTTTTCTTTTCACTGTTTGTATTAAAAAATCAAATAATAATAATAATAATATAAATTACGAGCTTATGTAAAAGCAAAGTGTCATCATAATATACAATAATAGTAACAAATAAGATACCAACTAATAAAAACATTATAAAAGTTGAACAAAGTACGTTACAACAAAAAAAAAATAACTATCATAAAACAGAAAAAAAAATAAAATCGGAAACAAGTGTTTTCTGAAATTACCAAAAAAATTCGAATACAAGCGAAATATACATAAAAAAATGTACATGAAATAATACACCATCTGGGGTGAAGTAATAGATAGTAAAAACAAAAGAAAAATTAAAAAAACGTCCATTCTCTCTTTACATGGGATATTAAAACTTGATATACCGTAACTAAAACAATTAACACGATTACTCAGCTTCATATTGTTGGTCATTACGGAGTCGTTTGGCTTCCGGCTCCTGCATACTATCTGATGTTTCCCCACCACTTGCCGGACTGCCCATGCTTTGCTCGTCGATGTGCCTTTTCAAGTCCAACCCTAAGTTACTGTAACCCCCACTATTAAAAAATAAATTATTATACTTTTCTACCCCTACATGAAAAACTTTTTAAACCTACCTGTAATGAGAATAATTGGCAGCTTGTACAATGACAGGTTGCGGTGAATATCCAGCCGGAGATAAAGATTGTTCTTCTATTATTTGCCCAGAGCTCACTAATTGGTATTTTTCCACTGTAAATAAAAAAAGTTTACTTAAAAAAATCATCAAGGAAAATTCTCAAGGTTTAAATCAGGAGACTTAAACGGCCAATGAATTACATCCCAATTACCCTGAACATTATATATTTTTAAAATCAGGCCAAAAAGAAGCCCCTAGATTTAAATCAGGAAACCTTGGTGGCCACCCATTATGTAATTTCAGCCTGAATTTTATTTATTTTTTAAATCATGCCAAAAAAGAGGTTCTAGGTTTAAATAATTTTTTTTAAATGTAAACTTACCATCTTGATGGTCTTGTCCATTAGCAGAGTTCATGACCTGCGAATGCTGATCTAAATCTCCCCTGCTAGGTAATAAGAGTCTAGCTTTAGTAGCACCAACAAGCGCACTCATTTGTTGATGTCCAATCATGCTACCTGAACCTGGATAAGCAACACTAGGATGTCCGGGACTTCCAGGTGCTGACTGACTAACATCAACCATCTGTTCTGGCACTGGAGAACTTTCCCGGGATAAAGCATCCGGTGTCATGATTCCTGATGACATTACATGGTTTGGAGACGCAGGAGCACTTCTATAAAAAAAATATGTTACTTTTACTTGCAAGGATTGTTATGGGAAAATTAAACTAACCTTGAACTTAAACCGAATGGAGCCCTAAAACATGGCACACCTCTTTGTCGCCTCCTCCTAAAAGCTTGTTCGATTAATTTTGCTTCAGATTGTGGATCGATTCGCCAGAAACTTCCTTTACCGGGTTCTTCTTGACTTCGTGGCACCTAAGAAATAAAAACAATGAATGTAAAGGAAAAAAAAAATTAGTTTGATCTACGTACCTTAATAAAATAACGATTAAGACTAAGATTATGTCTAATAGAATTTTGCCAACCCTTATCGGCTGTACGGTAATATGGGTAATGCTTGGTGATGTAACTGTAGATACCAGAAAGTGTCAACTGTTTATCAGGAGCACTCGCAATAGCTTGTACTATTAATTGTGCATAGGAATACGGAGGTTTTGCATCATCTTTACTACTACTGGCACCATAGCCATCATTTACTACAACTGAGGGCATCTAAAATAGAATTTTTTTTATGATTAAGTCCACACAAAAGGGTCTTTATTAATTTAAAAAAAAATCCTTACTGAGTTTCCATTAGATGTAGGTTGCCTGTAAACATGTTCTGGGCTATGGCTCGACATCTGATGTCCATCATCACCTCCTCTATGCGCAACTTGTGCGGCATAATGCGCAACCATTTGTAATTCGGCCGATACATTCCTCCTACCATGACCCCCTGCAACCGAAAAGAAATCACTTTCTTGATTCCTTATCCATCCACGAGTTAAGGACAAACCTCGAGGACTTGCCGGACAACTATTAGCAGCACTAATGGTGCCAGTTGGTGAAGGAAAAGGGCTGCCAAAATTATCATTATCGGGGATGTTGATGCGTAAAGGTGGTAAAGGTCCTCCCACACCTCCACCTGGCCTGTCGCGTGGTCGTACTGGTGATACTTCATGAACTTTTGGAGGAGGTTCCATTGACTCATCCACCAATGATTGAAATGATAGGCGAATATTTGTACTTGGAAATCTTAATGTACATCTGTAGAAAAAAATAATTAATGTTAGGTGCCTGACAATACCTCCCCACAACAAAATCAAGCCTTTTTTTCCAAATGAATGTCTTCTATCCTTGCTTGCAAACTTAATCTAGCCAAGAAAATAAAATTAATAGTACTGGGACCATTTTTTGTTACATGACAATACCTCCCCATATCAAAACTTTTGCCCAATTTCACTTTAAATTTTTGTTTGTGAATTTTAAAGCAAAATAAATGTTTCCTTAATGATTTTAACTTCCAAACAATAAATTATAATCATGTTGCAGTTAAAAATCGTTTACTTGATTAAATCATAAACTTAGATTTATTTTTGCTACAAGTGCGTTTGTTGTTTATCATTATCACATTTAGTATCAACTTTTGCTGATAAGACAAAGTTGATAAATAGTAACATTAATAAATTTTGCCTAGATATGATTTTCCTTTTATTTACTACAAATAAAATGATATATGATTATATCTTAACTAAATATTATTATAGAGATTGTTTCCTTTTTTTTTTTTATTAAAAACTCGTGTTTTGCAAAATCGGTTTAGCAAAAAATTGAGTTGCGTATACAAATGCACGTACATGTATTTAATAAAGGAATAAGGAGAGTGTTTTCCATACAACAGTACAAGCAAATCAAACATAGAAGAATTAAGTGTTAATTTTAGAAAGTTTTTATTTTATAAATAGACACGACGATAATGCACTAATTTGCAATTTAAATCATACGATTTTAGTTCAAAAAGTCTCACCATTTATCAATCGTGTAATAATAGTAAACCGAGTAAAACTATTCATTGATAATAATAATACACTAACCTATTATTAACTACAAAAACAATAAATTCTTCCTAGTATTATTTTTAAATTGGAAATTCTATTTTCCATAATTAGTACTTAGCATTGTTTATAAACTACAAGAAAACATCAACAACAATGGTGTTGCTTAAGGGTCAGCCTAGGGCCCTGTAATATTTCACATTTTTCAACAATGTATTTTTTTTTTGACAAACAAGAACAGCTCAGGTAATAATCTTTTTACACATGGTGTTGCTTGGGGTTTCGTCTTAGGACCAATACTATTTTAAAAATGGGACCCAAAAAAAGTGGGAGAAATCCAAAAAAAAAGATGATTTCTGACTTGGAATTCAAATAAAAAGGATTAGTTTTGGGAACCAAAATTTGTCCTGGAAACAAAATAAAAATTTAGACTTATGTAATTCCCCTAAATGGAACAAAAAGTATCAATACTCGGGGATTATTTCCAGGCCCCATATTATTTAAAAATTTGAAACACTGGGATTTGTGTAACTCCCTAAAATATATTGACTCAGCATAGACAACCATTCTCATTGGTGATGCTCAAGGAGTACTTCTAGGGCCTGTATTATTTAATAAACTCGAGTTGTTGTTCCTTATCATCAACCACGAGTACAAAAATTGAAGATTGCATAATTCTTTAAACTAGTGACTCAACATAACCCAAAATCCTCAATGGTGGTGCTCAGGGATCAGTTTCAGGGCCCCTATTATTTAAAAATTCGAGATTGAAAAACTTTACACTACGAGTCTTTATGACTAACTTCTCACCATAGGTAGGCAATTCTAATTGATATGATGTTACACAGGGATTATTCTTAGGCCCGATGTTATTCAAAAATCTTATAGGTCATGTATTATAGGGAACAGTCTGAAGACTGCTTACTCATGTTCTTTCTAATTAGAGAAATGTTAACTGTTTCGTGTAATGTAAACAAAAACAGGTTTAAATGTTTCTAGTCATAATTAATATTGTTAACATTTTAACATTATTGTTAACTTCATCTAGACATTTAAATAAAAACCTGTAGTATAGTACTATTTATATTTTCAACAATATTTACTATACGATAATAGAACAAGTGCTTTTACATTAAATCAGGTAGTACTATAGGGCACCTGTATAGAAAATTTTATTTCCTGTTTACAATGTAATAATGACTTGTTATTAATTATATCAATAAAACCACACGTGTCATTAACGAGCAGACAGTTCTTGAACTGTTGAATTCTAATAAGGAGTAATACCTATAACATTTTTATTAGAATATATCAGCAAAATTTATGGATAAAATATTCTAATTAACTCGCACGTTTTTCTTCACCTTAATTAGTAAAATTAATTCAGAGTAGGCTGTGATCTTAAAATAAATTTCTTTTTGGAAAAAATTAACGCAATTTTCAAAAAAAAAAAAATTTTGCTACGCAAATAGTGAATGAAAGTAGCGCGCCATATTTTTTTTCTAAAGCATTATTTATATGCTAAACGAGATACAAGGTCAGCGTAAAAATGTCCATAAAGGTCAGATTTGTACGCTTAATCGTGAACTTTGCTACTTAAATTGCCGTGTTATTGGTCAAGAAATGTAAACAAACTAACAGATTAATGTTTGACTGCATTTCGAGTCTATACTGTATGCTGTGCCAAATAATCTTAGAATTTTTGTCATCCTACTTGGTTTATTTTTTTACGAAAATAGCACAGCAAGGATGACGCAGGTCTTTAACATTACAATTTTTTTATACGTAGGTAAAAAAAAGTTTCGTTTCTAAAAAGACGCACGAAATATTTTCTTTACATTGTGAACATCTTTTGGTCAAGGCTGTATAGTATCACAGAACTTGTACACTCTAACATACAATAAACAATTTTTTTTTAAATAATATACAGGGTGTTCACCAATCACTACAAAGGGTAAACCACGTGGGAAGTTTGGTGCTACTGTCGGAAAGGGTTAGACTTTGGGACGTCTGGGTAGTCTCTAGGAAGTCTGAGTTAGTCCCTGGGAAGTCTAGCCAGTTCCTAGGATGTCTAGTTTAGTTCTTGGGAAGTCTGGGTAGTCTGTAGGAAACCTGAGTTAATCCTTGGGAAATCTTGGTTAGTTCGTGGGAAGTCTGGGTAGTTCCTAGGGAGTCTGTGTTAATCCCTGGGAAACTTGTGTTAGTTCCTGGGAAGTCTAATCAGTTTCTAGGATGTCTAGGTTAGTCCTTGGGAAGTCTGGCTAGTCTCTATGAAGCCTGAGTTAGTCCCTTCTGGGTAGTCTCTAGGAAGCCGGAGGTAGTCCCTGGGAAGTCTGGCTAGTCCCTAAGATGTCTGGGTTAGTCCCTGGGATGTTTGGGTAGTCCTTGCAAAGTCTAGGTTAGTCCCTGAGAACTTTGCGTAGTCGGTAGGAAGTCTGTGTTAGTCCCTGGGAAGCCTGTGTTAGTCCCTGAAAAGTTCAGCCAATTTCTAGGATGTCTAGGTTAGCCCCTAAAAAGTCTGGGTTAGTCCTTGGGATGTTTGGTTAGTCCTTAGGAAGTCTAGGTTAGTTTCTGGGGACTCAGCGTAATCGCTAGGGAATATGTGGTAGTCCCTAGGAAACCTGGGTTAGTTCCTGGGAAGTGTAGGTAGTATTTGGAAAGTCCCTGAAAACTCCTTCACATGGATAGTTTAATGTACACAATTTCTTACTATGGTTTACCCCTTAAATCCCTATCTTTTGGCGCAAGAATCCTCTTTCCACACAATTTGGCTCTTATCTATAAAATAAATCTTTTATGTATTTTTATATTTATTTGTTGTTACTATTTTTTACTACAATGCGTATAAAAATACGTCTACAGTGATAAATAAATGTCATTGAGCAACTAATGCTTGCTATATATTCGGAAAAAAATTTGGCATAATCATATAAAATAAGAGGTCAAATAAATGTTCTGATAAAAATGAGGTAACACAAAATAATTTTTGGTTACTTACACAAATTTCTTTTCCTGGTTGTGTATAAAATTCAAGGTTTTCTAAACTACTGCAAATTCATTTCTTATACTAACAAGGAAGCATAAATAATTGATTTTTGTTACAAGTACAAGATATTATCTCGTATAAAAATTTTAGAATTCTTAAAACTAAAAAGCATCATAGAAACTATTATCAAGAAACTTTAATACGTAGCTATAATTATTTACAATTACATGAAAGTTCAAATTCCCTAATTTCTACGAAGATTAATTCATGCAAAACGGAGCACCGGCACAAATCGCATTAAAAAACCAAATATTATCCAGATCACTGAACGGGATCTAATCGGTCTATCACGTGGACCCCAAGTTCTTCGGATTTAAACCACGAGGGCGTGTTAAATAAAAGAGAATCTTCATCAACTACATTAAAATTGTGTCTAACCGACCCCTAAATGTTTCTAATATTCCTGAAAATGATTTGAAACTCCACCAAGTCATCATAAACCACCCCAAATTGTTCTAAACTACGCCCTAAATTTTTCTGGTGTGCCCCAAATTATTTTAAACCCCACAGAATTAATTTCATTAATTTAGACCTAATCAAGGTGTCTCGGGCTGGCCCAAAAGTTTTATCGTTTGATAAACCACCCCCTAAATTTTTCTGGTATGTCCCAAAATATTCTTAACTGTTCTAACTACTTCTAATTGCTCCCCCCCCCCTTAAATTGTTCTAAATTCTACTCCAATATAAACTTCTATCTGCAAAAAGGTTTGTGGGTCGGAAAAACCTATTCTGTGGGCCAATTCGCGGATGCGGTTCGTGGAACATACTTTGAGGAGCCCTGTTCTAGACCACCACAGATTTCTTTAGGCTTTCCCAGATTTATTTTAAAATACACCAAAATATTCCTCTTGACAGACCAAACTCCTGATAATCAGATAATGGAGTTTAGTACGTAACGCAACACTGAATAGGATCTAATAAGTAGCCACGTGGTTCGCCGGATTTAATGCATGTGGGAAAAAAATGCATAGTAGATTACCTCGTAGATTACTAATTGTTCTGGACTGTTCAAAGTTTCTTGAACTGTCCAAAAGTTTATTTTCTGACCAAACCTTTGGAAATATTCAGATAATAGGTGGTGAGTCACCTCAGGGCTTGAATAAGATAGTACAATAAATAGAAAAATGATAGAAGGTTTTAAAAATATTATTTGTGCATATTATTGAGAAAGTTTTTCTTTATATGATGGTGTGGAGTAAATATAACTAACACACCTTAAGATTAGTTTAAATATGACAACATTTGGTAGTGGAGAAAACTTTCATTTTAATAATGATGTAGGGGTACAACTAACAAGAGGCACTCCTTCTTTGAATCAGTTTACATCTATATTTGGCAATACATTATTAAGGAAGATCATAGAAGTATAAAAAATTAAGAGTATAAATATAAAGTAATTGTATAATGTGTAGTAGTAATATTGTTTTCACACATATCCTAGTAGGTATTGAAAAAATACAAAAGAATGTGTGTGTTGGAATGGTGTATTGTGGGTAAATAAAGGATAGGTTTTATAAATCTGTGAATCATCCTGTATATGAGATAAGATTTAGCAACATCAGAACTCTTTTAATAGCAAAACAAAGTAAATGGTAGTATTATACAGAGATAAAAGTATTTATAATGTGTTGCATTATCAAATGCGATATCTTTGTACAAACAAACGCAATATTTAATTATGTTGGACAACATTTAAATTAAGCAGTTAAACCACGTGGTCAGATTCACACAGAATCTAATGAAATAAGCAAAGGAATCCTGCATCAATACAAGTTTATTTGTATTTACCAGTAAGGCAATGCAACCGGATACCTATTTGTTGGGACCATAAGGTCGAAAATAACGGACAAAGTAATAGGAAGTAGGAGACAGACGATAATGACGTCATCGGCTCAATAAATTCACATGTATTTCCAAAACGATTTTCAATGTTTATTTATAATTTTGTCAAGGGTGGTTATTGATCCCTTAATTTCAGCAGGGACAATCCGTACAAGGCTTTGAAAAGGTGTGACGTCATCCAAAAGCCAGCATGTGTCTGCTGCTGTAACCTCAAGGCCTCCCAAGATAAACATGCAACAACGTTTTTGATTCCAACAATCGAGCCGCAGAGCACACTTTGTTTACATAACAGTAACTTACGTCTTGGGTAACTGAATCGAGGGGGCCCCCTTGCGTTGAAACACGCCGTCTACGAACACGCCGTTTTTCCCATTGCACATCAAGTAGAAAAAGGGGTGATCGAAGAACACCTCCAAATGTTTACGCGAAATAAAACTGGAATGTCCCATGTTTACGTCGACGTCTCCCCTCGAACTATTTCTGCCGATCACGATCCTGTTTTGGCGCACCATGTACTCGAACTCGCGACCCTCTAAACGTGCTATCACATCCCCCTTGGGCTCCGGGGACCATTGCACCTTTGAGGGGCTCGCAGGCGCCGATTTGAGGGCCAGGAGGGCCCATGCATCGCTCTCCGACGTCCTCGAGTATGCAGACATCACGAAATCACACACAAATCACGCTTTTTAATAGAACTCGTGCACGGCGACGGGGCCTCAATGTTTACCCACAAATCGACGGTGATAAACGTGGGAGGCACCTACAATGCATATGTGGTTTCATAACACTCGGTCGGTATTGGATTATGTGCTTGTAAACACGTGAGAATCCTCTAAAATGTTCTGCGCCATCTACTCCTGAATATCCTCAAACCAACCTTAATTTTCAGCATAACCTTATTTTATCATTTTAATTCAAATCCTTCATATTTCAGGTCCAAATCGAAATATCTTCTTACACCATTCAATAATATTTTAAAATTAATGAGTTTTATTATCTAAACTAAAAGAAATTGCAAATAATTAATAAAAAATTCAAATCTAAACCAGAACACTTTTTTACCGACATTTTTATTCTCTAACTATCCTACTCTAATTAACAGCCACTCCTTTGTTTAAACAAAGATAGAGCAATAAACTTATCTGTCAGTGTCAGATTTAAAAGCGCTAACCTCAAAAAAATACTCAAAAGCAGGAAGTTGCTTAAATTTATTTATTACAAGTTTTATTGTTATGTTTTAAAAGATTAATGTGCAATAATGAAACGGAAAGAATGTTCATTTAAGTGTTTCAGTTGTTAATAAAACTGTAAGTATGGAATTTTGAAAAAAACTACTTTCTTTGTGTTTATTTTTTACAAGATAATTACAGTAATTTTTTTGTAATTATTGTTCACAATAGTGTACTTATAAGGTTTAGTCATAACTAGAATTGAGGTGTATCTATGTTGACTGTTAAAGAACTTCTTGAAAAAGATTTTAAATCAGTCAAAAAATTATTCTGATAAGGTACCCAATTTCTGGTAGGTATATTATTTAAATAATTACATAATTTCATTAGTTTTGAAACCTTTTATGTTCGGAAAGATACATTAAAATCAAGGAGAAACTCAAGTAAGTAATAACTGCCCAGAATTGTTCTAAACTTTACCAGACTCAAAATAGGCCCCATGATTTTCTAATTGCTCCAAAATTATTCTAAATTAAACCAAACTATTCTAAACTTCCAAAAATTGTTCGAAACTACACCCAATTGTTCTAAAACTACTGTCTAAAGTTTCCTGGTATGCCCCAATTTGTTTTAAACCGTTCCGCATTGGTTTAGCCTGAATCTAATGTGCCTTAAACTAACCAGAAAGTTGTAGAATATGCCCAAAATTATTCTGACCCACAACAAATAATTGGAAATTACCTCCAACTGTTCAAAAATGTCTCAAATTATTCTAAACGGGCCCCCAAAATTTTCCCAATGTGCCCCAAGTTGTTCTAAACTCCACTAAGTTGTTCTAGATCGTGTATTTAGGCCCGGTTTATTCACCTACCAGTAAAGTCCCGAGTAGCTACTTGACAATTAACTTTATAGGTTACCCGGGTAACAGGACTATATTAGTCCTGTTACCCGGGTAACCTATAGAGTTACTTGTCAAGTAGTTACTGGGGACTTTACTGGTAGGTGAATAAACCGGGCCTAAATGTTTTAATCATTTCCCACACCTGCATGGTTTAAATTTGCTGAAGTAGTTGACCAAATGGTAGACCCATCAATATTTTATTAAATGTCTGTAATGAGATTGATTACAAAAACCCATTTCCTGTTTTTTTGTTATCTTTACATTAATTTTATAACAGATAATATGTATTAGGTGTAATTCATGTTTATCTGGGATTAGAAACGTATCAGTATACCTAAGCATTGTTATTGAAAAAAACCCGAAAAGTAGTTGATTTATTATTTAAAGTATAAAGAGTAAGCTATAATTTTTTTGTTATTACCTTCTATTTTATTTTTTTAAGTTCAAACATGTCTTCACATCACAATAAAAATCATAATGAATATAATGAAATGCAAGACATCAACCGAAATGGTAGAAGACAAACCAATCGTGTTTCTAATCCTCCTCAAAATTATGTAGATGTAAATTACAACAGAAGATCAGATGGTCCAAGTAATTCCCGTATAAACCCTAACAGGGAAAGCCCGAATTATCAAAATTTAAGTTATGGAAGAACAAGACCGGATCACAGTAGTTATTATAACGAAAACCCAGCTCATAGTAGCCAAAGAACAAATTACCCAGAAGAAATTAGTTATGAAACTCAAGGGCGTTTCTACAATCAACCTTCAAACTACAGTAATCCGTTTGATAGTTACAATTATTATGATTCAAATAATCCGAATAATTACACAGAAGTATACAGTAGATGGACTAATTCAGATCAAGCTGAATTAGTTCATAGGCAACACCGTACAACTTCCATACATCGTAATGCTGCAGTTAAAGAAACACCCGAAACTATAACTTCACGTACATTTCCTAGATCTTTGGAAGATAGGAGGAATTGGATGTCTTCAGCAGGTAAAAAGATAAAATAAGTAGAAGTACAGAAATATAATTTTAATTTCGTTAGGTAACGTAAGGAAGCAGACAAATTTAGAAGAACGAGCTTATAATATTGCAAATCGTATGGAACAAGATGGTGCGTTAATGGAAGATACTCCTGAATCAGAACAGCTTAGGAGGTAAAAGGTTTTGTCTAACAAGCTTCTGAAATGCCTCCATTATATAATTCTTATGCAAAAAAATATTAACTAAAACAAATAATTTACATAATTTTTGTTATCTTAAATGAAGCAAAGCGGAAAAGCCATACGTGATAAGGATAAAAACAAATTGTAATCGCAGTTATATTATCATTTAATCTAGAAACAAGTCAAATGATAAGAAGAAAGCTTTTATTTTCATGTTATAAAAAATAAATAATTTTATTGTTTTTCCTGAGTATTTGCTTCTGCATTTACAAGCAGTCTGCTATTGCAGAACTGTCCCATGGAGTAACTCAATAATGTCTGAATCTGCAGACATGTCCCTAAAGGGGCCATCATCCATTTATTTATTCATCCAGGGGTCCCATCTCAGACACAAACCTAAGGTCTATAGATACTGAATGTGGGCCCAAACCCTGTCTGCTATTGCAGACCTGTCCCATGGGGTAACTCCATAATGTCTGCATCTGCAGACATGTCCCTAAAGGGCCCATCATCCATTTATTTATTCATCCAGGGATCCCATTTCAGACACAAACTTAAGGTCTATAGACACTGAATGTGGGCCCAAACCCTGTCTGCTATTGCAGACCTGTCCCATAGAGTAACTCAATAATGTCTGCATCTGCAGACATGTCCCTAAAGGACCCATCCATTTATTTATTCACCCAGGGGTCCCATTTCAGACACAAACTTAAGGTCTATACACTGAATGTGGGCCTAGACCCTGTCTGCATTTGCAGACGTGTCCCTATAGAGCTCGACAGGCTACCAATGTGAATGTAGTGTCTACCAACATAAAAGCTGACTTTTGCGTCTCGCTTTATGTCCCAAGCTAAACTAAATAATAATTTTTTTTATTAGGGAAGCCTTAAGGGACATGCCACAATGCCTAACAGTAAAACGAATAATAAAAAAGAAGATCAACACATCGGTCAGTCAACGATCCAAAAGAAAACCTCTTGGTCTTTATAAAAATTTAAAATACCGCACCGGTATTAAAGCTTCAAAGGTAACAATCAAAGTCGAAATGAAAACACAACCAACTTGACCTCCTTTTTCTTTCAGATAAAAAATTCCTTTAAATCATTAACTTACAGTTTTGAACTTTGGTACAACTCCCTAAAAACAATTGAAGGTCATTTTGGATCAGGAGTTGCAACTTATTTCAAGTTTTTTCGTTGGTTATTTATTATGAATGTTTTGATCACAATTTTTGTAATTGGTTTTGTGGTTGTACCTCAATTACTTTACGTACATGTTAATCCAGCCCATCCAATAAATGAAACAAAATTACTCATTTATGATGGTACTAATAAGACTTCCGTTATAATGCCTGAAATGCTTTGGAGTAGTCTTAAATTAAAAAGTGGTTCTTTACAAAATAATGCTTCGTTTGAATTTGGAGATATTTTTACAGGACAGGTAAATGAATTTGTGTTTTGTTTGTGGTCTTTTATTATCTTAGTTGGCCATGAGATGAGTTTAAATCAAGAAGTCGCTTCAGGGTGTGCCTTAAAGGACCATAGAAAAAGTGGAGTTGCGCACCTTCCCAGGACTTTTCCAAAAAAATTTACAAAACGCAGCTGAACTTCGCGAAATTCTCATCAACCGTACAATTTGAAAATAAAAAATTGAGAAACGTGGTTTACTTATCCTTTCAGACAGACTCTGTCTAGTTGAAACACCCTACAAATTTTCATAGCCAACGAAGATTAAAAAAAATTTAATTTCTATAATTCTTTTTTTTATTAATTTTAGGGCTATTTTACCAATACAACCCTCTATTACGGATATTACACGAACAAGTACGTTAATCTCATAGAAAATCAAAAATATAGTATGCCTTATGCATATTTTTTTACCATGTTTTTCATGTACACAATAAGTTTTATTGTTTTAAGCACAAGGTATGTTTTTTTTTATTTTTAAGATTATTTCCCTTAATATTTTATTTTTCTAGTATGGCTAGATCATATCGCCGAAGTTTTATTGAAACCCAAGGGGGTTTAAAAAATGTTTACGCTCATAAAATATTTTGTGGCTGGGACTATAGCATTGCAACACCAGAAGCTGCTGATTTAAAAGCTTCTTCCATTTATCTTGAACTTCAGGTATTGGGGGGAATTCCCCGTTTTCTATTTTGGAAAAATTAATTCTTTTGATTTTTTAGGAACTTTTAAATGACTCAATAAAAAAATCTGAGAATTTATCTTTTATGCAAAGATTATGGACTCGGATTATCCAATTAGTTGTTAATATAGGAATTTTATTTAAATTAGCCGCTACAGGATATGTATTATGGTATTTGTTAGAAAAACATAATTCTGATGGCAATGATAATGAATCTTCTTCAACAATTGCTGTAATCACTGCTGTTGTTATTAATTCTGTGATGTTATTGTTTCCTCCTATATACACTTTTATTATACGGTAAGGATTCTAAATAAGATACAAAAAAATTCCCCTCTAAGTGTAGGTACACCCTGTATATATCTATTTATTCATATTCTTATTATTTTAGGTATGAAGATTATAAATATCCTAGAGCTGCACTGTATATTACTTTAATTAGAACATTTTTATTAAAAACTGTAGTTGTTGGAGTTTTTGTGGCTTTTTGGTTAACACATTCTAGAAACCAAGTAAGTATCAAAAAACATTTAAGTTTTTTGAACAACCCCTTGTAAATGAATGGAGGCCTTAACCCTCCACATTGCAACCCAAATTCTGCTTTGGATTTAGTCATCCTGTATATTATATATTTTTTTGAAATGATTTAGTGGTAAAACTGTTACTTTTCTTCTCTTTTCTGATTTATTATTATTTTTTAGAAGTGTTGGGAAACATCTATTGGACAACACATTTATCGTTTAATTTTATTTGACTTTCTATTTTCTGTTATTGGAATAGCATTAGTAGAAGCTGCACGTTATTTTATTTATAAGTAAGTTTTAATATTTTATTCCGTTAAATATTTATAATTTTCCCTTTTAGGAAACTTTGGAAAGGTATTGGGGCATCAAATTTTGATATAGCAAAATATACATTAAATTTAATGTATAATCAAACCCTTTTTTGGGTTGGTTTATACTTCTCCCCTTTATTATCAATAGTGGTTGTTTTAAAACTATGGTGTACTTGGTATGTTCGGCGAACTTGTATTTTATACTTCTGCCAACCTTCAGCAAGATCCTGGAGAGCTGCTCAGACACACACTTGGTTCCTAATTTTATCATTCTTGTCATTACTTCTAGTCTTGATTGCTCAAGGATATATTATGGTCGAGTATGTTTTTTCTAATAAGTTTGACTAGTTTTTTTTTATAAATGTCCTGGAGGATGAAAGTTCTCCAGGTGAGCAAAACTCTCAGTTAGATGTCAGGAATCCGCATAGGAAGACCCTTCGCATTACAAAAAAATTTATTTTTAGTGTAGCAACATCTGACTGTGGTCCATTCAGAGATTATACATACATGTATGAGATGATTCTTAAAGGAATCTTCCAGCTTGAACAAAATAATCCATTCTGGAAAATTTTGATGTATTTACTGAAACCTGGTACTGTGGCTTTAATTCTTATTGCAATGGGGTAAAAGAACAAACACCCTGTATATGAATTTTAATTAATTTATCCTTGTTTTATAGTGTTGTTGTTTATTATTTACGTGCCAAAGCATTTGCTCAAAAAATAATGGTAGACATACTAAGAAACATGTTAGTTCTAGAAGCCAAAGATAAAGAATTTCTACTTGAAAATATTTCTAAAGTTACTGAAGGGCGTATGTATTATAATTTTGTGTTTAATTTATAAAAATGGTTGATTTTTAGAGTGGCAATATAATTTACAAGGACGAGCTGATGAGGTTTGGAATTCTTACGAAAATTCTGTAAATCCTGCAGAAGAAAAAATACCAAAAGCAAAAGTATATGGTGATGGTGGTAAATATAATAATTTTATTTGTTTCGATTTGTATTTAGCCGATTCTGTTTTTAGATGATAGTTCAGAAAATGTTCAAGATCTTCCTCATTCCTCAAGTAGTAAGAAAAATATTTACCATTGACAAATATTTTTATTAATCATTTTTTTAGGTAGTAGCTTGTTTCGAACTGAACCTACTGAATTAAGACAAAATAATGTTTATAAAAGAAAATATTAATTGGATTTTGTATTTTCTTTTAAACAGGAGGAAATATTTGCTTACATCTGTCTAAAAATAAAAGACGGAATTATACAACTAAGGACTGTGTTTAATAATGGTTGATGTTTGAAAAACTTTACCTTATTAAATTAATTTCTTTTACAGGGTAAATGCGTGACTTTAAACATTGCACTGATTTTATTTGTAACTTAATGTAATAAAGAATATTTAAAAATTATTTTTATTGAGTTATTTCAAATACAAGTGACCTATGACTTTTCTATAAGTCTTGGAGTGTGTTTATATTGGCCTTTGATGCAACCAACAAGAATTTTTATGAACCTTTTATAATCTATGTAGTTTTTTTGCTCTAGGTATTATACAGACCGCCGGCATTTCTGTGGATTGAGGCCGATTAGGCAATTGTTGATAGGTACCTACTGGCTGCAGTTTAAAAACCTGGGAGAGCCTACTATACTTCATTACGTTAATTGTTTTTTCTGCAGTGGCATTGCACTGATTCTATTTAGAAATTTAATAAAGAATATATTTAAAAATTAATTTTATTGAGTTTCTATTTCAAATAGGTACATTCGTATTGTATGCTGTGACTTCTGGCGGACTCTGGCGCTCCTTGCGGGTATTTATATTGTCCTCTGACCTATTGAAGGTGTAGGCATTACGACCTCAAACGCGAAGGAAATTAAATAAAACGTCCATTCTTTCATCTTTGACTTGGCGTCCCTAAATTTTTGGGCGTCTTTGGCAATTGCCAGTTTTTTTATGATGTTAGGACATCCTTGCATTCAAGAACACTCAGTATAATATATTTCATTGCTCTAATATGTCGGCGTCGCGATCTAAAACGCGAAGAAAATTAAATAAAACGTCCATTCTTTCATCTTTTACTTGGCGTCCCTACATTTTTGGGCGTCTTTGTCAATTGCCAATTTTTTTATGATGTTAGGATATCCTTGCATTCAAAAACACACAGTATAATACATTTCATTGCTTTAATATGTTGGCGTCGCTACCTAAAACGCGAAGGAAATTAAATAAAACGTCCATTCTTTCATCTTTGACTTGGCATCCGTAAATTTTTCGGCGTCTTTGGCAATTGCCAGTTTTTTTACGATGTTAGGACATCCTTGCATTCAAAATCACTCAGTATAATACATTTCATTGCTCTAATATGTTGGCGTCGCGACCGAAAACGCGAAAGAAATTAAATAAAACGTCCATTCGTTCATTTTTGACTTGGCATCCCTAAGTTTTTGGGCGTCTTTGGCAATTGCCAGTTTTTTTACGATGTTAGGACATCCTTGCATTCAAAAACACTCGGTATAATACAGTTCATTGCTCTAATATGTTGGCGTCGCGACCAAAAACGCGAAGGAAATTAAATAAAACCTCCATTATTTCATCTTTGACTTGGCGTCCCTAAATTTTTGGGCGTCTTTGGCAATTGCCAGTTTTTTTATGATGTTCGGACATCCTTGCATTCAAAACCACTCAGTATAATACATTTCATTGCTCTAATATGTCGGCGTCCCGACCAAAAACGCGAAGGAAATTAAATAAAACGTCCATTCGTTCATTTTTGACTTAGTATCCTCAAGGTTTTGGGCGTCTTTGGCAATTGCCAGTTTTTTTATGATGTTAGGACGCCTTGCATTCTAAAACACTCAGTATAATACATATCATTGTTCTAACATGTTGGCGTCGCGACCCAAAACGCGAAGGAAATTAAATAAAACGTCTATTCTTTCATCTTTGACTTGGCGTCCCTAAATGTTTGGGCGTCTTTGGCAATTGCCAGTTTTTTTACGATGTTAGGACATCCTTGCATTCAAAAACACTCAGTATAATACATTTAATTGCTCTCATATGTTGGCGTCGCGACCGAAAACGCGAAGGAAATTAAATAAAACGTCCATTCGTTCATTTTTGACTTGACATCCCTAAGTTTTTGGGCGTCTTTGGCAATTGTCAGTTTTTTTATTATGTTAGAACATCCTTGCATTCAAAAACACTCGGTATAATACATTTCAGTGCCCTAATATGTTGACGTCGCGACCTAAAACGCGAAGAAAATTAAATAAAACTTCCATTCTTTCATCTTTGACTTGGCGTCCCTAAATGTTTGGGCGTCTTTGGCAATTGCCAGTTTTTTTATGATATTAGGACATCCTTGCATTCAAAAACACTCAGTATAATACATTTCATTGCTCTAATATGTCGGCGTCGCGACCGAAAACGCGAAAGAAATTAAATAAAACGTCCATTCGTTCATTTTTGACTTGGCATCCCTAAGTTTTTGGGCGTCTTTGGCAATTGTAAGTTTTTTTATGATGTTAGAACATCCTTGCATTCAAAAACACTCGGTATAATACAGTTCATTGCTCTAATATGTTGGCGTCGCGACCAAAAACGCGAAGGAAATTAAATAAAACCTCCATTATTTCATCTTTGACTAGGCGTCCCTAAATTTTTGGGCGTCTTTGGCAATTGCCAGTTTTTTTATGATGTTAGGACATCCTTGCATTCAAAAACACTCAGTATAATACATATCATTGCTCTAACATGTTGGCGTCGCGACCCAAAACGCGAAGGAAATTAAATAAAACGTCCATTCTTTCATCTTTGACTTGGCATCCGTAAATTTTTCGGCGTCTTTGGCAATTGCCAGTTTTTTTATGATGTTAGGACATCCTTACATTCAAAAACACTCAGTATAATACATATCATTGCTCTAACATGTTGGCGTCGCGACCTAAAACGCGAAGGAAATTAAATAAAACGTCCATTCTTTCATCTTTGACTTGGCGTCCCTAAATTTTTGGGCGTCTTTGGCAATTGCCAGTTTTTTTATGATGTTAGGACATCCTTGCATTCAAAAACACTCAGTATAATACATATCATTGCTCTAACATGTTGGCGTCGCGACCTAAAACGCGAAGGAAATTAAATAAAACGTCCATTCTTTCATCTTAGACTTGGCATCCGTAAATTTTTCGGCGTCTTTGGCAATTGCCGGTATTTTTATGATGTTAGAACATCCTTGCATTCAAAAACACTCAGTATAATACATTTAATTGCTCTAATATGTCGGCGTCGCGACCGAAAACGCGAAGGAAATTAAATAAAACATCCATTCTTTCATCTTTGACTTGGAATCCGTAAATTTTTCGGCGTCTTTGGCAATTGCCGGTATTTTTATGATGTTAGAACATCCTTGCATTCAAAAACACTCAGTATAATACATTTAATTGCTCTAATAAGTCGGCGTCGCGACCGAAAACGCGAAGGAAATTAAATAAAACGTCCATTCTTTCATCTTTGACTTGGCATCCGTAAATTTTTGGGCATCTTTGGCAATTGCCAGTTTTTTTATGATGTTAGAACATCCTTGCATTCAAAAACACTCAGTATAATAGATATCATTGCTCTAACATGTTGGCGTCGCGACCGAAAACGCGAAGGAAATTAAATAAAACGTCCATTCGTTCATTTTTGACTTGGCATCCCTAAGTTTTTGGGCGTCTTTGGCAATTGCCAGTTTTTTTACGATGTTAGGACATCCTTGCATTCAAAAACACTCAGTATAATACATTTCATTGCTCTAATATGCCGGCGTCGCGACCTAAAACGCCAAAGAAGTTAAATAAAACGTTCTTTCGTTCATCTTTGACTTTGCATTCCTAAATTTTTGGGCGTCTTTGGCTATTACCAGGTTTGTTACGATGTTAGGGCTGTGCTTAGGGCATCCCTCTGTATTCAAGCAGTAACTATAGAAATGAAAATAAACCCCCACATAATCAATCTGTCAAACATCTTGAGGGTTATTTAATCAATAACCTTCATTTGAACACTTTTATATAATTTTTAAAATGTTTTAATGATTTAAATCTTTTAACAACATTTTAAATTTAATTTTATAAACAACCATAATCAAAATGGGTAGTAAACTACCACGATACGACGAATATGGTCGTCAAGTAATTCCTGAACTTCCCTGGTTGCCTTGGGCTGGCCCTGAACATGAGCCCCAACCTTCAGAAATGGTTAAAAGGGCTTACGATAGTATGGAATTTCCACCTTTGATAGCAAAAAAATGTTGGACGAAAGCTGTGAGGTATAGGGATACTTATGAATATTACAAACCAAGCGAAACTATTGGTGAATATTTTTTAAAAATTACTATACGTAGGAGAAATTTATTTGAAATTTTTAAGGGTCTGCTTATACACCATCAGCACAAATTTTACACATTCAGGATATGCCTCCTAGAAGGAAAAAACCTGCACCCAATCCTCTAGGACCAGAAGGTATTAGTTTTTAATTAATAAAGTTTCGAAAAGAAATTTATTTCTTCACAAGAATCTTAATCATAAAAGTTTAGTATAGAAAGCACTTCTGTGTGCTGGTGCATTGTCATAAAATAATAATATTGTCAAAGGTAAACTCTGTTATCCACCAAAAAGAACAAGACAAGAAGAAGAAGCAGAAGAAAAACGTTTAGCGGCTATAGAACGTAAAA
Source organism: Hemicrepidius hirtus (assembly GCA_963082805.1). Taxonomy (NCBI): domain Eukaryota; kingdom Metazoa; phylum Arthropoda; class Insecta; order Coleoptera; family Elateridae; genus Hemicrepidius; species Hemicrepidius hirtus. Next base: position 3,612,578 of record OY720161.1, on the reverse strand, counting down.
AGAAAGCTAAAATACCTGGAATAGTACCCTTACTGGATTTATTATCAGGAGAATATTGGGAAAAAAAAGAATCAGAAAAATTAAAAATTGAAAGAAGAATAGAAAAACGAAGAAGATTATCAGAGGAAGCTAAAGGTGACCCAATGGAAATTGAAATAGAGTAAGATTTTAAAATCAAAAAAAAATTCGATCAAAATATTATTATTCATTCACAGAATTTTGAAAACAATGGAAGCAATACTTCCAATTCATCCAGATGATCAAAAAATAATTTTAATTGAACAAGCAGAGATAGAAATGAACAAACCTGTACGTTGCGAAGACATTTTACGGATCCATTATTATCTTACAACGGTAAATAAATTTGAAATGTCGAATGGAGGCCTTGACCCTCCACATTACCCAATATCATTTACTCCCACAATTAATTTTTCATTTTAAAAACTTTCTTGTTGTTTCTTTAGGGTATAGAAGACCGAATGATAGCGCCTTACCCTAAAGAATATCAAATTTGTGCAAAGAAAAAAATTCCTGAAAAGTACAAATATTTAAGGGATTATCGACGAATTATGGATTCATATGAACCTGAAATTTTAAAAGATTACAGTGATATAATGCGATGGAATCTTTTAAAATACGTCCTAAAAGATCCTTGTGAATGGAAACGCCTTAATATACAAACTTTTCCATTCGAATATCCTGTAATGATTATAAGAGCTCCTATAGTATGGCACGCAACATATCTTGTTGCACATCATTCTCTCGATACTCATTTGTATATTGGAAATACTGTTGCAATACAAATTCGGGACTTATGGGAGAAGAAGTATGTCTGATGCGGAATAGGATGTTTGGACACGGTGCCGAGGCCTGTGTACATGGTGCCGAGGATATTGTTCGGAGCATGTTTTCGTATGTTCAACAATCTTTAATTTGAAGTCAATAGGCCGCGTCGCGTCCAAACGTCTTAGACCCATTCTTGTGTAAATAATTCTAGAAAAATTTCTCGATTTAACCCTAACTTTGTAGATATTCAAATATGCTGATTCTTCCAACGGATAGATTTGAAGAAGCCGGTATCTTTCCATTAGAACCAACAATTTTTGAAGAAAAACTTGAAAGTTTATGTATGGAATCCAGACGTATTTTAATAAAAGAATGGTTACCAACATGTGCAGATATATTCCTAGCGCTAAAACCTTGTTGGAAGCAATATATCCCAAAAGCTCAAGGAGACTCTCTTCTCATAATCGAAAGCTTCTTTGATTGTATTAACGGACTCATGTCTATGCAGTTACGTAGACTTGTACTACGCAGCTTAAGACATTTCTTAGAGTTTATGATTCAATTTAAGGTACCTACCGCTGCGCTACGCCCATCCCATTTTTGAAACTTGTTTGTTTACAGGATGGAAATGATTATGGAGAGGAATATCGTGATTTTGCTTTAATTAACATTCCTGTAATAAAAATATTTGCTAAACCTGTACCAGGTACCACGGAAATTCTTATAGTACCGTCATTGGAAGAGATAAGACTGTTAGTTGAAAAATGTTTCATGAAAATTTTGGATGTTAATAAAGAAATCCCTCGAATTGAAAACATTATGTTTCCTGAATTTAAAAAAAATGATACTTTTATGTTTTCTGTGTTAGAAGAAGAAGAGCCTGTGATGGTGATTATAGAAGAAGGAATGAAAAGTTTTGATACAAACATTGTTGGACCTGCTAATTACTTAGAAATGTACAAAGAATATTATTATATTATGAATGGGGAAGCTGAAATGTCTTTACTCGCGTTTATGAAAGAAGAACCTTTTCCCTTTCTGAAAGATTTTGTGAAAAAAATTGAAATGTATGAAGAGTTAAAAGATGAGATTACGATGCTGCGACGTTCTATTCCTTTAAATTTTGTCAGTCTTGAATTAGCAGAATTGAATGATGTTTTATATCAAATTATTGATGATTTAAGAACTTACATCGTTGATTATTTTATAAAAGATAACCATGATCATAATAGAGGGTAAAAAAAATGTTATGTCTTACTTCGACGGTTTTAAATATTTTTTTTTCAGGATTTGTGATAGCTTTGATGAAATGTCTCAGCGTGTAAGTCAAAATCCTGAAACGGTTGCCGAATTAGTAGAACTACAGAATTATGTTGTTGAATGTCGTGATGTGACCATGTATAGTCTTAGAGAAAAAATTAGACAAACTGCTGAAAATGTTATGTTTCTTATGAATCATGCCATTTTACCTTGTAAGTATTTTTTGTGTGGGGATTTACTTTTCCATACCACCACTGGTAGGTAGTATATGGGAAGTACTGACATCATGAAAATTTTCGAAATTGAGATTTTCGCGGAAATACTTTGAACCTTCAGGAACCCAAAAAAGTGGTTTAGAAAAAATATCTATAGACCTATAGCTCCTTTATTAGTCAAAATTTGAAAAATGTTTAAATATAAAAGTTGTTCAGTATATAGATTTGCAGTCTCCTAAATTTATATTACGTATACAGGGTGTTTGATTTCCACGGTACAATAAGCAACTTGTTATTTTAAATGAAACACCCTGTATATTATTATATAATTAAATGCAAAATTTAATTGTCTATCACATAGTATAAGGTAGTCATATAGCTAAAATGTACGGTTGATGAGAAAATCGCGAACTTCCGCTGCGTTAGTAAATTAGATTATATATTTATTTTTTTTTCTTTAAATTTAAGGTTTAATTCCTTAAAAGTCATTGAATCCATAATATAATGTTTTTAATTACTCTGCGGTTTGTTTTACATACCCGGAGGGTTACTTTTCTAACGCAGCGTTGAAATCTCCAACGAATTTTAATTGGATCCTCCTATAGCTCCTTTATTAATCAAAATATAAAAGAAGTTTAAATATAAAAGTTGTTCAGTATATAATTCTGCATCCTTCTAAATTTATATCACGTATACAGGGTGTTTGGTTTTCACAGTACAATAAGCAACTTTGTTATTTTAAATGAAACACCCTGTATATTATTATATAATTGAATGCAAAATTTAATTGTCTATCACATAGTATAAGGTATTCATATAGCTAAAATGTACGGTTGATGAGAATTTCACGAAGTTCAGCTCCGTTTTGTAAATTTTGAAGATTTAGTATTACTACGGATGCGCATCTTCCTTCTGTACGTACCGAACCCGTATAGTTTCGTTTGTCACTCAAGCTCAATTATTTTTTAACAAATCAATATTTACGTAGTGGAAGACATCCAGTTAAATGGAAGAGTCTTCCAATGGCCAAAAGACATGGAAGTGGTTATCGAATTAGCATCCCAAAGACTTGCCCTTAAACGTGATCAAGCAGACGCTGTCTTAAAGAATAAAGTCACCCAATTTGATTCAAAACTTCTCAAACATAAAAAACAATTAAATTTGTTTAAGAAAAAAGATCCTCCTATTTTGACCATGGATGAAATGGCAGACTGTGTTGAAACGGTTGAAGCAATAGTCGAGAGATTAAAGGTTTCAAATTTTTTTTAAAAATTAATTCCCATATTAGTATTATATTAATATTCGTAGGAAGATAAAACGGAAGCGGAACAAATCAACGCGGAAGAACAACTTTTGGATATGGAAATGTCACCGTTTATGTTAGTTTATGAAATGTTAACTGCGGTGGACCCTTACGATCGATTATGGCATACAGTTTATAAATTCCATTCTGAATATGACAAATGGTTTGTATTTTTTACAACTGAATGGCAAAATATTTATTTTATACAACTTTAGGTATTACGGCCCATATATAGATCTAGTCGCTGACGAAATAACCGAAGAAGTCGATCTCATGTGGCGTACTTTATATAAATTAACAAAAACTCTTCATGATAACCCTGGGGCTAAAAGAATAGCCGAAATGGTTCGGGCAAAAGTCGAAAAGTTTAGACAATTCTTACCTGTACTCCAAACCATATGTAACAAGGGCTTACAAAAGAGGCATTGGCAAATGGTATGTTAAAAAAAAATCATGAACCTTCCTAAAAGGAAATTTCCAGATCAGCGAGATAGTTGGAGTGGAAATAGTTTCCACCCCCGAATCAACCCTTAACGAAATGATTGAAGCAGGTTTGACTAAATACGCAAACCAACTTGAAGAAATTAGTGGTTCCGCCACTAAGGAATACGCCTTGGAGAAGAATTTAACAAAAATGATAGAAGAATGGGCTGATGTTAGATTTGATTGCGTTCCATATCGGTAGGGATTAGAAAATTCTTCTTAGTTCTTGATGGAGCAATACCATTTGTTTCAGGGAAACTGGTGTCTCTATTTTATCTTCTGTTGATGATATTCAAGTCATGCTTGATGACCATATTTTAAAAGCACAAACCATGAGGGGTTCCCCATATGTTAAAGCTTTTGAAGAAGAAATGACAAGGTGGGAAGATAAACTTATTATGATGCAAGATATTTTAGATGCTTGGCTTGTCGTAAGTATACGAGGCCGTAGGCCGAGTTGAACAATTTTTAACTTCCAATTTTATTTAGTGCCAAGCAACATGGATGTATTTGGAACCCATATTCAGTTCCGAAGATATCATGAGACAAATGCCAACAGAGGCAAGAAATTTCAAGCAAGTAGATCGAACATGGAGGGCGATTCAAACAAACACTTTAGTGGATACCCACGTTTTAGTTGCAACAGATTATAAAAATATGTTAAAGTTACTTCGCGAAAGCAATCGTTTGTTAGATGAAATCCAAAAGGGTCTTAATGATTATTTAGAAAAGAAACGTTTGTACTTCCCAAGATTCTTCTTCCTATCAAACGATGAACTATTGGAAATTCTTTCTGAAACTAAAGATCCTACAAGGGTGCAACCTCATTTGAAGAAGTGCTTCGAAGGAATTAATTCTTTACAATTTACTGAAGATGAGGAAATTACTGGAATGGTAAGTGCGGAAGGAGAAACAGTTCCGTTAAGTGGAAAAATTATACCAGCCGAATCAAAAGGTATGGTAGAAAAATGGTTGTTGCAAGTACAAAATTTGATGATACAATCAATGAAGGATGTAACAGGACAATCGTTAAACGCTTTCATGTCTTCTGATAGGGTTGAATGGATATTAAGTTGGCCAGGACAGGTAAAAATTATTATTTTTATTAAATTTCTGATAATAACATTTTAAATTTAGATCATCCAATGTGTAAATTATATTACATGGACAACGGCTGTAACAGAAGCTATTACAGACGGGAGATTACCAAGACAAGTGGATAAATGTACAGCCATAATAGAACAGTGTGTTAGATTAGTTCAAGGAAAACTTGAACCTGGAATTCAAATTACTGTGGAAGCGCTTATTGTAATTGATGTACATGGTAAGTAATTATTTTTTCGTTTTGACACCGACAGGGCAAAAGGAATTTCAAGGAAGAAGAATAAGTCAGTACGAGGTATCGAACCTCCAAGTCGCGTAAAGACACTTTCGTGATATGTTCCGGGAAACGCGGCGCATAAGCGGCACGAAAGTAGCACTTTCATGCCCTTGCGGAAAAAAAATATTTCTAAATCATTATTTTTCAGGAAGAGATATTGTAACCCTATTAAGGGATTGGAAAGTGTCTTCAATAGCTGACTTTAATTGGATTTCGCAATTACGTTACTACTGGGAAGACAGTTTGGTTACAGTTTCAATGATTACCACGAATGTTGCATACGGATTCGAATATTTAGGAAATCAAGCTCGATTAGTTGTTACTCCATTAACCGACCGATGTTTCAGGTTTGTTTAATTACTTGAACGCCTGTCCATAGTTTCCCCCTAACATTTTTAGGACTTTAATGGGTGCTTTTAAACTTAATTTGGGTGGAGCTCCTGAAGGTCCTGCAGGTACTGGAAAAACAGAAACTTGTAAAGACTTAGCTAAAGTTGTTGCAAAAAAATGCGTTGTTTTTAATTGTTCCGATGGTTTGGATTATAAAGCACTTGGAAAATTCTTTAAAGTACGTTTCCTGAAATTTTTTCCTGAAAAATTTTATTAGTACTGTCCTTATAGGGTTTGGCCCAATCAGGTTCTTGGGCTTGCTTTGACGAATTCAATCGGATCGAGTTGGAGGTATTATCTGTTGTTGCTCAACAAATTTTAAGCATCCAAATGGCTATAGCAGCTAAAGTAGAGAAGTTTGTTTTTGAAGGGACGGAACTTTCCCTTGATCCCACTTGCACTTGTTTCATTACCATGAATCCAGGGTAAATTCGGGTTTTTCCCCTTAAATTTAAACCCTAATAAGATTATGTTAAAGGTATGCTGGTCGACAAGAATTACCTGACAATCTGAAAGTCCTTTTCCGTACAGTAGCAATGATGGTTCCCGATTATGCAATGATTGGGGAAATTTCTTTGTACTCTTATGGATTTGTCATGGCTTCAAGGTAAATACTCTTATCAGGGCTTTGATAATTTTTAATTTCCTATTTTTCTAGTTTGGCCCAAAAAATTGTACACACTTACAAATTATGTTCGGAACAATTATCTTCTCAAAATCATTACGATTATGGTATGCGAGCTGTTAAATCTGTTTTATTAGCAGCTGGAGCTTTGAAGAAAGCTTATCCAGGATTTAAAGAACCCCAATTGGTTTTACGTGCAATCATTGATGTTAACTTACCAAAGTTTTTGGCACAGGTAAGAATTATTTTACTTTCTTTTAGGAAACTCATCATGAATTTTTTAGGATGTGCCTCTATTTGAAGGAATATTTTCGGATCTATTCCCTGGTGTTGAAGTACCAAACTTTGAACGAGAAGAATTAATTGAATGTCTTTTAAAAGAATTAGCAAGACGTAATTTGCAAGCCACCCCATGGTTTGTTGAGAAATGTATGCAGATTTATGAAATGATTTTGGTTAGACATGGACTTATGATTGTTGGGGAAGCTATGGGTGGGAAAACTTGTGCTTATCAGGTAGTAATAAAATTTTGTTCTTAAACCCTCAGGTTCCAGCACCCATTCTCATCATCTTTCACCTTTTTCTTATTTTTTTCCTACTACCCCATATTGTCTTTTTTTAAAACATCTCCCCTTTTTGCAGATTTTCTCATTTTCGGTTTTGCTTATCCTTTTCTTTTTGGTCTTTAGCTCTTCCCACAGTTTCATGGCAATTACATCCCAAGGAGGAATTACAATGTGAACTGTTAATGTCTCCATTCATCGATCTTCCATATCTGCCCCATTTCTCTCCATATTTTATTCTACACCCCTTCTCTTCTTTGTTATCTTCTTATCTAATAATTAATTTTGTTTTTAGTCTTTAGCAGAAGCTTTAGGAATGCTCGCAAGTAACAAATCCGCGAAATTAAAAGAAAACCGTGTAGGATTTCGTATAATAAACCCTAAAGCAATCACAATGGGTCAGTTGTATGGTCAATTTGATCCAGCGTCCCATGAATGGTCAGACGGTGTTCTTGCTACCACTTTCAGGGAATACGCTACAGCATTTAGTTCTGAACGGAAATGGATTTTATTTGACGGACCTGTTGATGCCGTTTGGATTGAAAACATGAACACCGTCCTGGACGATAATAAAAAATTATGTCTGATGTCTGGGGAAATCATTCAGGTTGGGTGATTAATTTTTTTTTCTTTTGCAATTTTGATTATTTCCAGATGACTAATAAAATGAATTTAATATTTGAACCAGCCGATTTAGAACAGGCTTCACCTGCAACTGTCTCTCGTTGTGGGATGATTTATATGGAGCCACGATTATTAGGTTGGAATGCTTTTAAAGATTCCTATCTCGCTAAGTTGGGAAAGACATTACTGGATGAACAATTAGAACTAACAATAGAGATGATAGAATGGCTTGTTCCACCTACTTTAGAATTTATCAACGAAAACCGCAAACGTATATTTGTAGACACATCAGATATCCATCTTTTTTATGTAAGTTTCCTTTATTATTTTTGGGGGCAAGATGCTTCCAATCAAAACATCACCAAGCGTGGGAATGTGTACAGGATGAGGAGGGAAGGGGCACAAGATCTTGGTGCCCCTGTAAGTAACAAAATCATTATTTTTTCAGTCGTTTACACGATTACTAACATGTATGTTAGTTGATGAACAACAAGTAAGTACTTTATGGTTGCAATGTGTCCTTATATTTTGTCTTACGTGGGGTATGGGTTCAACATTGAACTTGGAAGGACGCGAAAAGTTTGATGTTTATTTCCGTAAGATACTAAACGGAGAAAACAAACATTACCCTAAACCCAAATTATTTAAACTACAAAAGAATCAGCTACACCCTGAAAGAAATAACGTTTTTGATTTTATGTATGATAAAAAAAATAATGGGTCCTGGGTTGCTTGGTTGGATACAGTTGATAAAAATCAACAGATTGCTACTACAGCTAAGGTGAGATACAATAAAAGGATTTTTTCTTGGATTAATTTTTGGGACAGGTTTCAGAACTTATAATTCAGACCAATGAGTCACTTTGCCAAAAATATTTCTTGAAGTTGTGTTTAGCTAACACTCTTCCGATTTTATTTGTTGGTCCTACTGGTACTGGAAAATCTGCTATCGTTTTGGATCATTTGATAGGCTTACCACGAGATAAATTTCTACCCAGTGTTCTTAACTTCAGCGCAAGGACTACGTCTATGATGGTAAATAATTGTTAAGTTTTTATATTAAGCAAAATAGGTTTGACTATGACGAATATTTTTTCAATTCCGTCTGCGATTTGAAATATCGAAGTGTGCAGAGTTTCAAATCGATTCCCTATGAGAGTAAGCGAGTGCGAGCTAACGTGCTTGTCTGTGCGCGCACATGTATCTGGACGGTTCCCAGGCCCAAACTATTAACCTTACGCAAATGTTTTCCTGAAGTTTTTTGTAGGAAATTTAATTTTCTACAACTTTGATCTTATAATATTTTGCGCTATCTTGCACGGTTTTCGTTATATTTCCATTTGAAACTGTTAATGTGGCTCTTTTACGTGACTTGCATGGTTGATGACGTCATGCACCAACAGCCTTTTAAGTTGCGACAATTCACAGACTCAAGAAATTATAATGTCAAAACTAGACAAAAGACGAAGAGGTGTTTATGGTCCCTCCATGGGTAAAAAATGCATCCTTTTCGTTGATGATGTTGGTATGCCCCAGAAAGAGCAATGGGGTGCACAGCCTCCTGTGGAATTATTAAGACAGTGGCTTGATCATGGCCATTGGTTTGATAGAGACACATCTATGTTGCACCTTGTTGATATGGTAAGCTTTTCTACACAAGTCTAACATAAATACAGCTTCTAGTTTTATAGCTTTTTGTTGCTGCAATGGGACCACCAGGAGGTGGTGCTAATATGGTCTCATTTCGATTTTTACGCCATCATCAGATTATTTGTGTGGATTCTTTCGGTGATGAAACTTTAAATAAAATATTTTGTACTATTCTTGATTGGCATTTTGCTAAGGGGTTTGAAGAAAACATTTCTCGCCAAACTAAGGTCCATATTTTAATTCCTATACTGAAAATATTATTTTTTTATTTTATTACAGTTTATAGTAGGTGCTACCATGGAAGTATATCAACAAGCAATGGTTACTTTCTTACCAACTCCCACCAAATCCCATTATACCTTTTCTCTTCGCGATTTTGCAAGAGTAATTCGAGGGATACTTTTAATACCATCGTCCCATATGAAAGATCCAGATAAGTTAATTAGACTTTGGATTCATGAAAGCTATCGCGTGTTTAATGATAGACTTATAGATGAACATGATAAGTAAGTGTATGCTTTACATTGAGCGTTGCTGCACACATTCCCCGACCCTGAACCCCCAGACACCTGCACATAGACACATAAACCACACCCACTTCCACTAGATCTGCGCAGAAATTCTGGAAAAAATCCTTGCGCATCCACACCTTTTGATCCACACATAAACCACGCCCACTGGGCGCAGAAATCCTGCGAGGAAACCCTGCGCCTCCACACCTTTTAATCCAGAACCCGCACAGCTACTCTACTTCTGATATTTTTCAGGACTCTCCTCTTTGAAATCGTGAAAAAGTCTTGTTATGGGAATTTCAGGCAGCATATGGATAAAGTAATGGTAGACCTTATCCCTGAAGGCGAAACAGTAACCGCTGAACATATCCGTAATTTATTTTTTGGGAACTATATCGAACCTGACAATGATGTTAAAATTTATGATGAGGTACCTACTGCTACTGAATTTTTACCCCCTCCATCAACATTAATTTTTTTGTTTTATTAAAGATAACAGACTTAGACGATTTGGTAGAAAAAATGGATTACTATTTATCTGAATATAATCTCATATCAAGATCACCAATGCATCTTGTCATGTTCAAGTTTGCAATAGAACATGTCTCAAGAGTTTCGCGTGTTTTGATCCAAGACAATGGTAACGTCTTATTGGTTGGAATTGGAGGTTCTGGAAGACATTCTGCTGTTAAATTAGCCGCATCTATGTCTGAGTACAATACATTTGAGGTGATTTATTAAGTTGTACCTTTGTTGGGGGATTTTTAGCCCTCTGGGGGAAGTTATTTTATTGTCTAGGGCGTTTTGGCGCAGTCGTTATGGCGCAGAGACGGTTTGGTTCCTGCGCTCTGCGCCTCACCGTCCCTGCGCCAAAACGTCCGATTTATGGTCTTCTTTAATCAACAGATCGAAATATCTCGTAATTACGGCGTAACAGAATGGAGAGACGATATTAAATCCTTGTTACTAAAAGCAGGTTGCGAAGGCAAACCCATTGTATTTTTATTTGCTGACACACAGATTTCTACTGAAACATTCACAGAAGATATAAACATGATTCTTAATACAGGAGATGTGCCTAATTTATACGCACCCGATGAGAAAGCTGAAATTCTTGAAAAAATGCAGACAGCCGCTCGCGAAACTGTAGGTCCTTCATTATATTATCCAGGACCTTCTAGATTTTCGAAAAGCATTTACGAAAATCTAGAAGGTGGTGAAGAATCTTTAATAAAAAAATCATTTGATTGCTTTAGGGAAAGAAAATTGAATCTACCCCATTGGCTTTATACAATTTTTTTATTGATCGTATCAGAAATAATCTTCATGTTGCACTTGCTATGAGTCCTATTGGTGCAGCTTTTCGGGTTAGGTGCAGAATGTTTCCGTCGCTCATTAATTGTTGCACCATTGATTGGTAAGTACCTTTCTCCTAAGTTACACCATCCCTGAAAGGATCTTCTCGACTTCCCATTTCCTTTAAAGGGTGGTTTTGGTATTTGGAACAATATCCTTGTGCCACAGTAACATAGTTGTCTGGGCCACCCATCCAAATGACGGTTTCGCCATCTAGCGTTCGCCTATTCCATACGCATTCTTGGCGCGAGATTCAAATAAAAATATTTTTATGTTTCTTTTAGGTTTATGAAATGGCCAGACGATGCTTTAGAACGTGTAGCAAATATGTTTTTGAAACAAACCGATATAACCGAGGAGATGATTGAAAAATGTGTACTCATGTGCAAGCATTTCCATGTTACCGTAGAAGATGCTTCTGAAAGATTTTATAATGACTTGAAAAGACGAACGTATGTTACTCCCACGTCTTACTTGGAACTTATACAAACCATCAAGACTTTATATTATTTAAAGGTAGATCAGATTACGCTACAAAGAAACAGGTATAATTATACAAGGGGTTTAGAATATTGTGGCTTTCATGTAAAGTTTTTTTTTTACAGATATGAAACAGGATTAGATAAATTAGACTTTGCTGCATCACAAGTCGGTTTAATGCAAGATGAGTTACATGCATTGCAACCAAAATTGGTTGTAGCTTCAGGAATTACAGAAAAATTAATGGTTAAAATTGAACAAGATACAGTCATCGTGGAAAAAAAGAAAGAGGTGCTAATATTAATAAAAGATATTACATTTTTTTAATTTTTTTTTTAATAGATTGTAGGTGCAGATGAAGCCTTAGCAAATGAAGCTGCTGCAGCAGCTCAAGCAATAAAAGATGATTGTGAATCAGATTTAGCTGAAGCTATTCCAGCTTTGGAAGCCGCAGTTGAAGCTTTAGATACTTTAAAGCCGGCTGATATTACTTTAGTGAAGTCTATGAAAAATCCACCAGCTGGTGTAAAGCTTGTTATGGAAGCAGTATGTTTTTTGCTTACACAAAAGGTTTTAATTTAAATTTTTTTTATATAACTAGGTATGTATTATGAAAGGCATGAAAGCGGAAAGAAAGCCGGATCCAGCATCGGGAAAAATGGTGGAAGATTATTGGGGACCTTCTGTTAAACTATTAGCGGATATGAAATTTCTTGAAAGTCTTAAAACTTATGATAAGGATAATATTTCACCAGCAATTATGAAAAGGATAAGAGATAGGTAATGGTAATGTTTATTCTTCTGTTATTCTCTTCTTCCTGCTGTCTACTCGTCGCCCACTTCACTTGCGTTTCTTCCTCCTCCCTCAGATGTCTGCGAACAGATCACTTTCAAAACACGGCAAACGAAAGGTCTTTTTACTTTACTTTGAAACTAAATCGGACGAATTGAGGACCAACTCCGGGTACAAAGATGCAGAAAGCCAGTTCCAACTTGTATCCTTTCTGATCAGTTTCTGTCTCGCAGATTACCTTTCTCCAACTCTCTCCCCCCCCCCGGTACTAATTTATTCTTACCTTCCTTTCTCTTTCAAACTGGCCGCCTTGATACTACCACACATCTGATCACAATTCTTTCTTAAAATTTTAGATACATAACAGATCGCGACTTCCAACCATCTCATATAAAAAATGTATCAACAGCTTGCGAAGGTTTATGTAAATGGGTTCGAGCCCTAGAAGTTTACGATCGTGTTATTAAAATAGTTGCTCCTAAAAAAGAGAGGCTAGGTGCAGCCGAGGCTGAATTAGCAGCACAAATGGACACCCTTAACGAAAAGAGGGCTCAATTGCAAGAGGTGAGATATTTCGCCCTTAAATAGAAATTCTGCATGATTTTCATTTCTAGGTCACAGATAAACTCCAAGCATTAAATGATGAACTAGCAGCTGAGACAAAGAAGAAGAAGGAATTAGAAGATTCAATTGAATTATGTTCCCAAAAATTAGATCGAGCAGAAAAACTTATTGGTGGATTAGGGGGTGAAAAAACTCGATGGTCTGAAGCTGCTGCGTATTTACATGGCCTTCTTAGTAATGTTATTGGGGATGTCTTGTTATCTGCTGGGGTTGTTGCTTATTTGGGAGCGTTTACGGTTGATTACAGGTACGTCGCCTGCATTGATCTGTCACTATCCAGTGATATAGTCGATGGGTGTAACAAAGGTTTTTTTTTAACTTTCCTAAACAGACAAGATGTAGTGAAGAAATGGAATGTTTATTGCGTAAATTTGGGTATACCATGTGCTAAAATTTTTTCCTTGGTCGCTACATTGGGTGAGCCTGTTGTAATCCGGGCGTGGAACATAGCAGGATTACCAGTTGATAATTTTAGTATCGAAAATGGTATTGTTTGTACAAAAGCACGAAGGTGGCCCCTTATGATTGATCCACAAGGTTTTAATAAAACAAATTCTGATTATTTTAAGTAAAACTTTTAATATTCTTAGGCCAAGCTAATAAATGGGTCAAAAATATGGAAAAACAAAATAAGTTGCAAATTATTAAACTTACCGATAGTAATTACACGCGAGTTTTGGAAAATGCGATTACATTTGGAACTCCTGTTATGTTGGAAAATGTTAACGAAGAAATTGATGCAGTTTTAGATCCCATTCTTGTTAAAAATATTTATAAACAACAAGGAGTTTATTATATGAAATTGGGCGATAATGTTTTAGAATATTCGTTTGATTTCCGGTTTTACATTACAACTTTGTTAAGAAATCCACATTATTTACCAGAAATTGCTGTAAAGGTAAGAAATCATGATTGTATAGTTCCTTCATCGAAATTTTGAAACCCCCAGGCTATGACTCAAAATTTGTAATGAACACCTAATACCTTTTAGGATTTAACCAGCGGTTAGTCCAGCAGGTAGTAGAACTTTAAAAACAGAAAATATTGGTATGCTAGCTCTATCCTTTCTGTCTGTCTAAGGACCGGTCTTTCAATTTGGGTTTAACTCCCTGTTAGGCTAACGCATAGTTAATTGTCATGGAAACAATTCTTGTAACAATTCGCATCCATGACAACTGACCGTTAGTTAGCTTAACTGGGAGTTAAATCTGAATTGAAAGACCTACCCTAAGGACTGGTCTTTCAATTCGGATTTAACTCCCAGTTAAGCTAACTAACGATCAGTTGTCATTGGTTGTCATGGATACCATTGCTAACAGATTTGTTTCCATGACAATTGACCGTGGGTTAGGGAGTAAAATTCGAATTGAAAGACCGGTCTTACTTAAATATTATCCGGACATTACAAAAAGATTTCTGAATATCGTTGGGCGAACTATACCTATCCGGGGAAGTTCCTACCATGGGGTTAAAATCTTATATTTCAGGTAACTCTTTTAAATTTCATGATAACACCCCAAGGTCTTCAGGATCAACTGTTAGGTATAGTAGTAGCACGTGATCGTCCAGAATTAGAAGAAAAAAAGAATCAAATGATTGTTGAAAGTGCAAACAATAAAAAACTTTTAAAAGAAATCGAAGATAAAATTCTGGAAGTTTTATCATCTTCCGAAGGCAACATTTTAGAAGATGAAACTGCAATTAAAATTCTTTCTTCCAGTAAAGTTTTATCTGAAGATATTCAAGCAAAACAAGAACTCGCTGCGGTTACAGAAATAGAAATTGATGATGCCCGGAATCAATACACCCCCGTTTCTAAACATTCCTCTATTTTATTTTTCTGCATTACAGAACTTGCTAATATTGACCCCATGTATCAATATTCCCTTATATGGTTTATAAACCTTTACACGCAATCGATTATTAACAGCAAAAAATCTGATAATTTAGACGAAAGGCTGAGTAATTTAAACGAACATTTTACAACCAGCATTTATAGAAACGTTTGCAGATCTTTATTTGAGAAGGATAAAATTATTTTTTCCCTTGTCTTAGCAGTTGGAATTTTAAGATCTAAAGTATGTTGTTTTTTTTTCTTGTACTTTTCTTCACCCCCTATTTTTTTAGAATATGATTGATGAAGAACTTTGGGCCTTTTTATTAACAGGTGGGGTTGCATTAGAAAACCCCTATCCGAACCCAGCTCCTGAATGGCTCTCGGAAAAATCCTGGTCCGAAATAGTACGCGCCAGTAATTTAAATGGGTAACGTTTAGATTAAAAAAAATTCTCAAGATTAGTTTAAATTATTAATTCTTAGATTAAGCGAATTTAAAACTTCCGTGGAAAAAAACATAAGGGCTTGGAAAACCTTTTACGACGCACCAAATCCACAAGAAATTCCTTGTCCAGCACCCATGGATAAAATAAAAGATCTTCAAAGACTTGTTGCTTTAAGATGTATCCGTTTTGATAAAATAGTACCCGCCGTTGCTGTAAGTAATTCTTCTCTTCTCGACGCGCTTTTTAAAAAAATTTTCTAGACCTACATTGTGGATAAAATGGGTCAAGCTTATTTGGAACCTCCCCAGTTTAACTTGGAAGAATCATATATGGACAGTAATTGTTGTTCCCCGTTAATCTTTATCTTATCTCCGGGTTCAGATCCCATGTCTGGATTGGTTCGATTTGCTGCAGACAATGGAATTCCGAAATCTAGTCTTATGACTATTTCTTTGGGACAAGGGCAGGTACTAATCATAGAAAAATTCTTAAGGGTTTTAAACGTTAATACCTAAGGATTTTTAGGGACCTATAGCAGCTGGAATGATAGATCAGGCTTTAGTAACAGGACAATGGGTTGTACTTCAAAATTGCCATTTGGCTGTAAGTTGGATGCGAGAACTCAACAGAATTTGTGATGAAGTGATCGTGCCTGACACAACGCATTTGCAATTTCGTTTGTGGCTTACGAGTTATCCAAGCACGGATTTTCCTGTAGCCATTTTGCAAAATGGTATGAGTTTAATGTTGTGTCAATTTTTTTTAAAGCTACCAAAAGGTTTTCCTTTAAACTCGGCTTCCTCATCGTTCTGCGTTTTGGAAACTTATTGCACTTGATGTATTGCCTAACTCAGCCTGCGGCCGCGTTCAACAATTATTTTACATCGTCTGCTATTTAAACAGCCACCTTTATGAACTTTTATTTTAAACCCTTGACTATTTTTTTTTCGCCACACATGGTCAGTCCAATAGTATTCCTTTTATTTTAGTTCTAGTTCCTATCCTTTTTTTTTCTAATACGCACGCTTGATTATTAAGGTGTGAAGATGACCAATGAAGCCCCAAAAGGATTACGGCAAAATCTATTAAAATCCTACCTATCTGATCCAATCTCAAACCCAGACTTTTACAAAAGTTGTCCCAAATGGCGTCAATGGCAAAACATGCTCTTCGGTTTATGTTTCTTTCACGCCCTTGTTCAAGAAAGACGAAAATTCGGCCCACTTGGTTGGAATATCCCATACGAATTTAACGAATCTGATCTAAGGATTTGTATTTTGCAACTACAGGTCGGGGGACAAAGATTTAACTTTTTTAAAAATTACTTTTGATTCCCTTTTTTTTAAAGATGTTCTTGACTGATTATGATGAGGTCCCATTGGATGCTTTGACATATTTAACCGGGGAATGTAATTACGGAGGACGTGTTACTGATGATAAAGATAGAAGATTGTTGAACTCTTTATTATCAATTTTTTATTGTCCTGAAATTATTAACGAACCTGGGTACTCCTTTTCTCCAAGTGGAATTTATTACGTACCAACAGATACATCTTATGATGGTTGCGTTTCCTATATTAAGTCCCTACCATTTGTACAAATGCCTGAAGTTTATGGTTTGCATGAAAACGCAGATATTACCAAGGATAATCAAGAAACCTTAGCTGTGAGTGACTCCCTGAAATAAATTATCAAACTAAAAGAATTTTTTTTAGTTATTAAATGGAGTTCTTCTAACACAAACCCAAATCACTGCTGGGGGAGGGGGTGGTGAATCTGAAGGAATGATAATCGAATTAGCTAACGACATCCATAACAAAATTCCTGATCCATTTGATGTGGAAGCTATCAGCAAACAATATCCAGTCATGTACATGAATTCAATGAATACCGTCTTAAGACAGGTTTGTCTAAAAGAAAATTAAACAAAAAAAAAATTAATTTAATCCTCCAGGAACTAATAAGATTCAATCGATTAATATCGGTTGTGAAAAGGACCTTAAAGGATGTGGTAAAAGCAGTTCAAGGTTTGGTTGTCATGAACAGCGAATTGGAAGAAGTTAATTTTTCTTTAGTGATTGGAAAAGTCCCCAATGCTTGGATGAGTAAAAGCTATCCCAGCTTAAAACCGCTTGGATCTTACACTACAGATTTAATTACAAGGTAACCACCCCCCCAAAAAAATTTGTTTAATTAAAAATATAATTCTAGATTGAAATTTTTACAAGACTGGATTGAAGAAGGACCACCTTTGGTTTTTTGGTTGTCTGGATTTTTTTTTACTCAGTCATTCCTGACAGGAGTTTTACAAAATTATTCTAGAAGACAAAAATTACCCATAGATTGGATTCTTTTTGAGTATTATACAACGGAATATGAAACTACGGTTCGTAAAGAACCTCCAACTGGAGTTTATATCAAGGTTAGTGTTAACAAAGAGAGTCTCGGAAGATTTGGCGTTTTGAAGAATTTTGAAAGGAAGCAGACGCCTGTAAGACTCGTTATACCATTTCATGGTAGATCGGAGATAGAAATTAGTAAAAGGGGCCAAGGAAGGGGCCCGAGGCAATACACGGTGTAGGGAAAATCGGTGCCGGAAAATTCCGCGCCAATTCGAAATTTAAAATTAATAGCGCGACACGGTTTTGTTTGGTATTGTCTGTGTACATGGTGCCGAGGATATTGTTTTGAGCAGAAACAGAAACTTAAAAAGATTCATTTTTTTTATTTTATGGCACTTCCTTTAAAAATGGGGGGGGGGATTATTCATATGCCTTTTTAAAATATTTAATATTTTGACACGCAGCCAATTTTGGAAAAGGAAGACTCTAGCGTTTTCTTTGACGTAAGTGTATGCATGGGTCTTTATATTCTTTTTTTTTTAATTTTTGTTAACAAAAATATGTTCCTATATACAGGGTCTATTTTTGGAAGGCGCAAGATGGGACAGAAGACTAAAACAATTAAACGAATCATACCCAAAAATTTTATACGACACAGTCCCTATAATGTGGCTAAAGCCACAAGTTAAAACAGAATATCTAGTTCGTCCTTCTTACACTTGTCCCTTATACAAAACAAGTGCAAGAAGAGGAGTTTTATCCACAACAGGGCACTCTACAAATTTTGTTATGTACGTCATATTTGATTCGGATTTACCTGAAAGCCACTGGATTAACCGAGGAGTTGCTGGGTTATGCCAACTCGATGATTAACATTTTATAATTTTTTTTTTAATAAAACCATATTTAATTATTACTGATTTATTTTCTAACTTTGCAGGATTTAAAATTTACATTTTATGTTGGGGATGCTCCCGAGAAGGGTTAGCATAATTTAAAATTAAAGGCGTTTGCGTTATAAAACCTTTTTGAAGGGGTGACTCTTTATCAGATTTAATATCCGAAGAACCATCTGTATCGTTAGAATTCGAATCAGAATCATGCATTTGTTTATATGGGGTAGTATAATCCCTTAAATGCACAATCTCTTCACTATCACCACTTTGTCTTCGTGCTTGCCTGAATGGTTTGTTACGTACATCCCTCTTCCTTCTTGTTGGGGGTATGGACACAACAAAACGTTCGTTTGATCTCCGCACTTGTTGGATTGACTCTTCTAAATCATTTCGTGATGATTTTCGTGGAGAAGTTGGTAGATTATTGTGTGAACCTTTTGCTTCTGAAACAAAATGTGATAAACAAACAAAAATAAACACCCTGTATAGATTAGCGATAAGGTTTGGTTCGAGGCTCAAAATTTAAGGAAAATAGACGTAAAGATTTTATTTTTATTGTACTATAATGGCGACTTTACACTACTGTTATTTTATACATAGTGATTAAAAATATTATTCCCTGAAGATTTATATCAAAATAGAAAACTTACGAAACGTAAAGGCCTTTTGTTTATTAATAATTTCGGGTACTTCTTGTTGATTATCATTCGTTACGTAATGCACATTTCTGTGTTCTTCTTTATCGCTTACATCGTCTGAAGATTTTCTAACCAAATGTGTTTTAAATGATTTCCTTGAACATATAAAGTCATCGTCTTCTTTTTGCTGTATTTTATACGTTTTTTTTGGATTGGTACACTCATGGTGTTGTTGTATCTTCTTTTGTGGTTGAAATGCAATGTGATTCTGTTGTGTTAAGGAAGTAGAAGAGCATTGCGTGTGTTTCGGGCAAATTTTACTTTTCTCCAAAGAAGTTAAGCTAGGGATTTGAAAGTTCGGCATTTTAGGCTTTGCAATCGTCATTGTTTTAACTGTCTTCACTGATTCTTGCTTTTCACTGTACACTGTAGCCCACCCTTCATTATTTGGGATATGATTAACAGCTTCGTTCTTTGGATGTTTTTTTATCGGACGACTTGGTGAGTTTTGTCGTATCGGATAAGGATTACTTGGGGCTTTAGTTTTTGTTAAAGAACAACTTCTTGAATTGTTTCTTCTGGTAGGTGAAGGGGAAGATGCTCGAGTTTTTTGTTTTACACCAATTTGGGTAACGGATTTTTGTCTTCCTGGTGGTGCTTCTTTTGGTTTTTGTTGTACCATTCTTCTTTTACATTGATCAGGACTTGAAGGTCCCCTAGTTCTTGGCGTTTTTGTACTTTCAGGTAGTGGATGTTTATTTATTGGCACCGTGAAAGTGAAGGCTGTATCACCTGCACAAATTTTAAAAATTAATTTCTCGTGACAATACCTACCCTATGCAATCTTATAACTAGAGTAGCTCTGCGGGTTATGAATCAAACACTTTACTTAAATTATTCTTTAAAAAAAACAACTTGTACCTGATTTTACGGAACCTTCTTCCCAATCAACATCAACTAATAATTCAGACGCGTATCGATCAAGTTCTGCGTCGGACAACTCTGGTTCAAAGCATCTTCTTTTATTTTCCCCAACCTCTTTTTCCTTATCGCAATTATTAAATTTAGTTGAGCTTTGATATCTGATAGATATTTCGGGTGTTCCTTTCTTCCTTTGTAAGTCTATACTTGTTTGCTCCTGTTCTGAAATGTTAGTTTTACTTTCTACCTCATAGTATTGATCGATTTTTTTAGTTTCTTGTACTGAAGGTTCTTCTTGTGTGTTCGTACTTTTATCTTCTTCAAAAGGGGGTTTTATATTTGACTTGGAGCAATGTTTACAAGTGCATTCTTCACTTTGTGCGATATAATATGAATCGGTGTTAGAGTGATCAAAGTTTGCCGCGTCTGCTTCTTGGTATATTTCGGAATCAGGTACTAATAATAAAATTAAAAGAAAATAATTTAAATAAACCGTTTGATTTAACTTACATTCTTCTTCTGCACTGTGAGGTCTTTGATCACCATGTCCACCAATTTCTTCGATTTGTGTCTCGGGAAGTAGTAAATGTTCTTTGATACTACTAGGATCTTCGGATTCTTCTCCCTCGTTGTATTTATTGATACATTGCTCACAATATGTTTTTTTTTCCTGTTCAGGTAATTTATTCAAAAAGGCTGAGGTACTAGTTGTCCTTGATATTCTTGTACAAGAACTTTTCCCACTGTTATGAAGATTACTTATACTAGACAAAAGTGTTAAAAAATTTGGTAAATCAGGCATTGATATATTAGCTTTTAAATTTATATTAGAATTTTTTCCTGGTTCTGAGTTGCTTAATAAACTTTCATTAATTAAAGCATGTATTGCGTTGATATAATTAATTGCTTTAACATATTCGTTCATGTCGATGGTATTATTTTCAAAAACGAACGTGGAACTCTGATTCTGTAGACATGTTCGACATATTGGCTGCCATGGATCGGTATTTGTTTGGACGCTAACGGATTCATTTTCTTTTTTACGAACTTTTGTAACAGAGGAAGTCGCCACATTTTGATTTTTGGTGGATTTATCAATTCTGGACATAGTTACATTAATTTTAAATTTACCATGAAATTCTTACGTCAAATATTATGTGCCCCATTTTAATAAACGTCAACCATATCACTGTTACTTAGGATCATTTTGTTTAAGGGCTTACTTGACTACGTTCTATAAATCGTATAGAACATAATTCAATAAAGTTGGCCATGGTTCTGCCATATAAGTTAAATCCACACGACAGGAGCACCTCTTATGGCAGCTAAATCCTTATTGTTTCTTTCGGTAAATCTAAAAATTGTGCCGGTACTTTTTTAAGTATACCGAAGGGGCCCATGACAGACTTTATTAAATATAACTCAATAAAGTCGCCATTCGTACACTTATAACGGATATGATTTCAGCAAACTAGGGTCCATCGTTCATCAAGATTGGACGTAAGTAATTACAGTCGAAAGTATTGTTTAAATTATCTTATCATGGAGTGTTTTGTCAATGCGATTTACGATTGTCTTTAGTGTACAATTTTTTCAAACAATAAACGGAAAAACCGTAAACATTTCGAGAACCAAGATCAGATCTTCTCGAACCTGGAATTTCCCAGTTTCAGCCATACTGAAGATGAGAACTGGGTTTACATCACTTTTCCGTTGATTGAAATACTTCAATCAACGCTTTTTCGAAGCCCATACCTGTTTTGAAAACCAAGTTCTCATCTTCAACAGGACTGAGTCTTCGAATTGTATAGTTTCAGCCTTACTGAAGATGAGAACTGGATAAGAACTTTTGCTTCTTTATGGCAAGGGATGGTTTTCAACTTCAGTATTGTTTTTAATTTTCCCAAACTTGTCCTAATTAAGAACAAGAAATCAAACTTAAAAAATACCACAATTTAAGGTTTTATGATCTCATATTTCTACTTAGAAATTATGAACAAAATTAATTAATTAAGATTTTTATAACTAAACTAGTGGAGAAAATACAAGCAACTTAAATTTACTTTTTAATATGTTACGCAACCAATTTCTTAAAATTATTTCGTACTTTGTAATGAAGTGCTCAAAATATCCTGATTTGCTGGAAATAAAAAATTAAAGTAAAATCCAATAAATCCAAAATTTTGTGTTTACCTTTAATTATTGAATTGAACATAAAACGGCAGATTTTTTACGAGTTCTTGAATCATGTCGTCTTCGATCTGGTTGGGAAGTCTTACGAGTTTGGGAAGAAGTTGGATTTTGAACTTGTACTTCTTCTTCCTCTTGTTTCTGCCCTGATTCTTCTTGAGTTTGTTTCTGAATCTCGCTATTAGGCATGGTCAAACTATTTTCTTGATCTAAGTAATTTTTAAAAAAATCATTACCTATACAATACACAAAAAAAGATCGGTACTTACATAATAGATTTCTAAACTTATAATTTTCACAAAACACATACTACAATGATTTATATTTAATTTTTTATCTATCCCTGTAATGATAGCATTGTATTTCAAGTATATCTATTTTCAAGCTTGTTTACTTATTGACAGGAGAGTTTTAAAGTAAAAAATAAGAAAGGTTGCCTTTTTTTGATAAGACATGTTTTTTCAATTGATTAGTAAATGAAAATTAGTTTTGTACGTAAAATTCCGTAGGTCGGTAAATCTGTTGCTAAGAACGTTTTCTGAAATAATGAACTACGACCCCCCCCCCCCATAAACGAAAAATTCAGAAATGCATTAAAGCAACTCTAATCCCTGTAAGGGTTGTAATGGCAATGGTAATATATGACATCCTAAAAAGAAAGAAAATAAAACAACGAAAGTTTAAAAACTTTAATAAAAATTTAATGCTTCACATATGATTACAATAATAGGTACCTACCCTTAATTTAAAAAAATTGATCAACCCATTAAAATAATAAAAATAACCAAAACCACGCATAAACTAGTAAAATATTACCCCCAAACCATTTTTTAATACAACAATCGTAGGTACTAAAACAAAATAAATGCAAGTTACGTTAAACATTAGGGGTTGTTGTAAATTTCAAAAATTTTAACAAGAATTTCGTCTATCTTCATGGTGATCACAGTCCCGGTTATGGGTACAGTCGTGGTGCTTAGGTTTTCCATGATGGTGGCATCCTTCATGGAGTTGATGGTGATGGGGTGCTCTGTGGTGATGGGATCCTCCATGGTGATGGGGTCCTCCAAAGCGACGATGATGGTTGTTGCGATCAAGTAAATCCAAGTTGGATATAAATCTTGAAAGAAAAACAGCCTCTGAAATCAAAAGAAAATTAAATAATTTTTTTGTATTTATTTGACTATGCAACCCAAAAAAACATCTGCAATTTGGGTTGCCTAGCCCTGTTCATTTGCATTGCACTGTGATTGTACTCGAGCAGTCCTGGGTCATTAAACAAACATTATTTTTTTTCATAACGGAAGTACATAATTTCATGACCAGCAAGCATCCTGTGTACACGACCTTATTGTCACAAGTTTTTCTCCATTATTTAAATTGTTACACGTTTTATGAATTTATTTCTAATAACAACATCAAATATTGCAACATTATTTGATCTAAAATTAGTAGGTAGCCACAATTAAAAAACTTCTAATGAGAATTTGATATCTATATGGGGTGGGAGTAGCGCAGCGGTAAAGTTAAGAGACCAAACACTGATGATTCAAATCCTTGCAGAACTGCTAGAGTTCTAGTAGATCGGGATTCGAACCCGGGACCTCTAAATTCTCATCGACTTAGCCTCCAAAAAAAGCAAGTTTTGTCTAAAATTTAAAAAAAATGTACTTACCAGGTAAAGCAAGCCCTGTAGAAGCTTTACACCCTTTCTGAAGTGACTGCTTGCAAGGACGCTGATTTTTTGGTCCATGGAATTTTTGGCAATGATGATGTCCGTGTTTTGGCCCATTTTGTGGTGGACAATCATGATGATGTCCACATTTAGACCCTTTTTGTTGTGGACCATGGTGATGGCCATGTTTTGGTCCATGATGATGACCTCCATGTGCAGCCCAATTGGGTTGATGGTGTCCTTGGTGAACCTTCATGGTTGGCGAATTTAATTGATCGGCGCTTGTAGGTTGTAGATAGTAGTTTGCTTTGCAAGACTAATTTAACCAGGACCAGGAAGTGTTAGTATTTATACCAGAATTATGCTTGGAAAAATAGGTGGTGGGGGTATGACCTTGGCGGAAGAAGTAGAGGACAATAACTATTATATTTGTGTTATCAGTTTGACCTTGATTTGAAATTTATAATTTTAGAAATTTGTCATTACCTAGGAATGTATTCAAACATAATACCGGATGTATGCGGATTTTATCTCTGATAATAACTGATTAGATTATTTTTGAAAAATTGGGTTGTAGATACCTATTACCTATAGGTAGTATTAATATTAATAAGTTTTAATCTGGTAGAACTTTCTCGATTTTTTTTCTTTTCCCTTAAAATTCGAGATATCGAGGTACCTACGAGTTTAAATTGGGTCCTACTTATAGACATTGTTACCAAAATATGCACTCTTTATTTTAAACGGAAAAAATACTAAAAATACCGGAAGAAATTGTTTCACAATCTTAGGAAATATTTCACAATAAATCCATGGTCATTTTTTTGTTATCAACTTGCATCATATTATGCAACGTTAATATTTTTTAAGTGTAAGGTATATTTTCCAACAATTATAGCCAGTTTATATTGTTTTAAAATAAATAGGTATTTTAATTTTTCCACTTTGCTACAGTAGAATCTCGATTATGTGAACTAAGAAAAATTAAGCTCATATTTTTAAGTGTTAAGTTCCCAATAAAAAAAACAGTTTAAACTGCTTTAGAATAGGTATTTTAATTTTTGCACTTTGCTACAGTAAAATCCCGGTTATGTGTATCAATAAAAACAGAGATTATTCATAAAATCTCGATTATATGAACAAATTTCTCCAGATTTCATAAGTCTAAGGTGCCTACCCAAAAGCACAGACGCACAGTTGGTTGCCTAAGCTGTAGGGGCACATTCAACAAGGTAGATACCAACCCCATGGGTGCTCCGGGGTTGAAACACCCAATGAAAATGATCATTGAGTGCATAACACCCAATAATAAAATTTCATCTAAACAAAAAAAAATAAATACGGCACAGTGGGGAAAAGACTTTGAAATTTCACATTGTGGTGAAAAGCCTTTTTACTTTAAATGATAAATTTTTTCCCTCCACTTCCAAAACTAAAATTTGAGCACTGTAAAGAAATTTTCTACATTTTACACTCCTTGGGTTAATTTTTTTATTCAATTGAATGTCTATGTGGTGAAAGGGGCTAAAGGTGAAAGTGATTGCTTTGAGGAATATTTCCTTTAGCTTCTATTTCAAGTAGATAAACTTCTTTTGCATTAATTGGGTAAACCACTTCGTTAAACCGTTGATTGAGGTATTTTACCTCAATCAACGGTTAAACCTAAATAACAGCCTGGCTGGCATCCATCTAACAGATAAAAAATATACACAGAGACAATATAAAACAAGTAAAGTTCAGTAAAAATTCGTTTAATTATTCACATCTTACTGTAATACCTAATGTATTAAAAAAAAGAATCAATTAACAATCTGCAGAATCTTGACACAATAAGAAGTAAAACATGATAATTACGCAAGGCAATAATATAAGTAGTATATAAAAAAAAGAACAAAAAAATTACAAACTGCTCTTATTATGTAAAAAAATGAATCACATTTATGCATTGCAGTCAGATAGCTAAAATCACAAAAAAAATTAACTAAGGGAAAATATTAATCAAACCTACGACTTTTTTTTATACAACTGTACTAAAGTGACAAAAATAATTTTATAAATACGAACTACAAACTACAAAGGTAGTTGTAAGTTTATATACATTGCAAATTAGCAAGTCTTTCTCTAAACTTCTGCATGAATGTCCCATCCTGGTTTTTTAATGATGATGGTGATGACCATGGTGGTGGGGAGAATGATGCTGATGATGCCCTCCATGATGATGGTGGTGGTTGGGCTGGGGAGGAAAACAGTTTGGCATAACACTTGGTACGGAAGGAACCACTGTAATCACTGAAAAACAAAATTCTTAGTCAATACAAAAAAAAAGAAGAGAATGAATGTGTTAGCAAATATTAAAAGCAGATCAAAATTAATAATCAGTAAATATCCAGGGAACACCCTGTATAGAATGCATGCAGAATAAGCCTTAACAACAATTTTACCTCCCCCTGTTGCTAATTTCATTTTGTTCCCTATCTTCGGTTACATTCATTACAGGCGATGACCTAAAATTTATTTTAATTTAGTATTAAAAAATCATCTGTTTACAATTAATAATAATTTATTGATTAAATATTTACATACAGGGTGAGTCAGCAAAAAATATTTTTTTAGTGAAATTAAAATTTTAAAAGAAAATATTTTTTTAGGTAGTATAAATCAAACACCCCGTATATTTTTAATTTGCATTGAATTAAAAAAAATTTTGGAAACATTAAGAGGGTGTTTTTGATTAAAATATTTCGAATCCAAGTAACTGCAAATTTTTTTTATCATTGTCCAATTATTACTCAACATCCTGTATATACGCCATATTCTTATCACATTACCCTTGTATTTTTAATAATAATAATAAAATATTCTGACCCAAAAAAAAAAAATCAATTATTTCCAAAAATAGGTTTAAAAAAATTACCAGGTGGGACAACCACAGTTGGAGGATTAAACCCTCCATGATGTGGTGGCGGGCATGGTGGTGGATGATGATGATGATGTCCTCCATGTACTGGTAAATGGGGTGGCCCATGGTGGTGTCCGTGATGTGGCATCATAACAGGTGGTTGAGGAGTTCGATAAACCGGTGGGGGTGGATAACTCGTATTTGTACCTTGTAGACTTTGCAAAGCTTGATTTGCAATACTAACCACTACATTCGGATGAATGTTATTTATAATAGGATTTTTAATTCTGGCAGGGAATATATGTGGTGGGGGCGAACCTGGTGGTGGTGGTGGTGGGGGGAGATTGTCATCTTCGTCTTCTTCATCATCTTCTATTCCCTGTGTTTGTTGTTGCCTTATCACTTTTACCTGGATTTGAAAAATGTTTTGATTAGATTAAAAGGAAATTTGATGTCTAATACAATTATTTGTAATTATTGACTTGTGATAATAAACTGGATTTAGCTGGATTTTATCTTTGATTCGGTTATTTCTGGAACATATTTTTCTAGTAATCCATTTCAAAGCAAATAAATTGTAGGACACCTTTGATAATAATTCAATACCTTGTGACTTTAACAGCTCTTTAAAAAATTTAATTTTAAATTATAAATCAAGAAAGTTTCTAGTACCTACATTACGTAATTATTTTAGTTGGAAAACAAATTACGTTAAACATAACTAATACATTTACATAATGTCGATGTAAATTTATGGCCACTAATTGTTTAATTGAAACACAATTGTGTTAATAGGAGAGTAAAGTAATGGTCTGGGATTTTTTGTCACTACATAGAAATCCTTTTATAGAGAGAACATAAGAATAATCTTTAATAAAGTACTATCTGAATTATAATAATAATAATAATAATTAATAAATGATGAGTAATTTTTATAAACTGTTATTCTCAGAAAACAATGACCTGAATATTTCTTATTAGTAGAAATTTGTTCCATAATTATTTTACACATAGGTACAGGATGAATCAACAAAGTTTCCCCTTTCTAACAATTTTTATTTCTTCAATGAGGTCAAACTTACACACTGTATATTTAAATAATACTTTGGTGGGGGAGGAGGAAACGAAAATGAGATTATTTACCCAAAAAAAATCCCTATAGAGGGATGTTTTAGATTAATAAACGAGAGGGGACTGCTTTGTTGACTCACCCTGTATACCTTTATTTTTAAGTTCTTGCTTTAGGTGAATCACTCCTGCAATTAGGATAAATTTATTGCATCTCTCTTAAAATAAAATCAAGTAGACAAACGTTTATGTTTAAAAAAATTTACTGTTGGGGCCATAAAAAAAATAAAAAAGACTTGATGACGCATTATTTTCCATAGAAAGACGTAAAACATTATGAGATTATGACAAACACAATTTGAACAGGAAATCATTTTCCAATTATAGTTTTTTTTGTTTAAATTTTGCTAATGAGAACATATTTTTCACTTTAAATAATTTTTTAATCTCTTTTTTTACAGTAAAAGTCAACACATACATCAAAATAAACTTGGTCAAGTTGGCTCTGGATCCATTTAACTTACAAAGAATCACAGCAAACCTGACCAAACCTTTTAGATCACCCTGTATAAAAATATTTTATTTTTCTGTAGTAATTACTTTAAGATGAACAATTTTTTACCTTAACTTTCTTCTTCTTAGGAACCTTAAGTTTCTTAGGTACTTTAGTCTTAATGTATCTCTTCTCTTTAGGCAGTTTTTTAGGAGCAGGTGGGGGTGAGGACAGTTCTTCTCCACCAGATGGAGATGTGCCTTCTCCAGGCATTACACCATCAGAGAACTTTACAGTCTTACGTTTATATTCTCCTTCTTCTAAGTTTCCCCTAAAATATTTTAAAAATAGCTTTGAGTTAGAAATAATAAAAAAAGTTCGTACCTTGAGCCTTGAGATAATATTCCTTTTCCAGCTGGTTTATATAAACTATTACAAACAATTTGGGGGGCAGGAGGCCATTGTACAGGTGCTTGTTGGCATTCCGTTATATTTTCTAAATTAAGATTTTCTTCATTACCTACAGAAACTTCCTGGGTTTCTTGTATAAGTGCTTGCTGTAACACATAAAAAAAATTAATTTATAATAATTTTATGATAAAAAAATTGAACCTTAATCATTGCTTCCGTTTGCATTTTCACTTTGAATTGTTTACGTTTTTCCCTTTCCTTTCTCTTTTTCTCCTTTTCTTTACGTTTTTTCTCCCTTTCCTGTCTTCGTTTATCTTTTTCTGCTCTTCTTTCAACTTTTTGTTTAATTAAGGTTTCGGCGTTTAAGGGATCTTTAATTGAACTTGAGGAAGGTGTCGGAGTTGATGGTACGGGGGTTGGTGGTAACGGGGGTATAATAGTAGGCGTCTCTATTGGTATTTCAGGTAATGTGGCAGTTGGTACTATTTGCAACATGTTGCCCACTTGTACAATTTTTTGGGTACTATTAGTAATCTAAAAAGAGAATAATAAATAAAAATATTGGTATTTTATATTTTCTGGTAAGGGAAAAAAAAAGTTAATCAAGGATTGCAAAAAAATTTTAAGGGGCCCTTGTTTGGGTTACATAAGTCTTATGGTAGTAGAAAAAAAATTTAAAAATGTCCTGACTTGGGCCACAGGGTTTAAATAAATACCTCGGGGTGGTAGATTTTCCCCCTCCCGGGCTAGCTTGAATAACGGAATCTATTGAAACTTTAAAAATGTGTCATACCTTATTTTGTTGTACAGGGGGTTGTTTTGGAAGTTCATCTTCGATTGGTACGACTTGAAGAATATTTCCAACTTGAACAACTTTTAAATTTGAATTTTCCCTCTGTCTTGTTTGTCGGTAACTTTGATCTTGCTGACCATACATTGTGTTTTTCTGATTTTGATCGCCATATTGTTCATAATACTGTCCGAATTGGTCAAAATATTGCGCATCACATTCATAATTTGCAGAATATGTAGTACTGATAGGTTTAGGTTGTTGATCGGCAAGACCTAAAGCCTGACTAATACGTTCGTCCAATGACATTCGTTTCGGTGAAGAAGAATGGGTAACAGAATTTTTTAAAAACTCTGTTGTGTTATTACACGCTGGAGATCCTACGTATTCTGTAGAATTATGTTGTAAGAGTTGATCATCGCTTATCGTTGAATCGGCGACGCTACGTTTGAAACCATGCAACGGTGAACTAATCGGTGAATGTTTCATTCTGTTACTGTATTTATCAACACCAGCTATTCGCTGAAGGGTTTCTTGAATTGATTCCAATTTACGATCTTTACTTAAAGATCGATCTTTGCTTCTATGGCGTCTAGGTGAGAATTCCCTTGACATGCTACGCCGTTTAAAGGAAGGACTACGATGTCTTGGCGACATATGCTTTTTCATTCCTGGAGATATGCTTCTATGGTCCCTTCTATCTTTTGGCCCAGGGGATAAACTATTACTGCGATGTAAATCTTCACGGCTTCTTCTAAATAAAAAAAATTATTTAATAGAACATTTACCGAATTGAAAAAAAAAAAAATTAATTCATTTTTCATTTGGGGTCTGGTACAGTTGGTCACGAGACTTTTCGGTATGGTGCTATTCGCCCCAAAACTTTTCACTGCGGTCCAATTATTGGCCGCAGTCCGACTCTTACCACTTCACGTCAAAACTTTCCGTCGTGGCAAACTCTCCCATTCCCCCTTACAAAAAATAATAAATATTATACTAAAAACATTACCTTCTTGTCAGTCTATCTCGGCTACCTCTCCTTGGAGATCTATTTCTATCCCACCTTCCAGGAGACATTCTTGGACCTCTGGGCGATAATTCCCTATCCCTTCTCCTTGGAGATACATCTTTGCTCCATCTTGAAACATACCGACGTGGTGACCGACTATCTCTTCTTCTGGGTGAGAAATCTCGTTTCCTCCTCGGAGAAATACTTCTGAGTTTCCTTCTATCCGTATTACATTCTTTAGTTGTTCTGTCTCGGTCAATAGATTTTTCTCGACTTCTTGAAGACCATCTGTGATAACTTGTTTCACCTCTAGATTCAATTGTTTCGCCTCTAGATTCAATTGTTTCGCCTCTAAATTCAATTGTTTCTATAAATTGTGCACTACTTGTAGAAACTTCATCCATACTTTCGTCTTTTCTAACAAATTTATCGGTGAAATCTGTACTGTTCTCGTCTTTATCAGAACCGTCGAGTAAAGGACGTTTTGCGGGAAGATTAATTGAAGACATAGCGAAATGTCGTTTACGGTTTGTTAGTGGCAGGGCTTCGATAGCATCATTTTTATCGCAAGTTTTAACATCCAGTAAAGTTTGATTGCTTGGAACTAAATTATCTGTTGTTTCTATGGTCCCTAATGATTTTGAATGGGGACTTTCATTTGCTAGTTTCCTTAATTCGGCTGTTAAGAATTTTATCGGGATTATATTGTTTCGTTTGGTTGGTGAAAGCAATGTGTCGGTTAGGGAAAACTTTTGTTCTTCAGGTGTTTTTGGTTCTTCTTTTATGGCACATATGTTAACGTCGTCTTCAAATGTGGGTGTTACAGGTGGAACCGGTACAATTTCTGATAAAATTGGAGTAGATATCTTTGTTTCCGGTTCAGGTTCGATTTTGGTTAAAATCGGTTCAAGTTTTGACAAAACAGGATCATTGGAGGATATGATCAAAGTTACTTGCGGAGACGGAACTGGTTGTGGTACTTCAGTTGCTTTTAAAATCAGTTTTGATGTTTCCTTGTGTGGTAGAGGTATTTCGCAGAGGGTAAATTCCGGTATGGTAAGATTTGTGATGTTCAAATTGGCCCCAACAATTGTAGTCTTCTTTGGGGAAATCCCCAATCTAGTATTGGGAGTTGGATCTTCAATTTTTATTATCTACATAACAAAAAGCAAATGTTAATAAACAAAAGACAAGCTTCTACCCTCTGAGGTCATAGGAAAGAGGGGGGATGTCAAAAAAAGAGGAGGTAACAAACGTCTACCCTGAGGTCATAGGAAAGAGGGGGGGATGTCAAAAAAAGGGGAGGTAACAAAGAGAAAGGCATGCCCCCACCTGGGTTTATATGGAGGAGGAGGGTATTAAAAGAAAGGAAAGGCAAGCCCCCTTCCTCTGAGACTATAGGAGAGAAAGACAAGGAGGTAATAAACAGAGAGATCAGATCAAAGAATAATTTTATCATAACACCAAACTTACTTCTTTTACCACCTTTTCCGCCATACGGTTAATCCCATCAAAGTTACCCAAATCTTCTTGTATCGATTTGAATTTAGTTTCCCCCATTGTTTCTTGTTGGTTTTCCATTTTCACTTTCACAGCTTCTATCTTTTGTTTTTTCAATTCTTCATCGCTACTAAAATCTGAAGAGCTTGTGATGGAAGAAGAATCTGAAGAAGAACTTGAATCAGACGAGCTTGATGATGTGGAGCTACTCGAGCTACTGCTAACCCTCTTCTTCATTTTGCGTTTCCGGATACCCCTTTTCTTTTCAAATTCTTCATCTGAAGACGCGGATACAGACCGGGAATAAGACTTACGTTTCTTTACCCTTTTATCAACAGGTTTGCGTTTTTGATATTGAAAATCTTTCTCTGAAATCTCTTCCGTTGTACTGATTTCTGAACCAAGAGCTTGCATGAATTTTTCGTATTCATTCTCTAGTACTTCGGGTTGTTTAACAGTTGGAGTTCTTGATATTGGTTTACGGGGTGGTAAATCAAGATTGTCGGTAAGACTTTTTTCTTTGTTTCCTTCTTCCCTTTTATACGGCTTTTTTGGTTTTTCCAGTTTATTCACGGCCGGTAAATATTCTTTATCCCGTACCTTATATTTTGCGTCTTTAATTTTTTTATTCTGTTCTTGCCTGTTTGGATTTTTTTCCACGGGTTTCTTTTCAATCTCATCTTCTGAGCTTTCCCAACGATCTTTTTTATTAATGATTTTCTTTTCTTTCCCATATGATTTATGTTCAGGTTTGTTTAATCCTTCACGGGGAGCTTCTTGTCCTTGTTCAACATCTTCATTATTTTGCCATCTACTTCTTCTTCTTTTTTTATTCACGTCTTGGTCTTGGGATTTTTCCAAATGTTTTTCTGTTCTTTTAGTTTCAGTGTCTTCCCAATTAAAACTGTCTCTCATCCTTTCTCTTTGTAATTCTTGTAACCTTTCTGGAGTATACCTTCTCCGAGATCGTTGATCTTCAGAAGATCTTCGGTCATTTTCTTTGGAGTACTGGGGATGATCCCTTATTTCTCTGTAATCCCTATGGGGTCTATACCTGGAAAATAAATTTAATGTAGAGATCTATTTTTAATATACAGGGTGTAACGTAATTGATTGGCTTTACCTTTTATCTTCATCATCAGAATTTTTAAACTCTTCTTGTCTTCTTTCTTCAAACCCACATCTCTTTTCATCGAACTCGGTCATACGATCATAATATCTCTGTCTTTCCATTTCTTCAAATTTCCTTCTCTCAATCTCTAATTTTCTTCTCTCTTCAATTAAAGTTCGTCTTTCTTCTTCCAATTTCATTTCTTCTGATTTAATCGTTGAATAATCATCGGTTTCCCATGGATTTTCCGCATACAAAGCATACATTTTATTATCCCCAAGTTCTGGAGACCGATTATATTTCCCACTATCAAACCTTTGCTCTTCCCATGGTTTTCTAGAATAACGCGTATTTCTGATATTTAACGGCATTTCTAAAAATTGTTCTGATGGGGATCTTTCCATAGAACGTCTTGATCTTCTTCTATCTTCTATCCGATTTCTAAATGGAGAAAAATCATTTGGTGTTGGAGTTAATTGGATTGGAGAAGAAAATTCATTTTGGATAGGAGATAATGGAAAACTGTCTAAATGTCGAGATCTTGAGTTTCTTAAAGGTGAGGATGATCGGTCCCTTATTGATGGTCTTCTTTTTTCTACAGATTTATCCCTTTTGTACGTTCTTTTTATCTCCCCTGATTTTTCTTTATTTTGTGGAGAAATCTCAGATGATTTTTCATCTTGAAACGGTGATTTGACTAAAGGTATGTCTGAGATTGTTAAATCGGATATTTCAAGGGGGTCTTCATCACTTTGCCAGGATTGATTAATCGTACTTGATTCGTTAAGTAATTCTGTTGAAGGTTTTTCTGAATTCGTAAGCTCTACATCGCTTTCCCAGTTGGAATAATATTCTTCCGTGTCTGGGGTACCGGATTCTTTTTGTTTGGTTTCCGATTCAATCATAGGTGATGCGATTTTGAATGGTTTTTCTATGTTTTTAGTTTTTTGTGAAGCTGTTTTATCGTCATCTTTACTTTTGGGGGAGTCTTCAGATTTTTCTTTTTTTCCCGAATATTTTTTTATTGAATTATCCGGACGGTTATTTTTTTCTTGTTCTTCTTTAAATGATTTATCGGTACTGCAACTGTTAGTTGTGGTCTTGGACTTTGTTGTTTGTTTGTCAGATTTTTCTTCCTTCGAGGTATTATCTTTTCGGTCGTTAGATTTGCTTCTGTATCTTTTATGTTTTTCATTTGTTTCCGTTTTGTGTTTATGATTATTTTCATCAAGTGTTTTGTTTTCGTATTCAGGTTTGTCTGGATGTTTCTTTTTATCATCCTCACCGATTGAATTATTCCTTTTCTTAACCTTTTCTTCTTTGTTAACTTTTTTCTTTTTCTTCTTATGCTTTTCCTTTTTCGGTTTTGATTTCTTTTTATCTTTCTTTTTATGCTTTTTTTCATATTTATCAACTTTCTCATCTTCTTCTTCTTCTTCACTGTCTATTAATACAATTTTTTTATTGTTTATTGCTTCTTCTTCAACTTTCATTTCTTCTTCTTCAATTATTTTTTCTTCATTATTCTCTTTCTCTTGTTCATCCTCATCTGAATAATTTTGAAGAAATGATAATCCTAAAGAAGTTTCCAAAATGTTGCATTTGGTAGCGTCTTCATTTTTGCTTAACGTTACTTTGGGATACCATTTCCTGCTGGTAGGTTTTATTGGTAATTCCAAGTCACTAAAAACAATTTTCTTTAAAAAAAAACAAGAGTTAGTTTTAGAAACCTTACGTAATTAAAGTTGAATTATCGGTAATTCTTTTAATGCCTTCGTGATATAATTTTGGGACAAATTCAAAAACACATTTCCTTGTAAAAAAATCATTTGGTTGGTTTTCTTTTACGCTGTATGATACCCTTGGGGATGATTTATATGTGAATCTATGAAAATTATTATTAGAAGTTATTTTTAATTGAATTATACACAGATACCTGATATATTCCGGTGGAATAATTCTATCCTTTCCATTTGAACTTTTTATAGTCATTCGGGTAATTGGAAAAGATGGAATTTTATATAATAACATTTTCCTAAAACTATAAGGGGCTTGATTATTAAAAAAGAGAAGATTAAAAAAATCTTACTCGAAGGGTCCGTTATTGATTTTATATTCTTTTGGTTTCATATCAACAATGGTTTCTAAATCATAGCCTTTACTGTTAAGTTCAGTCCAATTTGAAGGATATTTGGGCTTCTCCCAGCTTTTTCTAGGTTTAATTTCCACACTACGACTCTTTCTATGTACCTTTCTGCTACTACGCCTATTACTTTTTTCTAAAATCGTAAAATAATTATTGTGTCCTCTAAAGGCCTCAAAAACAAATAATTTTGTAATAATCAATCCATTTATTAATGGAAAATATTAAAACACTCACGAATTCACAATTTTGGGCCTGTTTTCAGGCTTAATTTAATTTATTAGCGTTCTGTAAATTATAAATGGGTCCTAGGACCAAGAAATAACAATTTTATTAATAATTACAGTTAAAAATTAACAATTTTTGGTCAATATTTCAGTTAATTTATTTAAGAATGTTAAACCCAAACAATTCTCTAGACTACAACTTGAGCTTTCTTAAAGTAAATATCAAGAGAAAGAAAAACAAAACTGATCATATTACGAGGAGTCATCACAAATTCATATTCACAGTTATTTACCTCTTGATCTGGACTTTGATCTGCTTCTCTTAGTTCTGTGATCTAATAATCCTTGTTCCAAAGCTTCAAGATAGGCACTTTCGATCTTTTTCATTTCTTCTATTTCTTCGATAACGGCTTTAGCTTTTTCATTCGGATTAATACCTGTAATTATTTATTAAAACTTTAGCTTAATAAGAATTTTATATTCCTTACTCTTTCTAGCTGGTTT
Organism: Hemicrepidius hirtus; assembly: GCA_963082805.1. NCBI lineage: Eukaryota > Metazoa > Arthropoda > Insecta > Coleoptera > Elateridae > Hemicrepidius > Hemicrepidius hirtus. Next base: position 3,576,434 of record OY720161.1, on the reverse strand, counting down.
TTTAACAAGGATAAATTTTTCATCATTCCGTTCCCCATTTTCATTATATTTATCCTCCGATGGTTGTAGTAAATATTTTGGTTGCCTCAGATTTTTCTTTTTGGAAAGAGGGGAAACATTTAAACTATTCTGTTTGCTTAACGAAAAAGCATGAAGCCGCTTTTTAGCTTGTTCCTTTCCAAGTAAAGTAGTTTTTGGTACGTTTATATCTAGTAAATTATCGGTATTAGGTAAGTTCATATTAATTTCATTATAAGAACTGTTTAAGGTTTCCGGATATGGCGACTTGTCATCATCATCTTGGGGTTTCGTTGCGGTTTTGGATGGAGACTTTGTAGGAGTTAAGTGTAGAGAAATCTTTGATTTTTGGAATTCTGCTAAGCTGTTTAGCCATCTTTTATTTCGTAAAGGTGTAATTGGTAAATCATCTGTGCTAATTGCTGGAAGATTTATATCTGGATTGTCTGTACTAACCGGAATCTCGTTTTGCATCACAGGGGGTAATGTTATATCATCTACAGTTTCCATTTGGGATTCAAATATGAAATATTATTAGATTTTGAAAGGTTGTGAGGTTTGCTAACTTATCATTATGGTTTACTTGCTCGCAGTAGATTGAAACGATAAAAGAGTGACCTAAAACACAACTTAACCTTAATTTTATATTCGGCTTTTCTTCTGGGACTTGAAAGATATTTAAGGGTGTATTTATAACTAAGTAGAAATTATAAATTACATGCATTTAAGTAATTATAAACAAAGTTTTATAAATAACATTGAAAGGCATCTTACCATTAGGTAATGAACAGTTTTGTTAACAATGTTTATACACACATGGGTTTGATTTTAATTCATTATTAATATTTCTATTTGTTCTATTAATGGAATAAAAATAAATATACAAATACAGCCAGTTCATATATCAATTAAGAAAGATTTTAATATTATATACAATTAATTAGTTGACAACACTTTAATCGATATCTAGGGATATTTTAGTTAAAAAAACTAAACACTCACAATGTTGCCATTTTATTACATTATTGGGTTAAAGCCGGGCGTATAGGTGGCCTAGACTCCTTCATCGATATAGTCTCCAAATTTCAAGTTACCCAGTTCACAGAGTCTGCCACAGTCACCAAAATTAAATTTCCGAATACCTAGAATAGTCTTAGAATAGTCAACACCCCTACAGGCTCCCAACCCCAAGTATCCTACCCCAAACAGTCGCTCCTGGTTCCCATCCCCTTTCGTTTATCCGCTTTAACAATCATTAGATCTGCAGAAATTTGGTAATAGCGGCAATACTGCATACCATAAACTAAACGATTGCAACACTGTACGTAGTGACATTTGAAAGTACGTCAAACTGACATATGCATCAATTCGCCATTTTGAGAGTTACAATTTCTTCAATGTTTGTAATCAATTTATGTGTAGTTTAGTGATTTTGGTGCAGTTTTGTGATCAAAATGCAGCCTAGTCTTAAGGTAAACATCAATTTCTTATATTTACAAGTTTTCCCTTAAATCAATCTTCATGGAAAAATTCCAAATCACTCTCAGATTTACCCCAAATTTACTAAACATTTCCTTTATAACAGAGATCTGCTACATCAGACGATGAAGACGATCTTGAATCCCTAAGATTAGCTGCTTTGCAGTCTTTAAAAAGGCAAGCGCAACCCCTGACTAACGGTTTACCTCCCGTACAAGTTGCACCCCCGTGCAATCCAAAACCATTTGGTGGTTTAAAAAATTTAAATAAACGTGGTAGAGGCTTTCATGGAGGTGGTAGATCTGCTAGAAATGTAAGTCATTCTAAATTTTCTACTTTGTCCATACTACTAAACGGAATAATTTTTAGGGCCCATACAATAATAGGGTACGAAATTCAAATCTAATATCAGTACAAACTATAGAACCAGAACAATCCCATGATCTATTAGCTGATATTAATCGCAATAAAAAGTTCGCTGATGAATCTATTCCAAAATTAATTTTACCCCAAGACCGGTATTGCAACCCTAAAGCTATAGAAAATAAAGCTTCTGAAGCTAGTAGTAAGTTTGATAGATACAACGACTCGGACAATTCAGAATCTGATTCTGAATCAGATGATGAACCAACCTCAGGAACGGAATCTCCCAAGAAACTAGAACGTGCCAATAGTTTAGAGGCTTTAATGCAAGAATTAGAAAATGAATTACAAGGTGAAGCTACATCGAAGCCTAAGAAGATTAAAAAGTCTAGAAAATCAAAGGTCGAAGCTACTGAAAGTGAAGTAGTTTTAATGGAAGCTTCTAATAAACCCAATGAAGTTGAAAAAAATAAAAGTGAAGAGGTGGTGATTGAAAATAAACCTAGTAAGGTAATGGAAGTGGATAAAGTGGTTCAAAAAAAGGAACCTATGGGGATGGTTAGAAAATCTAAATCTCCTGTAAGACCTCCAGTATTACCAAATCCCAGGCGACCCCCAACAGAAAATTGTATTCCACAAAATCAACATTTAAATCAACCAATTCATAATTTACCATACCTCAACCCAATTACAACCCCTGTTATACCTTTTCAACCACCACATTATACAAATTTTAACATGCAGCTTAGTCATTCAGTTCCGTTTGATGCTCCTATGCCATACAATTATTCTACAATGCCCCCAATGGGTGGCCCAAATGGTATTCATTCACCCCCAAACCAAATATTTTCTCCAAATCGATATGAACGTGCCATTTCACCTTTAACTATTAAAACAGACATTTTAAATACAATATCGGCCCCACTTTCACCAAGAAGTGCTGCATTTGTTCTACAAAATCGAGAAATAATTGAGAGAAGGAAGAAATCCCCAAGACGGTCTTATTCTCGCAGCCCTTCTCCTGAATTTCGCCGTTCTCCATCACCCAGGTATGTGTTTTTATAGAAAAAAACTGTCGCTGTCAATATTTAGGTTAGATGAGAACTCGAAACTTGTCAGTGACAGTTAGAAAATTGTGACTTTTGTAAAAAAAAGCTGATATGTATGAAATTATTTCAAAATAAGTCGTAATTTTAGATATAGAAGATCAAACTCGAGATCTCCATCCCCGGTTAGACAAAGACATTCACCAAATCGCCGAGCATCCCCAATGAGAAGAGTTTCTCCTGGTAGAAGAACATCCCCTGGTGCTCGTAGAATGTCGCCAAATAGTCAACCGTCGTCGCGACGTTCTTCACCAAATTCTAACAGGTATAGGTTGTCGCCACCTAAGAGGCCATCACCAAGTGCTCGAATATCACCTAAAAGGGCCCCCAGATCACCCCAAAGAAGTAATATTCGTAATCGTTTGGGACAATCAAGTACCAAACCAAGCCAAGAAGTAGTAGTTTCTGATGGAGAAAAGGAAAGAAAAATCCGTAAACGTAGCCGTAGTATTAGTTTAAGCTTAAGTCCTAGTCCTGAACGGTTTAGCTGTAAAAATTCACCCGTTAATAAAGAAGAAGAGAATTCTGAAGTTGATCCAGTTTTGGAAGCAAGGAAACGCAAATTTGAAGTTACTGGGTCAGTACCAACTGCAGGTATTATAAGACTTAAACCAAAAAATAATTCTGAAGATGGTTCCGAACCCAAGGATGGAGGTAAAATTAACAAAAAAATCAAATTATAAACATTTTCTATAAAAATTTCTTTTTTAGATGAGGAAGAACAAAATACTGAATCGCAAGTTGAAGAAGAACAGAATGAAGATGAATTACTTGCCGGTGATGATTCTTACATAGACTTTAACGTAAAAGTTGATGATCTCTTTTCCGATGAAGAATCGGACAGTGAAAATGAAGGAAGGTTTAAATCAAACCGCCAACAAATCAAAGATGTTACAGTGGTGCCATTTACACAATTACTTAATGGGCCAAATAAACCCATTAAATCTGAAACGGTACCCAGAAGGGAAAAAGGGCTTTATGAAAGAGAAAGAAAAGATAGGAACCGATCTAAACCAGACAGGGATAAAATTCCAAGAAGCAAAGCTTCACCTGACAGAAACCGATACAAGGATGAGAGGGATAGGGAAAGGACTAGAACAAGACCAATTGATCAAAGAAGTCGATCACCTCTTAGGGTTCAAAGCCGGGATTCCCCTATAAACAATCCAAGCAAGAATGAAGGAATAACTAAAAGTTTACCGTCAATCAAAAGTAGCTCTTCGAGTATTAAAAAGGAATCAGGGTCTTTAGAAAAAAGACCTTCAGTGCTAAAGGATCGTAAACGAACCCCAATTGTTTCACCAATAGAAAACAAAAAAATTGAAATTAAAATTCGTAACCCATCCAAATATGAAATGGAAAGTCGGAGTTATGACGTTGCCAATAAAGATGAAGAACCAGTGAAGGAAAAAAAGGTTGCTAGGAAAGTGGAGGTTGCTACCAATGAAATAAAAAATGAAGATTTTATTGAACCAGAACCTGAAATTATTGTTGAAAATGAAGAAGGTGAGGATGAAGATGTTTTAAATAAAAACGAAGGTAAATTTAATACCCGATGTTTAATTTAAAAACAAAATTTATTCAAGTTGGGTTTGATTCTTTTGAAACACAACCAACTTGACCAGGTTTTTTTACTTTAAATAAATTTATTTTATAGATGCTGGTGATCTCCGAGCTCAACTAAGTCGAAAACGTGCAGAGAGACAGAATAAGTTGCCGAAAGCAGGAGTGTCGTCTAGGCTACTACAAAACGCTCTTCAAGGTGCTGTTTTCAAAAAGTCCAAAAAATCTAAATCTAAGAAAAAAGAGAAGGAAGCAGCACCTTTAGGTGAGTACTATTGAAGGAAGAGTTTTTTTTTTGTGTTGAACTTGTAATTGTAGAGTTTTCTAAAAATTGTGGATCTCGGAATTAGTTTTTATGTAATTTTTTAAAGATAATTTGTTAATAATAAATTTGAATAATGAAAGAAATTGCAGCGGATTGTGTTATAAAAATTATTAATATGTAATACTATTTTCTTTGGAATTTTTTCTTCCCCTATCTCGATTTTTATTTTTTTTCCCTAACCCGCTCTCCTATTTTCCTTCCTTCCCTATTATTGTTACCTTTTTCTCCATTTATCTCAGTCCTTTTTTTTTATTCTCCCTCATTTTTCTCCCTTCATTGTTCTTGCTTCTGTTTCTCTCTTTATCTCGATTCATTTTTCCCATCTCTCTCTCGCTCTCTGTCTTTCATTTTTCTCCCTTCACTCTTCTTGCTTCCTTTTTCTCTCTTTATTTCATTTATTTTTTACCATATATCTCTCTCTCTCTCTCTCTCACATTTTTCTTCCTTCACTCCTCTTGTTTCCTTTTTCTCTCTATCTCAATTATTTTTTATTCCCCATCTCTCTCTCATTTTCCTTCTTTCACTATTCTTGCTTGCTGTTTCTCTCTTTATCTCAATTATTTTTCCCATCTCTCTCTCACACATTTTTCTCCCTTTACTATTCTTGCTTCCTTTTTTTCTCTCTTTATCTCAATTCTTTTTATTCCCCATCTCTCTCTCTCTCTCTCTCTCTCTCTCTCTCTCTTATTTTCCTTCCTTCACTAAATCTTGATACGTTTTTCTTCCTTTATCTCAATTTTTTTTAATCTCCCCCTCAATTTTTCCCCTTTATTTCCCTTATTCTTCAACTTCCTTTCCTTCTCCACTTTGTTCTGTGCATGTATTTCTAATGAATCTAACTGATCTCTTTTGTGTGTAATTTTAAAATCGGTCAAAGAAATTGTGTTTGTCCACATTGTTGAGTGAAAGTTGTATTTTCTGTGTACATTCACAAAAAAAATTCCTATAGAATAACATCATGAATTGCTAATTTGCATGTGCTTGTGTTAGATGATGTGGACGCTAGTGTTTATGCTGCTGTTAGACGAACTACAGCTAAAACTGGTTATGGTGTCGCCGAAATTAATTGTAGCACTGCTAGCAAAGACAGAAAAGTGCAAGTATTGCATTGTGACGCAGAACCACTGACCACTGCATCAGGTATTTTTGGCTGCGCTTAAATCAATCTTCAATATTTTAATTTTAAAAATCTTTAAAATATTGAAGTAATATTGTATTTATTGAGCTTCTTGTAGCTTGGTTTTTTTTTGCGTGGTAGTGGAAAACCTAAATGTGATTGAGTTTTATAATTTTTTTTTATTAGATGGAAAATTACCGATCCATCTGAGGCTGGGGATTCCCGGAGCAATGGATATTTTCACTGATTCCAAAACTCATAAGATTTCAAGGAAAAGGAGTAAGAATAGAGGAAGTTTCGACCAGGTATTGTACTTAGCGAGTTCTTTATTACAAATATATTTGTGTTTTATTACATTTACTTTTCAAATCGAGTGTTTTTTTGTTTACAGCCACAGGTTATATATTTTTTATTGCTGTATTAATAATAATAATAATATAAATGGTACTGATATTTAAATTTGAAGGGGCCTGAACTACGCTTTGTGATATTTTTTATTAGCATGAGCTGTGATAAAATGTGATATTTTTAAACTGTTTTACAATTAAATTCTTCATCGAGACTGTATGAATGGTACAAATAGTATTACCTACTAACATTGCATGTTTTACATATTTTATACATTTTTCTGCTGCTGTTTTTTGATAGTTTTCACTTAATTCACATGTAGTGCAAAAAACAATCTCTTGCCATTGTCTACTATATTATGTTATATGTAGAATTGAAAGAATCTTTTTTTTAGAATAATTCTGACCTTAGTATTCCTTAATAATCACCAACGAATTTTAGGACTTCTGTAATAGCATGACAGGATGTTTTAGTTAAGATCAAAAACACAATCTTTTTTTTATGTAATTACTTGAAATAAGTCAAAGCTTTAACATATAAGATTGTAAGCTTAAGGTCTTCAGGATGTCTTTTATTTTAGATTGCTTGCAAATACATATTTTTTAGATTTAAAACATCCAATCTTAAAATGTGTTTTTAAATTATGTATCTCGTCTTTTTTTTAATAACCATTTGTTATTCGGGGGAGGAAAAATCACAGCAAAAAGTACCTACACTTTAAAATTTTGTGTATTTTTGTACAAAGTTGAAGATGATGTGCAGTATGTATTTTTTACATTTGTTTGATGTTTTTTAATCAACCCTTTGTAAAGAATGCAGACTTCGGTAGTAAATTGTACAATTTAACCCTGTTTCTACCCTTATGGAACCTATCCTGTTAATGTATCTAGACTTAAATACAAGAAAAAAATTTTTTTTTAATTAGAGAAAGAGTGGGAAAGTCTTGGATCAGGAGTGGGATCAAGTCTAACCCCTCCCTTTTTTTTAAATATAATTGTGATTAAAACTTTTTTGTCTTAAGTACAGATATAATCCTTAATTCCATATTTCCTGATTGTATAACATTTATAATATAAAAATTATGCATGTTTAGGAATAAAATTTTATTTAAAATAAAAATGCATAATTTTTATAACAAAAATAATGAAAAATGTAAAATGCGTTATTTGTAAAAACTTCTTCAGAAAAGAATAACATAATAAGAAAAACTCAACAAAAAACGAAACTAAAAAAAATTTAACGAGTAATTATTTGCAACAATTTAGGTCTAATTCGCCAACATCATCAGCCAACAAACGTGATGCCTACTCACACATAACCATCCCAATGGAAGCAACAAAAGTTATTCACAATCATGAAGCTGTATAAACTGCCAAATAAAATTTGCACCAGCCTGAAAACAACAATATTGTGAAAATGGAAATCCTGCAAAAGAAAAAAAAAAGGACTGTCGTTTAATGCATTATATTTCCAGTAAAAAAATATGTATAGAGATATTAATTAATAGTTGTTTTAAAATTCATGTAATGTTGCTTAAAAAATGTTTTTTGGGATGTGTTATGTATAATTATTGTGTTTTGATTTAGCTTATGATTTTGTTGTAATATTTGTGTTATTGGCAAGAAAAAATATTTTCATAGTAAACAAAGTTTTAGTAATTTTGTAACTCATCGTTTTTTATAATCTTTTGTCCTGAATAGATGTAGGTTTTAATTATTAAATAGTTTAACAGGAAAAGTACCTTCGTGATATATGTGTATATAGCACTTTATGTATATAGTGTAATATAATTTAGGTTTTTATTTAAAAAAACAGTTTTAATAATAAATAAGTGTTTTATCTACAAAATATTCTTTCTATTTTTAAATGTTCACTCAAGAATTCTTCATATTCTTCCTCCTCCTACTCTCTTTAGATGGTTGCGCAGGAGCAGATAGTGACCCAGCAGCTCAGCGTACGTATTGAGAAGTCCACTGGGTGCCCCAATGGCTAGGTACAAGCGGATAGTACCAACCCCTCCACAGACCCAGCAGCAGGGATACCCCACTGACTGTAGGATAGTTGCAGTTTGAGAATTATTTTTCACAAACCCTGTGGACGTGTGAATACCTTTCTAAAAAGTCAACATTTTACGGAAAATACCCTGTTTTTTTCCAAACGTGAATACGGTTTCGTCCAAACAAATTCCCCTTTTAAAAACACTTACAATTAGAAATTTTGCCCCGTTTCCAAAGGTATATTTAAAAGCAACATTTTTAAGTAATCTGCCCTGTTTTTTTGTTGGGCCACTTCTCGGCACAACACATGTCTGTAATTTAAATCTAATTAACTTTGATTGTAAAAATATATAAAAAGTTTAAACAACTGATCTGGGGTTTAAACGTCGTCTATGAACGTCGTTGTGACGTATGTTCGATTGAGTCTAATAAAACCTTACTAAAAGGTCTTCTTCTATAACTCTTCTAACATGAAAAAAAATGTTAGATATCAATAAAAAATAAGCAATTTATTATTATTATTAAATCAATTACAACATTTTATTACAAATTTATTATATAATAACCTTGAGTAAGTACAAAATAAAACCACTTCTCCTTGTCATTTCCCTTATCCTTTTTGAAATTCAAACTATAGATATTTATTCAATACAATTTACAAAAAAATTAGAAAAAAACATTAAAGCTCTTCGTTACTCGATGGATCATCAGATTCAAATGAGTTGTTGACTCCTGCAGTTCCGCATCTGCCAGAATCGTCTGAGTCGGCAGATGAGGAAGTTCTGCAAAAGAAAGTCAGAAAAAAAAATAAAAGTTGAATTACCTACTTACACGTTTCCGTCATGCTCGTAAGCATTAGGCCGCGGCTTTTCTGGCGGTTTCACTTTATTAATAAAATCATCCACTTGTTGAATTGCCTCCATATCAATAGTAATTTTTTTATATGGAAACGGTTCCTCATCTTTTACTTGAAGATTTATTTTGGTATTAACACAAGTATAGTATGAAATTGAATCGCAGCACAGATTAAAAAATCCACAAATCAAATATGGCTTGCCGAAGATGTTTCCAAGAACTACTTGCGCTTGATCTTGATTAACAAAGTCATCTTTCGACTTGAACGCAGTTATTCTGGCCTGTCCGATAAAATACCCTTGATCCATTTTCAGTTTCTTTCTCCTCTCTTGTAAATATTTTAATTCTTTTACCGCTACGTGTACTTGCATTGGTAAAATACTGAAAAGATAATACGATACAAAACACCGCAGGTGTTAAATGCAGATAAGAAAGTAAATGGTAAAAACGATACTTTTTTCAATTATTTCTAACCTATAAATTAAATTCAAAATTGGTTGCCTCAAAATAATGTATCATATAATCCACTATTAAGTAATTACACTGTTTTAAAATTTAAATATTACTTACCTCATGTTGCTTATACACTTTAAAACACTTAAAAAAATAAAATAAAGTTTTACAACTATATATCCCTGAGTTTTACAATACTTCTGTGCAATACTTGTTCAGCTCTCAAATCGTTTGACGTATGGACCACAGTATGGACTCTATGGTATGGACCTATGGGTATGGACACCGTTTATCTATGGACACCGTTTACAGATGGTTTACAGTCAATTTACAGTGACCTGGTGACCTTGACACACTAGCGCCTACGAACGGAAAAACACCCAACCAGTCAACCACTGAGTTATGTATTCACAACTCCACTGGCTTTAGGTTGGTTGCAGTCATTGGTTGCAGTTTGAAAATTACTTTTCACAAGTCCAGTGATTTTGTGTTTGTTTGTTTAAAAATTATAATTTAACAAGAAACCCTACCCCCAAATAGGTACAAAGCCTCCCAATCCTCCTAATTCCGGACCCAACATAGCAAATTTAGCTCTTTCTGGCTAGCAAATCTTTTTTTCCATTGCTTGCTGTGCTCAAGAGTCCACTAGCAAGTCTGTTATAGACCGCCAAATTATTTACTTTCTAGGGCCATACCTAGTAACTGAGGGAAAAGACAGGACCACTTTTCGGGGCGGGTGGTTATACAAAGGGGGCCTGCATTCCAACCAACATATTATAATTTGTTTTCAAAATGGAACTTTGTCAGAGGTAGGGAAGGGAGACTGCTATCTATTCCACCGGGCCTGAATATTCGTGACTGGCCCTGTGTAGGGGTTCTTAATCGCCCACATCTGTTTATTTTATTAATAAATAACAAAAACGCTTAAATAAGAAGAATAATATTTATTACATTTAAGAATACAAAAATTTATAATTAACATAAGATTTATTGAAATTAAACAATAATATTGGATGTATCTGTTTCAACCATTTCGCTTCTATTTGCTATAAAATTTCGAATTTGTTCTTTCAATGCATTATCTTTAACAATAAACGTAGCCTTCATATTTGCATTTGTACATCCAATATAAGGGCATCGTGCCTTAGTTTTATTGTTTTTAATTTTGTTCAAATGATCTATAACGGTGGAATATTCATAAATGTGTCCACATTTCCTATTGCGACAAGGATTCTCAATAATTTTCTTCGTTATTGGATCAACTGGTGGTTCAAACTGCGACGGAATTATACCCTCCTCATCAATACTTCTATTATCATCTTCAATTTCACAATCGGATTCTTCAGAATTGTGCTCCGGTTCATCGAATTTTTGACCGTTAATTATGTTGTTAATTTTTTTCCAAATTGGATGGTTTTCATAATTGGAACTGCTAGGTTGTTCTTCCAGGTATTTGTTATAGATTTGCTCGATGTCTTCAGTGCAGTCGTTTTCTTGATTGTCGAAGTGTTTGCCTGTTGCTTCGCAAGCTTTTTCAGCTCTGGTATATTCACTGTCGATTTGACAATACTCTTTGGCTATGTCTTGTAGGGTGGAAAAATGATCTCCTTTTTCATCTGAATATTGTTGGACGTAATCCACACAGGATTGTAATTCTTTAATGCACTGTTTGATTAAATTTTGCCGTCTGTTTACTGTTGCCATTTTTAAAAATGTTAGGTTATATCGGTTATATCAGTTAACCGTTCCCTTTCCCTTTCCCCCGCATCTCGTGACGTCATCAGTTGTCACTTTTTCTTAACCTCAGTTTTCATGTAAAAACACGTGAGATTTGTTTAACTAAAATATCGAATAGCAACATAAAAGGTAAGTCAAATAATGTAATATTCTGCATATATTAATTATTATCCTCCTAATTTTAGTAAAAAAATGGTAAAATACAAGTTGAAGGGAAAACCAAAACCTTCCTTCAAGACGAAAGGTTTTCAAGGAAAACCCAACACAGGGATAAAGAAAAAGGGAATCAAACAGAAAGGGAAATCTATGTCTTTAGAACAATTCGTGAACAATGATTTTGATCATTCAGAAGATTCTTCAAGTGAACAAGTGCAACCTTCAAAACCACAAAAACGGAATTCTTCATCCGGCAAACAACCAAAAATTGATAAAAAAGAGGATGTTGATTTAAAACCTGACGAAGCTACTGGGGAAAATCTATTGTGGGGTAAGGATGATGAAGAATTAGATGATGGCAACTCGGACAGTTATGAAAATGAAATAGACTCCCATAAGGCTTCCTTGCAAAAACTAAAGAAAACTGACCCAGAATTTTATAAATTCTTACAAGAAAATGATAAAAAACTACTACAATTTAATATATCAGACAGTGAAGACGATGAAGAGGAGGATGATAAACTTCATAAACCTACAGGTGATTTGGAAATTGCAAGTGACGAAAGTGATTTTGAGGTAAGAAAACTTTTTAATTTTAAAAACGATTAGGCAACTGTAATTATTTAAGCCTGATGAAGACGATAAAGAAAGTAACGAACAAGTTGTAACATTAAAAATGTTGAAGACTTGGCAAAGCGCTTTGTATACGGATAAAACGAATAAAACAATCGGTTGTTTGGTTCAAGCATTTCATGCAGCTTTGCTTAGGGTTTCAAATGAAGACAATGAAATAGGGCAGTATAAAGTTGATGGTGAGATCGTAATATTTTTTATTGTTCTGGAATTAAATTCGTATTTTTAAGGCTCTTCTGTATTTAATGCTGTGATTCAATTGTGCGTTTTGGAATTAAGTCCAGCAATAAGAAGATTTTTAGGTCTGACTTCCAGTAAAATGCAGCCACACAAATGCAAAAAATTTGTTAAAGTAAAACTCCTTTTACGTGGATATTTCTCAGATTTACTAAAGGTATTTTATTAATAATTCTTTGTGAACCGTAATAATTTTTTTAATAGCTTTTAGGAGGTGTATCATCATCCAACATCCTTACAGTTCTTTTAAAACATCTCCATCATATGTCTCCCTTATTATTTTCATTCCCAAAACTTTCAAAACCGATGGTGAAAAAGTTAATTCACCTGTGGGGCACTGGCGATGAAGTAGTTCGAATATTAGCTTTCCTTTGTATTTTAAGAATTACAAATAATCAATTAACGACTCTTTTGGATACAGTTTTAAAATCCATGTATATGACATACGTGATTAATTCGAAGTTTGTTAGTGTGAACTCGCTTTCAGCAATTAATTTTATGAGACGGTCTCTTACTGAAATGTTTGCACTTGATCCTAATGTAGCTTATCAGCATGTCTTTTTGTATATTAGACAGTTGGCTATACATTTGCGAAATGCTATTATCGTACACAAGAAAGAAAATATCCAAACTGTTTACAACTGGCAGTTTGTTAATTCTTTGAAGCTTTGGGGGACTTTATTGGCTGCCACTCATGATAAACCGCAGTTACAACCTTTGGTTTATCCGTTCGTCCAGGTTTGTCTTGGAACCTTAAAATTAATACCCACAGCTCAGTATTATCCATTAAGGTTCCAAGTTATACAAGTTTTGATTGATTTTTCAAAAAATACAGGAGTTTTTGTTCCAATTTTACCTTTTATTTTAGAGGTAAGAATTTTAAACCTAATTTAGAGTTAAAATAAAACGTTTTTTTGTAGGTTTTACATGATTATGATTTTAATAAAAAATACAAGAAAGCTTCAATGAAACCATTGGACTTTACTTGTTTGTTACGGGCGTCAAATTCGCAGATGTCTGAAAATGGTTTTATGAATGCGATAATTGAGAACGTCTACAGTTTGTTATTGGAATATTTAACATCACAATCACATTCAATTGCTTTTCCTGATTTAACTCTTTTTTGTATTGTACAGGTAAACGTTTAACTTTGAACAAAAGGGCTGCGCCCTTCCTTCACTTAAAAAAATTAAAATATAATTTTTCAGATTAAATTATTCACCAAAAAATGTAATAACGTGAATTACAACAAGAAAATGAAACAAATTTTAGAAAAAATAAATCAAAACAATGATTTTATAGAAAAGGAACGTAAAACTGTAACATTCACGTTAACTAATTACGATAAAATTACAGCTTGGGAGACGACTGTAAAAAATAAAGGTACACCCATGGGTGTATTTTATGAAAACTGGAACAAAATGCAAAGCATGAAGAAAAAGAAAGCAGCAACTGATAATGAAAAAATTGGAGATTATAATTTACCAACCCTTAAAAAAATTAAAAAGGATAAAAAAGATGATGATAAACCATTTGATCCTTTTCCAAGTGATAGTGATTCTGATAATGAAGTTAATTTCAATAATGAAGATGAAGAAGAGGAAGTTGAGGAAAAACCACAAAAGAAAAGAGGCAAAAAGAGGAGAAAGAAGAATGTTTCCGTTAACAATGAAAACGGTGGTGATTTTTCTGTTGATATTGATGATGGAGGACAACAAGATTTGGTTGAAGATTTAAACATTGCGGATTGGTAAAAGAGGAATTAGAATTTGGTTTAAAACCAAATTCTAAATTGTATATACCTTCTATTAAAAGTTTTAATAAAATCAGTTGTTTTATTCAATTCTAAACACATTTTTTTTACAGGAAAATCTTTAAATGTACTTTAATAAAATTATTATATTTTCCACTGTCCTATTTATTGATTATAAACTTTTACTTGCGGTGCGGTGCGGTACGCAGGGGAAGTCCAGTACTTTGCTTGACTCTTCTTTAACGCTTCTGTGTTAGGCAAATTTGCTTGTTCCAGTTTTGTGAACAACATTCGCCCAATTCTATTATTTATGCGCAATTTGAAGGGTGAAATTTCTGTAAGCCAAATTCGTTTGGTGTGTTTACTTTTAATTTTCCGTCTGGGTTTCGGATGAAGAATAGACCCAGGGAATCCCCTGCCTGTCGTAAAAGGCGACTATTTGGGGCGATTGTCCTATACCTATATTTCCTATTTACCTCGATCCTACCACCGAGTTGCGTGTTCAACATTTTATTTATTCTAGATATACAGGGTGTTAATGAATTACAGAGAGAAACTTGTAAGGGTTGTAAAACACAACAAAGCAAACAACGTTTGTTAATAAATGTGTAGTCAAAAGTGTTTTCTTTAGAAAGTAGGCGTCATTTTGAATTAGTTTGCTTTGTTGTTTTTTGAGTTGCCTACATTTAGGCGCTTTTTAAAGCATCTTGATCCCTGAAAGGAAACACTTTTGACCATACATTTATTAACAAAAAATGTTTGCTTTCATGTATACTTTAAGCCCTGCAATTCATTATCACCCTGTATACCTACATTCGGCGGTGCGGCTCCTTCATTCTTGATAATAATTCTCTAATAATACATTAGGACTGGAGAATCGTTTGGACTCTGATCCATATCCAAAATTCGTCCCCCCGTGGATAGTATTAATTTTTTTAATAATTTCTCTATGATAAATATTAGGAAAGCCATTAAAACTCCATAA